>JARHVA010005913.1:0-600000 GCA_037957365.1 Torreya grandis | reverse complement strand
TAACCATTTTTGTCATGTTGACCATTTAAATTTTATGCCACCTCATGCACAACTAGACCATTTATGTTTTTCAAGGGAACACATACTACCTCATTTACCTATGAAAACACCAAACCTTTCTATAAGACTTGATAGGATTAACCTAATCAGCTATGACCAATGTTGTGGACTGGTTACCCTATCACTTATCATTCTGAAACCAACCTTATTTTTACCAACATTGGTAATATTATTTTTATGTGATATTGACTATCATACTTAGTCACATTTTGTGCATATGTTTGCATCTCATATTCCCAACCCTTTTAGTCACTAATCTCATGACTCATCATATACAACTTATCAATCCCTGATTTAATTTTGATTTCACCTCATCAACTCTTGGTTTGAGGGGAAACACCTCCTCCCATACTTAGGGCAATCAGACCTTTGACTAGTAATCTATTTTTATTCTATATCTTGTTAATTCAAAGCCACATAACAAAAAGGGGAAAATGTGGACACTAGAAAACTGCATATGACAGTTCTAGATGTTAAAATGTCTAAGGACCCTTATGGACCCCTATCAAACCCTAAGTCTTGTTGACCACCTAGTTGATGAAACTCATCAACCTACTAAATTAACCTTTAACCAAACCTTTTTAACCCCTTTTTGACCCCTTCACATTTGGAGACTCAACCATCGATAGTCAGGTCTCTACCCTTCTAACACATCACTAGCGATGTACAAGATAATGAGGTATAATCAAATATGTTCACCTTATATAGTGATAATAAACTTATAAGCATCATGATTAGAAACCTCACCCTTTAGGTAACCTTTTATCTTCCATCTCTCTTTGACTATAAAAGGAGGGAAGTAGGAGTTGAATTAGAGGGATGTTCAAGCTATCAAATCTTCTTACATAGACGTATTCAAGCCCTCCAACATCTAGTTTTCCTTAAGCAACTCAACAATAGCAAAAGAGAACCTAACCTCTACCAAATTTTATTTTGAGACCAAAGTACTATTACACTAGTAAAATTTCTTTAGCCTTCAACCATCAACCATCTACCAAGCTATAGGTAAATTTTACTTATTCTTTATTGCATTGGATTTCTACCCTGCTTGACCTGATTAGACCTATTTGTACCTTGTTTCCCAACTCCTAGATCCTTAACAAAACCATTATTATACCATTTACCTTGTCTAAAAATCTTATTTAAGTATCTTCAATAATTTACAGGTAACCACTGATAGTTGGCACAACTATCGATGGTCACCCCAACTATTGACAATTACCCAACCATCGACACTCAGCCCAACTATTGATGGTTCACCCAACCATTGAGGGTCACTGTGTTAGAAAATAACAACAAATTATTTTAATCCCCTTAATCCCAACCAAACCTAACTTTCTTTGTTCCTACCTATTCACAAACCATTTTTTTATTTTTTGAACCTAACTCCACTCACTTTAGCACAAGTATTGACCCACTTTTACTATATTTAGTCATTTTATTTAAAAATCCTTATACTTTCTTCTTGTATTACATTTCATTTACTTTATGCAAGTACCTTACATGATAATTTACAAATTGATTGTTATTAATAGTGGATTGACAACCTCTTAGCAAATGTATGCTTATTAGATCTAGCTCATAATAGGTAGTCCACCCAACTATCTTGCTAACAACCCCTGTGTTAGTGCTTTCTTATCTATAGGTTATTCCTTCCAAACCAAAGAGGAGTTCTCTATCTTCATCTAGATTATGCATGCATCACCAACCATGAATTTCTAACACACCCTTATTACTAGTTTTTAATCTTCTTCTCAAATTAAGAAATGACCAGAAATTAAGAGAAACATACACTAACAAATCACATAATCTTAAGATGAATTAAAAAAATGTCTAACAAGGCTTACCTATTTAGATTTCATTACCAAAAGGGAAGATGTTTTGATTTTCTCAACAAGTATAAATACATGGTTAGTGGTATTTATTAGCAAATCACCCAATACCCTTATTGTTGTGATATGTGAAGTGAGGGGTAGGCCCCAATACCAAGCTAGTACCATTACCAACATAGATCCCTTTCAGCCTAAACATCTTGAAACCATCCATAAATTGTTTCCTAGTTCCTTAATTTTAAACAACTTCCTATCACACTTAAAATCATACCCTAACAATATAACAACAATTAGGATGACCACTTAGTTAACATTTACTTTCCAAGTTGAATACTTTTTCTTTTCTCAATTGTATGTTGTATTACAAAAAATTGCATTGGTTAGAATTATTGTAAGGTTTTGTTTTGTGTGCCTCAATTGAATCTTCCTCATTGACCTAATTGATTATGTGTTTCCTTTCATTTATTTCTTTCAAAATTACTTGAATTTTTTTTCTTATTTCAGTACACTGACATTTTATTCAACACAGTCTCTTACAAACTATCTATTTTCCATACCTATAATAGTGAGTTAACACAAAATTATTCTATACCCCTCAAGATACAATACTAAATCAACCCTATTGACTATGTATTCTTTTCTACCTATTTTCTATCCTAGGTTACAATACTAAGTTAACCCTATCAACTATGTATCCTTGTCTTCTCAATTTTCAAACCTTATTTCCATTACTAGGTCAACCTAGTCAACTCTATACTCTTATATTTCCTTATTATTTCCTTGATTTTACATCATATTTGCCTTATCTATTTTTTATCCTTCATCATGAACTTTATATTTGAAGATAACACTGAGTTGAATTTAATGGATATGATGAGTCATACCAACCCTCATAGGGTTTCCCATAAGCAGATCATGGCTCCTCTTTTGGATGAGAGTAAAGTTCATACAACCACTCAAATAATGAACTACGAGATCCCTCATAATTCCCCTTTTCTTTATAATCCTCTCTTATCACTTGAAGATCAACCTGAATTAGAGTATACACCTGAAATGCTCTTCTTTATGTTTGAATTTCGTCAACATTAAGGAAATGAACCTTCTTCCATTTACCATCTCATGATTAATGGTCAAGATAAAGAGCCTCATTCACCTTGTAACACATTCTCACATGGACTTCGGGATACTAGCTTCTTTTTTTCCTAGCCTCTTCCCTCTATTTTGACCCCTTCTCATATAATGACTTCTTATTCTATGACTTATTCTACCTCCATGCCTAGTATCTCTAATAACATGGCAGGTTCTACATCTAGTGGGCCTCTTTCAAGACCCACTCTTCTCAATTCTTCCATAAGTTCATCATTTTCTACCCATGGTAATCATGCTTCTAGTGATGCTTCATCACATCCTTTTACTAGTCAATATTTTACCACATAAGCAAATTTTTCCACTAGTGCCTCACATTCCAACAACTCTTCTCAAACTCCAAGTAACACCCATAGTGGTACCCAAGCCTCTATTTCCAATTCTAATGCTTCAAATAATGCCAAGAATTCAACTCAAACCCATCAAATCCCATTACAAACTCTTAATCAAATGAATTTTTTTCAAGATATTAATACAAATTAAATTATGCAAGTGCAAAACCACCTTATCCATCTTTAAACACACCCTCAAAATATGCCATGGGGCATGCATAATAAAAATGTTCCCCCACCTCCTCTTCAAGATTCCCATGGTAATGTTATTACTTAATCTCCTATTCTCAACAATACAATCAAGCATCTTCAAAATGAGCCTCTTATATCTCAAATTACTAATGTCAATATAGGAGGTATCATCCTACCATTTCTTATTGTAGGTCAACCAATCCTACTCTTCATCTCAAAACATTTGTAAATCTACATAAAGACTAGGTTAAATTAAATACCTTTTCTGCTACCAAGATATTATCCAAAACTCTCATGGGTGATGCTTTAGATTGGTAAAACTAATTGAAAACTCATTATATTTCTAGTTTGGATGATTTAGTAAATTCTCTAGTCCAAAATTTTCAAACTAGTGATCTTCTTAAGAATACCTTGGCCCATTTTATCAATTGTAAGTAACTTGAGACTAAAACTACCCAAGTTTTAATTAAATGATGGAAAACATTGTCCAAAAAATGTGAACATAACATGGTTGATGATAACCTTTTCCATCTCTTTACCAATGCTATATTTCCCAAGTTGTTATAGCAAGTTTAAAATCGCTCTCTACATACCTTAAAGGAGGCTATTGACCAATATAAATGTCAATATTTCCTTATGCATCAATTTGAGCCATCCCAACCTTCTACGAGTATTCATACATTACTTAAAAACAAGAATTGTCATGCTACCAATGATGGTGTCATGGACTCTTATGACACCATTCACACTATTCAAGCTGTTGTTCCTAACCAATATTCAAAACTAGGTCCCCATTCTCAAAAATTCACCAATCCTCATGTATCTTCACCTAATAACACCAATGTTCACAAAACTTTATCCTTATAAGAATTACTAAAATATATACCAAAGCCTCTTCCATGAGAACTTGATCCCACCCATCCTATGAAATCTTGTTATGATCCCAATAAATTTTGTTAGTTTCATGCTAGTAGGGTTCATTCTCATGAGACTTGTTGGCAGCTTCATAATTTGTCTTTGGATTTTCTTCTTAGTTCTAATTTTGACCATGATTATATCATTCAAAAATTATAATAGATATATGACATTTCTTTCAAAGCCCATGAAACAAATAATAAATCTCAATCTTTGAATCAAGTTAATGCTCATTTGGCCATCTATAAAGATCCCTTTTCAAATCACCAAGATAACTAAGACAAGCTGACCCCTTCTACCAATAATGTTGAAAGTATTATTGATATAACTCTTGAAGAAAATTTGGTTAATATGACTAATATGCAAAGGGTGGTTGCTTTCATTGATTCTCAATATATCTATACACCTCTATTATCTCACACATTTTGTGTTATCCAAGATTATTCTCCAACTCACTTAAATGAGTTTGGGTAAGATGACCTTATAAATTTTGATAAAATAATTCTAAATCCTCCCTTGGATAACAATTCTCATATTATTTATACCATCCCTCCATCTTCTTTACCTACGACCAATGATACTCAAGCTTCTATCAACACTTCTTATAGCACTTCTCAAAACTAACTTGAGTCAACTACTTAATCTTCTCAACATAATCTAACAGCTTATCCTCTCACTAAAAAATCCACCTCTTATCAACATAAATTCCAATGTACTTTGGCCCCTCCTTCTAAAGACCTCATTCAACACTATGCACCTCTTTATAACAATCTTCTTATGGGTTATGATGAGTGGGATCCTATCACAAAACTCACTAATATCCCATCCCAAATCCCATTTCTTGAGCTTAAAAGGGCCTCTCCATGTCATTATAACCATCTTATGTATCTTTTGTTCAAAATTAACATCCCTTGTCCTCCCTTAGCAAGATGTGAATCAACCTTATCTGGATCTGAAGATAGTATATTACAATAGTGCAAAGAGATGTCCATACATGTTGATGAAACAATGGACACTTCTCTTTCCCTAAAATTTCCCATTGCTTCCATGATTCTTGATGATATTATGCTTTGTAAAAATGATCCTTCTCTTTTCATTAGTGTCTAAATTGGTGATATCAAATTCAAGCATGCTTTGATTGATAAGGGTTTTGGCACTTGTGTTTCCTCTTTTCATTTTATCAAAACCTTTGGATAATCTGAATTCAATATCTAATCCACATGAAACACATTTAAATGCTATGATTTAAGGGAAATTCCTCATGTAAGTTATGTGTGGCTCCCTATTACCATCCCACTTATCACTGTTCTGATGAAGGTGATGATTTTTAACTTTTTTCTATCTTACAATATATAGCTTGGTAGGCCATGGACTCATCGTATGAGAGTAGTTCCTTATTCTACTTGCCAATGCATCAAATTTCCTCATAATGGAGTTATCTATAGAATTTAGGGTGACACAAACTCTTAGAATTTCAAACAACTCCAAGATCAGGGTGTATTCAAGATTCTTACCCTTGAAACCTTATCAAGTGTTCCATTTCATAAGTCTCAATGATTTAACTTTCCCATCAATACCACTTGAGGTTACAATAGTTGTCCTAAACTCATTAGTAATATTACCCTAACCTATTAGATTTCTATCATGATGATCTTGATGAGATCAATCTCAAAATTAAAACTTCCAATATATCACCTCATCTCATCTCTTAACTTATCACTTCTTTGCAACCTTGTTCTCATCAACCACTTTGTGATGACATCCCTATTATCTTAACTAAGACTCAGCATTCCATTCACCACACCTCATCAGATGATAATGTCATCCCTATCTACATAATTGATATTCATACGCTTGATTATGATGATGGATATACCTTAGATGAACTATTCATAGGTCTAATTCAGGTTCTTAATGCTAATATTATTTGTTGTTATTCCTCTTTGCTTCAATATTTTAGTATATATTCATGTATTTCATCATATATCATTCCTAATTTTAGCATTTTTCCTCTTTATCATAGGTTAAAGATGGTACAAACACCTCTAATTTTTGAATAACCTCATAAGAGTATGCTTATGGATCGTGCTATGACTAGGCCTTATCACTTTGCTAGGTACCATGACCCCTATAGCTTGCTTATCCTTGAGATGAGAGTAACTCTTTCTCAAACTTCTATAGACCCAACTCTTCCCTTAGTAGAGACTAGTTTGGATCACATTCCCACACCTACTTTCACTGAGTATATTCTTATTTTTGATCCTGTCTCTCTTGATATCGAGCCTTGCCTTATCTCTCTTTCAACACCACCTTCTCTTGGTGATGGTTTTCTTCCATTACCACAATTGGCTTCTTTATCCACTAAATGGGCCAATGAGCCTTCCCAAGTTCTTTCCACTTTTTTTAATCTTCCTATGAGTAAACCTACCAAGACTACTCATAAGCATAGTTATTATTTCTATGGCATAGATAACCATTCATCAATGTATTACCATAAGCTACACCAATATATTGACACTTTACCTCCTACTACCCTTATATCCTTAGAAAATGCTATACCTCCCTCGAAGGTACTACCTAAATATATTCCTAAGTATGGAGAGGTATATTTTATCTATCACTAATGTGACACACATCACATTGATCATTTTCATATCCTTCAATAGCATCTTAAATATCATCTTTTAACTATTTTTGTACCTTCTACCATTCCTCCCACAAGTCATTCCCACTAGAAGGCTCCCCCTTCTTACCCCATGGTTTCACCTCCTATTGTTCCATCTCCTCATGTGGTCCATTCTTCACCTCCTAGTCCTCCACCTAATAATCCTTTACTTGTGGACCTTCTCTCACCTATGGATTCTTCTCCACCTGTGAGTACCTCACCTGTGGATCCTTCTCCACTAGTGATCCTTTCATCTCCTATAAAAACCACTCCAAATCAATCTATTGAGCATCCCTTTCATGATATCCCTTCTCATCATGATCTATCAAGCATTCCTACCTTCTCTATTAAGGATATTACATGTGAATTATTTTCCCATTTTTCATTGAAGATAGATGAGACGTTAGTTGTAGAACACATTCAACTTCATAGAGACTTATCAGATGTTCTAGATAATTTGTGTGGAAAAATCTATCAATACTTATGAACACATTAATTATGGTCTTACATTTTCATTTTCATTGGACATGTGCTCCAACTCTATCTTTATCTATTGTTATAGCATTTGACATTGTGTCAAATTATTATTTATCTCACATGGTGACTTTGATTTTGCACTTTATATTACTTTTTAATGTCATTTATGTTTTCTTATGGATTTCTTCTTTATCATTTCCTTCTTTATTTGTTCTTGAGTTTCTTTATTATGGTTCCCTTGTTCTCTTTTTCATGATTATTTGCTATCTTATCTCTATATACATAGATAATTATTATTGTGACTTGGTTATATCAACCTTGTTTCCTTTTAGTCATTCCTCATTTACCAAGTGATCAGTTAACAAATAATTCATCTCATTACAATATCCTTTTATTGGTCCAATTTAGATCTCCTTTCTTCCCTTTATTCCCTTTCACAAACTAAACATACACATGGTTGAGACTTGAGATAACATGATAATTTATTGTTAAGCCTAAGTGTCTTAGTTAGTATTGGCTTTGGTTACTTAGCTTCCTTCAGCCTAATCCAAAAAATCATTGGTGTGTATCACACTGCCTCTCATGACTGGTCATTTCAAGTTTGTATAGAGGAGAAATCTTACAAAATCCATCAAAATATTTGAAAGATAAATAATTTAAAAAAATAAAATGATCCAAAAGGAAACATTCCAAATTCTCAAAATTAAAATCACACTAAAAGATGTGATTCAAAGCACATCTATTTCTTATAGTCAAAGCTCAAAATTCATAGTTGGCCTCATGATAGAGCCAAGGTCTATTGGGGTGCGGTAGACCAATAGATTATAAAAGGTGATAAAATAATATTTTAGTGATACCTAATTTCTCACATAAGTACCCAATCTTTGTAGTAGACCAATGGATCTATAAGGGTCCTAGGGAATGAGGAACACATCATAGGAAGGTAGTGTATGCACTAAAATCCACTCACCTTGCTAATTCTACTAATTACACTGATTTATAGTAATTTAGTCTATAACTACACTTCCTATCTAATTTAACTCATATCCCATTTTGCCACATCCCATTCCTACATTTTACAAACCTTACGCTATTCAAAAAACCAATTAATCCCTTCATTAAACCCTTACCTAAACCTATTTACCCACTAACCTACTCCCTAAGTCATTTTCCAATTTAAAAATATAAAATAATCTACCTACCCAACTATCACCCTATTCTAGCCTCTCTTAAACCCTTAAACCCTAATAGGATATTTATAGAATTGGAGGAATATATAAATGTCCTCCATTGTAGGCCCACTCCTCTAAAATTTTCTATTCTAGATATGTCCATGGAATTTAAAATTCCATAAAAAAATCTCTAGCCATTTACTCAATGGCTCAAATTTGAATTTGAGTCATTAATTTCTCCCTTCAGGCTTATATAACCAAGCTTACTCCTAAATTGAAGCTAAATTGTAATATTACCAACTTGTTGCCATTATATTGTATCCACATAGCCTTCTTGTATCCATCCATTGCCATTATCATTCATAATCACCCATTGGAAGCCATTATCAACATCAAGTAAGAAATCTAAAAATATTCAAATTTTGCATCAAACATCCATTAGATAATCTTGGAGAGGATATATAAAGAGGTAAAATGATAGTAAGATCATTTTTATCAATCTGCTTATCTGTTTTATCCCCTTTTATTTGTGTTTAGATTTTAGGTTTTTATTACTAAAATTAGTAATAAGAGTTTAATCTAAAATTTAGGCTACATTTTGGCAACCATGATGGGACCATTACTCCCTTAACTAACCTTATAAGCTTTTTAGAAATAGTTTGGATGATTGTAAAACAAATTAGATGTGAATTGAAGACCAGATTTTGAAAAACTTTCACTCACAGGTGAATTATAGTTTTCAGCAGGTATTAGTGATATTGCAGTTGCAATATTGTAAGAATATTTATGATTTTTTCAATTAACTATTAATGGTTAAGGTCTTTTGCAATTTTTTTACTTTTGACAAAATCACAACTTTGACAATTACGGTTTTGCCCTGCTAACTATGGTCTTGCAAGTCAAAGTTACAATTTTATGAAAATTAATAGTTAGGGTCATATCTAAATTCCATCTTTGCTAACCTTATTTGCAAGATAATTTATTTTATAGTATTCATCTAGAAGTGTTATATTTTTTGTGTATAAGGTAAGGATAGGTCAATATGGTACTTAGTTTTTTGTGTAAAAGACACAAAGTCATAACTTCATCAATTATGATTTTGCCCTGGTAATAGAAATTTTATAGGATTGACTTATGGTTTTGTCAAAATTTAGATTTAGACTAATATTCCTAATTATTATCTATCTCTAAGTCTCTCTGCAAGATATTTGTGGTATGTTTGTGTTTCTTGGGGGGTTTTTTGTGTCTTTTATGTGTAGAGATAGGAAGGATAAACTCAATATTTTGACCATTTGGGTATAATCTACAATAACATGACTTTGACATATATGATTTTACCTTGGTAATTATGATATTGTCATCAAGAATTATGGGTTTTGTTTTCCCTAAACAAACTATTCCCTTGACAGGTTCTATCTTTCAGATAAGAGTCCTTTAGCTTCTATTAAATACTTATAGCATACTCCATAAGCCAAAGTTATCCCTAAATTACACTAAACATTTAGAATTTAGTCATTTTGAGTCTAACCATACCTACAGGGTCATTCTAACAGTTTGTTATGTGTGTATAGGACTGACAGGTATAAAAAGACAACCAAGATAAATATCAAAACACCTTACCATTAACCTATTTACTCCCTACTATAATATCACAAGTTTTGAGCTTATGATTTTGACTCATCAATAGTGATTTTGTAGTTTACAATTATGATTTTGTATTTAGATAGGGAACAATGTAGTCTGGGTCATCTATTTTTAAGCATTATCATCTTGTCTGTGTAATAGTATTATCACTCTATCCATATACTAGGCATAAATAATTTTAATAAAATTTGTTTAGGGATCCTTAATTTTCATAACAAACTAAAAAAACATTTTAATAATCTGATTGTTTTATAATTTCCTAGAGGATTTATCTTATTAATATCCATCTATCTTAGATATTTTATAATTTTTCTATTTTCTACAAAACTATAGATTCCAATTTTTTCTAAATTTTGATATTATTCTATCTAATTGTGGTTTTATCTAGCTATCATGGTTTTATAAATTAACCATCATGGTTAGATAACCTCTATAAGATTATAACTTGTAATCTATGATTTTATTTTAAAGTAGTGACTTCGTAGTTTTTGGTTGTGATATTGCTCTATGTAATTTTGGTTTTGTAGGGACTTGTGGTTTTGTAAAAGTTAAACTACTAACCCATTTTGGTGCAGGACCCCTCAATACCAAGGCACCCCACTTTGTCTTCCAACCTTTGTGCTTACAAGAAGGGATGATAATAATATATTATCTTAATTTTTATTATATATACATCCTTGATGTGTTATTTTTATTCATTGTATATACTTTATTGATTTTTACTTATGTATATATTTGATTGTCACTTGATTGTATATACTTATAACTCTCACATGTAGGTAATTAATAAATTAATTAATCATGTTGTGATTGCATGTTTATTGTCCCCCTTGATTCTAGGATAGCATGTGATTTGGATTTCATTCCCATACATGGGCTTAGAAAATAGGGGTTGGTGATGTAGATTTGATCACCATGTGATAAACCAAACTTCATGTTTTATTGGAGTCTAAAAATTAGGAGAGTTGTCATTCAACACCTAAGTAAAATTCCCCATAAAGGGTTCTATGATTGAGGTGTGGTTAAGCTCCAATACATAGGGTGATTAGATAGCATCATATATGGACTTAGGCCCTACTATACCTTCACGTATATAAGGGATGAACCTAGAAACCCTTGTGTATACCTAGGTTAGGATACTTTAGCCATAACAAGTATACCACTATAGGAGTCAATATCAACTCCTAAGTATCCATCATGTGCAAATGGGGTTAAAAGGTTTAGGTAGATTTTGTAATGGGTCATTGGCCTAAATCCTCACCCATGAAGCCATTTGATGGAGTAGGCATCAAGTCATATACCTTTATCATTTGACTAATTTATAATTCATGATTGTATGTGTTGTTTGAGTGTTATGTTAGACTCGTATTATTTTTAAGTTGAGTTGGCCATACCCTATTTTGTGTGTGACACCTTAGATACCCCTAGGAAAATATCCATTCTCATCTCATATTCATCTCATATCCTCCACACCCTGATCTTCCATCTCTCCTCTAATCTACTATCCATAGTCTCTATCCACCCCACTATATCTTAAACCACATCCATCCTATATCACCTACCCATATTGTATTGATCACCCATTCCATATTTTCTACTTCCTATATTAGACAAAATTTAATACCTAGCCTATATATTCTCACATCCCATATTTATCTTATATCTTCCACACCTTTCATATCTAACATCCATTATATATATCGTATCTTAAGTAATTTTATACAATCCTTCTTTTCCAATCCTACATATCATCCCATACCCACCATATACTCTATCTACCTAATATCCATCCTATAGCCTCTATTTCTATTTCCCCATCCTATATCTTACATCTCCCATACCCCATCCATTCTATATCCTCCAATAACCTTTGAATACTATACTTAGTATTGAAAATAATTTCTAGTGGTCAACCATCCTTTCAATCACTATCACTCCTTAAATCGTTAGACTAGGTATTATCAATATACATAGTCTTATTAAGATTCTAATCTAGCACCCATCTCTCATCTCTATCAAGTGCCTTCTTCACCTATCACCCATCAAATTATCCCTTTTATCCCATCACTCTCTTTCATCCTTAATAGGTTATTCTCTTACAAGGCTTTCTCTTGGTGATTATTAGTCACCCATCCCTTTCTAAAAAACATCATATCACTCTCTTTGACCAATAATATATTTGGTATCTAGACAAAGATAGTATTTGAAAACTTCCACATAATCTATCACACCTCATCACATCTCTCTTTCAAAAGGTGACTCACACTCATGCCCAACTTAGGATTGACAAGCTTCTAACCAAAACAATGTTCCAATGGGGAACCTAGAAGATCCAACTTGAGATTATGATGATACCCATAGTGATATGCATACTCTATGAGAAGAGGATGAATGGTTTAATCCCTGTTGTGGTGTGGAGCTAAAAGCTTCAACTGTTTGCAGAGACAAGAGGAAGGATGCTAAAGAACCAGAGCCACCGGCATCGGCAGTATGACCGACGTAGGTCAAGTGCAGTGGAGAAGGAGACCAGTGACGGCAGGAAGTCGGCCGACGTTGGCAGCACCAGACCAGTAGGGACCGGCGTCAGTCACCTGTGTATTTTTGGAACTGCTATTGACGAACAGTCAGTTAGTTGAACTGAGTGTTTGCATGCTAAGGGGCTAATTTAAGTCACGGGCTGTGTGTCTAATTTTAGTAGTTAGTGTTCTATTTTTGTAAGCATGGGATCTTATTTATAGACCCATAAGGCATGTATTGTAAATTAATTCTAAGGCAAGTAAAAGCATTAAAGCTAGCAAGGTCAAGGAGATCTACAGGTGTAAGGTTAAGGAGATCAGCTGAAGCATTCAAGGAGGGATAGTAACTCAGGCTTTAGAGTTGTTGTGTTGAGCAAGAGAGAGAGGGAAGAAGGTCTTGAGGTGTGGCAAGCCTTTGAGGTGGAGGAAGAAGTGGCATCTTCCTTATTGTATTTTCTTCTAGTAGTATTTAATACAAGAGTGTGTATTGTCTCTCAAATTATTTTGTTGTCTCAAGTTTCTACCTACTTTATCATTCTGGTATAATTTCATGTTTAATTGCATATAAGAAAGTAATCAATTGTGCTCTAATTGGTAAAGTTATAGATCCCCTGACAAGTGGTATCAGAGCTATGGTTTGCAGGAAGCAGGGTATTGTTTTTTATTACAGGTCATTCATAGGGTTTTTTGATTGAGTGGGAGTTCAGCAATGGTCGAAGAAAGCAGGCTACGAATGGAGAAGTTTAACGGCAAGAATTATCAACATTGGAGGATGCAGATTGAGGACTATCTATATTAGAAGGATTTGTACTTACCATTGGGTGGGGTTGCATGCAAGCCCACAGATATGAAGGATGAAGAATGGAACATTCTTGATCGGAAGGCTCTCAGTTCCATAAGGTTGAGCCTTGCATCGTCTGTGATTTCCAGCTTATCACAGTGCAAGACAATGGAAGAGTTGATAAAGTCCTTGGCAAATTTATACGAAAAGCCCTCAGCTTCTAATAAGGTATATCTTATGAAGCAGCTATTTACTTTGCAGATGCAGGAAGGTGGATCGGTACATACTCATCTCAGTGATTTCCATGGTTTGGTAAACCAACTAGCTTCAGTCAATATTGTTTTTGATGATGAGGTAAAGGCTCTCTTGATTTTATGTTCTTTGCCTAAAAGTTGGGATGGTATGGTTATGGCAGTAAGTAATTTTGCATCTGCTTCTAAAATCTTAAAAGTTGATGATGTTGTGAGTGTGATCTTGAATGAATAAATACGCAGGAGAAGCACAGGTGAATCATCAGGGAATGCTCTAAGTGCAGAAAGCAGGGAAAGGCAAAGGGAGAAGGTTAAGCAAGGGAAATCAAGGTCAGGAAGGAGATCCGAGTCCAAAGGTATTACCTGCTGGTTTTGTGGAAAGAAAGGACATATAAATAAAGAGTGTTGGTTGAGAGATAAAGAGAATCAACATGCAGGTATGGAAGAAGCAAAGGATGCAAATATTGTGATGCAGGATGCTCTCATACTTTCTTCAGATAGTCAGGTAGGATCATGGATTTTAGATTTTGGTTCATCTTTTCATGCATCCCCAAACAGAGATTTGTTCTATGAGTATGAACAGGGAGACTTTAGAGTTCTTTATTTAGGGGATGGTACGCCTTGTCAGATAGTTGGCAAAGGGAAAGTGCAGCTGAGATTGCAGATTGACAACATGTGGGTGTTGAAAGAGGTCATGCATGTTCCAATTCTGAAATAGAATCTGATTTCTATAGGAAGGTTGGGAGATGAGGGATGCACAATAATCCTCACAATGGATTCTTGGAAGGTTACCAAGGGAGCACTTGTTCTAGCAAGAGGTAAGAAAGTAGATACTCTTTATCTGTCTACTTGTATTACTGATTCTACTTCTGGTGTAGATTCAAAGATGTGGCCTAATAGGCTTGGTCACAAGAATAGGAAGAGAATGGAAGTTCTTGATTCAAAAGGTATGCATTCAAATTTGGAAAGTATAAATACAGTTCATTGTAGAAAGAGGAAATTTGATGCTTTTGACAAGAACAAAGAATCCTTGGTGTTTTTGGAGGAGATGAAGGATAGAGATCAGTCACAGGGGCTAAATAAGTCTGAGCAGGGCAGCATGGACAGAGGTTTGATCCAAGAAGAGCTCGTGGATGAAAATTTCATCACTTACAAGAACACACAGACACCGATGTCGATAGCTTAGCACCGACGTCAGTCATCCAGATACCAACATCGGTCATGTGCAAACCAGCAGGGTCAGTAGGTTGGACAGGAGAAGTCCGACATCGGTCATAAGGACCGACGTCAGCAGGAGGGACACCGGCATTGACCAGGGAAATGAAGTCGGTAGTCAGGATCAGTGCAGGGAACCGACATCGGTTGGAAGCAGACTGGGAGATGGCCTAGATCGGTCACTAGAATGGATGTTGGGTGAATTACTAAGTCTCAAACACCCATGTGGAGGTCAGGAAAGGTATGTGAACCTCATATTCATTGTTCACCTTCTTTATATTGCTTACTGATAGTCATGAACTAAGAAGATGGAAGAAGCAATGCAGGTAGAATCCAGAAATAGTGGGAGCTTGGCATGGATGAGGATTGTGAGCCCTTGGAGAACCAAACAGGTATTTGTTGGTAGTGTTGTCAGCTAGAAGGAAGCACTGGATAGAGGGATGGATTCCCATTTTAGAAAAGAGAGTGGATGGATACATGAGACAGAAGGCTATGGTATATGGTCTTGATTATGCTACAGAACAATGGAGGTTTGACCATTGTATTTTATCTTTACTAGGTTGGATAATATTAGCTACATTATCCTGTTACTGTATTGTGTTACTTGTTGCAGGGTTTCATATACAGGGATTTTTTTTGAGCTAAGGGTAGAGTTGGCTCAGAAGTGTGTCATGGAGAATTTGGGAGCAGCAAAAATTCTTGTGGCATAAGATACAGGTATTGCATCATAGGTTTGCATGGTGGTTGGTCTTCAAGAGTGACATTAAAGAGGGATACAGAGCTTAAGGAACAAAATAGATGGTGTACAGGTATAGGTACAAGTTGCAGCTATTTATCTCCAAGTGGGAGATTGTTGTGGTGTGGAGCTAAAAGCTTCAACTATTTGCAGACACAAGAGGAAGGATGTTGAAGAACCAAAGCCACAGGCATCGGCAATATGACCGACGTCGGTCAAGTGCAATGGAGAAGGAGACCGACGACGGCAGGAAGTCAGTCGACGTCGGTAGCACCAGACTAGCAGGGACCGGCGTCGATCACCTGTGTATTTTTGGAACTGCTGTTGACGAACAGTCAGTTAGTTGAACTAAGTGTTTGCATGCTAAGGGGCTAATTTAAGTCACGGGCTGTGTGTCTAATTTTAGTAGTTAGTGTTCTATTTTTGTAAGCATGGGATCTTATTTATAGACCCATAAGGCATGTATTGTAAATTAATTCTAAGGCAAGTAAAAGCATTAAAGCTAGCAAGGTCAAGGAGATCTACAGGTGTAAGGTTAAGGAGATCAGCTGAAGCATTCAAGGAGGGATAGTAACTCAGGCTTTAGAGTTGTTGTGTTGAGCAAGAGAGAGAGGGAAGAAGGTCTTGAGGTGTGGCAAGCCTTTGAGGTGGAGGAAGAAGTGGCATCTTCCTTATTGTATTTTCTTCTAGTAGTATTTAATACAAGAGTGTGTATTGTCTCTCAAATTATTTTGTTGTCTCAAGTTTCTACCTACTTTATCATTCTGGTATAATTTCATGTTTAATTGCATATAAGAAAGTAATCAATTGTGCTCTAATTGGTAAAGTTATAGATCCCCTGACAAGTGGTATCAGAGCTATGGTTTGCAGGAAGCAGGGTATTGTTTTTTATTACAGGTCATTCATAGGGTTTTTTGATTGAGTGGGAGTTCAGCAATGGTCGAAGAAAGCAGGCTACGAATGGAGAAGTTTAACGGCAAGAATTATCAACATTGGAGGATGCAGATTGAGGACTATCTATATTAGAAGGATTTGTACTTACCATTGGGTGGGGTTGCATGCAAGCCCACAGATATGAAGGATGAAGAATGGAACATTCTTGATCGGAAGGCTCTCAATTCCATAAGGTTGAGCCTTGCATCATCTGTGATTTCCAACTTATCACAGTGCAAGACAATGGAAGAGTTGATAAAGTCCTTGGCGAATTTATACAAAAAGCCCTCAGCTTCTAATAAGGTATATCTTATGAATCAGCTATTTACTTTACAAATGCAGGAAGGTGGATCGGTACATACTCATCTCAGTGATTTCCATGGTTTGGTAAACCAACTAGCTTCAGTCAATATTGTTTTTGATGATGAGGTAAAGGCTCTCTTGATTTTATGTTCTTTGCCTAAAAGTTGGGATGGTATGGTTATGGCAGTAAGTAATTCTGCATCTGCTTCTAAAATCTTAAAATTTGATGATGTTGTGAGTGTGATCTTGAATGAAGAAATACGCAGGAGAAGCACAGGTGAATCATCAGGGAATGCTCTAAGTGCAGAAAGCAGGGAAAGGCAAAGGGAGAAGGTTGAGCAAGGGAAATCAAGGTCGAGAAGGAGATCCAAGTCCAAAGGTATTACCTGCTGGTTTTGTGGAAAGAAAGGACATACAAAGAAGGAGTGTTGGTTGAGAGATAAAGAGAATCAACATGCAGGTATGGAAGAAGCAAAGGATGCAAATATTGTGATGCAGGATGCTCTCATACTTTCTTCAGATAGTCAAGTAGGATCATGGATTTTAGATTCTGGTTCATCTTTTCATGCATCCCCAAACAGAGATTTGTTCTACGAGTATGAACAGGGAGACTTTGGAGTTCTTTATTTAGGGGATGGTACGCCTTGTCAGATAGTTGGCAAAGGGAAAGTGCAGCTGAGATTGCAGATTGACAACACGTGGGTGTTGAAAGAGGTCATGCATGTTCCAATTCTGAAATAGAGTCTGATTTCTGTAGGAAGGTTGGGAGATGAGGGATGCACAATAACCCTCACAACGGATTCTTGGAAGGTTACCAAGGGAGCACTTGTTCTAGCAAGAGGTAAGAAAGTAGATACTCTTTATCTGTCTACTTGTATTATTGATTCTACTTCTGGTGTAGATTCAAAGATGTGGCCTAATAGGCTTGGTCACAAGAACAGGAAGAGAATGGAATTTCTTGATTCAAAAGGTATGCATTCAAATTTGGAAAGTATAAATATAGTTCATTGTAGAAAGAGGAAATTTGGTGCTTTTGACATGAACAAAGAAGCCTTGGTGTTTTTGGAGGAGATGAAGGAAAGAGATCAGTCACAGCGGCTAAATAAGTCTGAGCAGGGTAGCATGGATAGAGGTTTGATCCAAGAAGAGCTCACAGATGAAAATTTCATCACTTACAGGAACACACAGACACCGATGTCGATAGCTTGGCACCGACGTCAGTCATCCAGATACCGACATCGGTCATGTGCAGACCAGCAGGGTCGATAGGTTGGACAGGAGAAGTCTGACATCGGGCATAAGGACCAACGTCGGTAGGAGGGACATCGGTGTCAGCTAGGGAAACGAAGTCGATAGTCAGGATTAGTGCAGGGAACCAACATCGGTCGGAAGCAGACTGGGAGATGGCCTAGATCGGTCACTGGAATGGATGTTGGGTGAATTACTAAGTCTCAAACACCCATGTGGAGGTCAGGAAAGGTATGTGAACCTCATATTCATTGTTCACCTTCTTTATATTGCTTAATGATAGTCATGAACTAGGAAAATGGAAGAAGCAATCAGGTAGAATCCAGAAATAGTGGTCACCCTTCCAAAAATTAGACCTAAATGATCATCAACCCAAATTAGATTGGTACCATGAAGATGAATTTTGAAAATAACACAAGATCAAGGGACATGATACAAAAAAAAATATGCAATTGAGAACTACATTCAAGACCTAATGAAAAGAGGTGATATTGATATATAAGGGGATAGTCAATAAAATCAATCTACAGATTTGTAGTTAGGCATTTATAAGGACTTGCTACCCAAGTATGATCAAAGAAATAGGAAACCACCAAGAGACTAGGGTTAGGATTCTTCTTCTAAATACACTAAATACCATGCCATGACATAACACTATGTTAACACCAATAAAATCCATATCCCCCCAGAGGCCACTCCACTTCCTCCACTATCTTAAAAATCAATTGGGCCACTATGGATTGTCTAGTCACAACTAGACACAACAAAATTGTAGTTCCTATGGAACC
This sequence comes from Torreya grandis, assembly GCA_037957365.1. Classification (NCBI taxonomy): domain Eukaryota; kingdom Viridiplantae; phylum Streptophyta; class Pinopsida; order Cupressales; family Taxaceae; genus Torreya; species Torreya grandis. The sequence goes on along the minus strand of JARHVA010005913.1, from coordinate 580,794 downwards.
ACCCAAAGACCCATCTACTTCTTCTGATAATCAAAGGGGATTATTTCTAAGAAAATACCAAATTATTTTAATAAGCCTTATGATATTATTCAGTGGCTAAAAGACACCAACGCAAATTTCATTAATGGACTTTCCCAAAACATCCCCCTTACATCAGGATATACTTAATCAAGTTTTGAATGATCTTAAAGTCCCTAATGATATAGATAATAATAAATTCCAATAATTAGTGGGATAGATATCCCCTTCTCAATAGATTACTTTTGGTGCCTAGGATATGCCTCCAATTGGCCCCACCATAATTATCCATCATTCATTAGAGTCTTCATATCCTACCATCATGTTTCCTAGGTGATCATAGATAAAGTATCAGCATTAAATTTATGTAATCTAAACTTTTTGAATAAACTAGGGTATTTAAAATCATCTTTGGGACTTACCTTCATTATGATCAAAGTCTACAATGACAATGAAAGGCCATCTATTGGAACTATCTACCTTCCCATAGTCATGGGACCCATAGTACATCAAACATTACTCCATGTTTTAGATGTTTATCTACCTTATAATATGTTGTTAGGACATTCATCAATCCATGAAATGTAGGTTATTTCATCTAATTTACATCAGTGTCTCAAATTCCCCCACTTTGGTATGGAATTCACCATCCCTAGAGAAATTGATCACTTCCATAGCTATAAAATGGACCAATTCTCATCAATATATCATTACCCTAACATAGACAATTCCATCTTAAGTCCCATAGATACCAAGTATATATTATCAAATTATCTTGTACCTACATTAGATCCACTCCTAGAGGTCACTCACTTGAAAATCACATCCACGTGTTTTGGAGAGTATGAATATAAAACATTTTGTGTAGGTAATCTACCACTTCCCCTCAGAGTTATGGGTCCCCAACCATGCAGAAGGCTAATCCAATCAGGTATCAATTTGGACCCACATCCTTCTCAAGTGTAGGATTACTATTTGAAAAATGTATTGAATAATCAGATGAATCATGACTTACTCTAGATGATGAGGCCTTTATATCTCCATAAAATCAATACCCTTGCATCCAAAAATTGATGGAAAATATGAATTATAAAGGGAAAACACTAGGGAAATAAGAGAAATGAAGGATTGAACCCATCATATTCCAATAATATCCATATTATCTTGGTCTTGGGTATATACTATTTGATGATGACCTAAAAAATATTATTGTGGATACTCCTTTGATCCCTAAGCAGTCTCTCTTTGATGAAGAAGTTGAGACAGGCTTAGTTTATAATTACCTCAAAGAGTTTGTTGCCACCAACCTCTTCCCTAACATTAACATTTTCATCATCAAAATCTCCCTCCACTATCCCTCACTCATCGACTAGGATCAAAAATAGGAGCCATCATTTGATACATTTCAAAATGATGAAGCAATCTAAGAGTTTATGAGAGATCGAGACTCTATGCCTTCTAAAGATTACAAGAAAGCCTTTTCCATAAAATATTTGTCAGTATATCTATTTTAAGGAGCAATAAGAACCCCATAATCAAAGTGAAGATGAGAAATCTAAAAATGAAGAGTCTCCTCAAAACCTAGAAGAATATTTACATAATCCATATGGTCTAGAATAATACTTTGAAATAGATATAAAACTCCTAGATTATTTTTTTCAAGATGTTCTTAAAATATCAATACCACCCTATATACAATATTAGTCACCCTCTCTTACTAAAGAAGTGATAAAATTCAATATTGAGACCGAATAACATCCCAAAATGGTCAAATTGGGGGCATCTCTAACACCTAAGGAATGTGAAGTTATCATTAATCTACTCAAAGAATTCATAAACATATTTGCATGGAGTTATGCAGACATGTTTGTACGAGACCCCTCCTTAGTTTTAATCCATTTGGTAATGCATCCTAATACAAAAATGATCAAATATAAATTATAAAAGAATCACATCAAAGTAACCTTATTAGTAAAGGAAGAGATATAGAAGTTCTTGTAATTAGGATTCATCTAACCAATCAATTATTTTGATTGGTTCTCTAATATTATGCATGTGGATAAACCCCAATGATGAATTTAGATCTACATGGACTTCTAATACACTAATAAATCATGTCTAAATGATGAATTCCCCCTTCTAAATATTGACATGATCATGGACTCAAAAGTAATCTATGAAATGTTGTCTCTCATGTATGGATTTTTAAGCTAAAATCAAGTTAAAATCATGCCTTAAGACCAACACAAAACTACTTCCATCACTCCATGGAGGATATTTTGCTATCAAGTCATGCCCTTAGACCTTTAAAATGTTGGTGTAACTTATAAATGGGACATGACAATCATTTTACACAACATGATGAATGATATAGTCAAATATTATGCAGATGATATCTTGGGAAAGTCTTAATTGAGGTCATAACATCATGTTATCTTAAGAAGAATCTTTGAGCAATTGTGATAATACAAAGTCAATTTAAATCCTAAAAAGTGTTTATTTGGTGTTACTTCAAGAAAATTATTGGGATTCATAATTTCTATAAGAGGCATAAAAGTATACCCAACCAAAGTAAAGGCAATTATGAAAATGCCTCCACCTCATAATCTAAAGTAGCTCAAAAGTTTTTAGGGAAATTTACAAGCCATTTGACTCTTTATCTCTAAGCTTGTAGATAAATGTCACCCCTTCACCTATGCATTAAAGAATAGGACCACTTTTAATTATAACTTAAAGTGCCAATAAGATTTCAATAATCTCAAAAAATATTTAACTAACCCACCTATGTTATCACCTCCTATCTTGGGAATGCCCTTGCTCTTGTATATATCAGTAACTCTATGTGAAATAGGTGCCTTCCTATCACAACATAATGATTAGGAAAAGGAACAATCCATTTACTATCTCAATCACACTCTAATTTCTTATGATCTAAACTGTATACCAATTGAGAATTCATGCTTATCCATGGTCTTTTCCTCCTTAAATCTCTAACACTACATGCTCAATAATCAAATCTAACTCATTGCCAAGGTTGATCCCCTCAATATTTATTGTTTAAATCATCCCTAATAAGAAGAATGGCCAAATGGATCATGTTACTTATAAAATTTTATATTGAATAGGTTAATCAAAATTCTATTAAGGGTCAAGTCATATTAGATAAATTAGTTGAGGCACATCTCGAAGTGACTGAGCCTCTTATAAAAACCTTCTTGGATGAGTCTATAATGAGTAATTCAAAATAAAATAGATAGAAATTATATTTTGATGGCTCATTTACTATCCATAAATTAGGGGAAATATTCCTTATTGTCACTCCATAAGGTAACCTCATCCCAAAATCCTTCTACCTTGCCTTCCCATGAACCAACAATATCTCTGAATATGAGTCTTTGATACTCAGCCTTCATCTAGCCATCTAATGGTGTATCCAGAATTTGCACTTATTTGGTGACTCACAGCTTATAACAAATCAAGTCAATGATGAATTTCAAATAAAATATGAGAAATTAATCCCATATAAATAATTAGTTAATTAATTTAAGTATAATTTTCAATCCATAAAATTTGAACAAGTGTCATGAGGGAGTAATAAAGTACAAGATTGAATGGCCACTATTGGTTCTCTTATTGATCTCACTAAAGACGTTTTAGAAGGGAATTTTCTAATTAAATATCTAATTTTTTTAGCACATCAATCCATGTCTCCTTTCCAAATTTATACACTCAATTATCCTAGTCTTCCTTGGTACCATGACATCTATAGGTACCTCCATGATAACATCCTATCACCTAACCTTAATCATCACCAATGAAAAAACTTCATTCATCATACTTCTCATTACACAATCTTTGGAAGCACACTCTATCATAGGGGCTATGATGGGACTCTTTTGAGATGCCTAACATCAAAAAAGGCCTATCACATGATCAAGGAGGTTCATGATGGTATCTATGGTAGTCACATCAGTGGGATGGCCCTAGCTAAGAAACTACTCTAGACAGGATATTATTGGCCAATCATGGAACAAGATTCATGGCAATATGTGTAGAAGTGTGTCACTTGTCAGAAGCATAATAACCTTATTCATGAACTTGCATAAAATTTATATCCCATAATTATTCCATGGATATTCTCTATTTATGGACTTGATTTGATTGGCAAGATTAATTTGATGTCATCATATGGTCATATGTTTATCATTATAGCAATGGAGTATTTCACTAAATAGGTAGAGACAATGCCACTCACTTATACTACAGATCTCCAAATTTATAAATTCATCCTCAATCATATTATTTGTTGATTTATCATCTCAACCAACATCATCTCTAATAATGGTAAATCATTCAAAAATTAAGAAGTCAAGGCCTTGTGTTAGCGATATCATATCAAGTAGCATTTCTCTTCTCCATACTACCCTTAAGGAAATAGACAAGTTAAAGCCACAAATAAGACCTTCATAAAAAATCTCAATAAAAATTTCAATAATGTAGGAAGGAATTAGCACCTATAATTATATCTAGTTATTTGGTCTTATCACATAAGTGTCCATACACCTACTGGGGCCACTCTGTATGCCTTGGTATATGGGACAAAAGTCATCTTGCTAGTGGAATTAGATTTGCCCTCCCTTCAAATCACATTAAGGGGCATTATAATAAACCATAATTATAGAAAATAATGCCTATAATAATTGTATCTTCTCAATGAGAAATGTAAAAAGGCCCTTGATCACTTAGTGCATATCAAAATAGAATGAAAGGCCAATATCATAAGAAGATATAGTCTAGAGAATTCAAGGTCAAAGACCTAGTCTTGAAAGATAATTATAAAAATACTAATACTGACAAGGACAAGAAGGGTAAATTTTAATATAATTAGATAGGTCTATATATCATAGTTTCCAAATTTGGTTTAGGACCCTATAAGTTAACCAAATTGGATGGTGAATAGCTTGATGATCTGATAAATATCATGCATCTAAATCATTTATACACTTGACAGGCTCTACTATCCTCTATCTATGAATCCCCACTCTTTGGGGAATATCCTTTCTCCACTCCACCACATCTCCCTAATAGTTCCCAAAAAAATGGCATCATCCAATGGTGAAAACTAGTCTTTTAGTATCTTGAGCAAGTACCATGATACAAAATCAATTTTTGGCATCATGGTAAAATAATTCCTAACCCTAATCTTAATTTTGGGCATCCATAAAAAGATCTTATGAAGCAATAGAGATAATTTTTTTATCATAAGGCAAATACCATTTTTTATTTATTAATGAGGATGTTTTCTAGGGGAAGACCTCTAGAGTCACTTATTCATATTTGTCATATATATGTCCCCAAAGTCCTATCATATCCTTGTCACCATCCACTATCCTATTACCCCATCATATCCTCTTTGACAATTGTATCTCCTTTTAGCTTTAAGATAAATCCCATCTTAATTTATCCCTTGCTTGTTTCTAAGACCATGGTTCACACCTTCCCACTAATGTTGTCATTCTAGAAGTGTCAAATATAGGTTTTTTATTTTAGGGTTTAGTATACATTATGACACTAAATCCCAAAGGGTCACCATAGACCTCATTTATGATTACTTTAGACTTGGTTGGAATCTTGTCCTGACATATAAAAATTTTTGGGCACTATATATCCCATGTACATAGCCCTTATATCATCACTAGGCCCATTGTCTATAATCACATTGTTATCCATTTATATCCTTGTTAGTAGTGTTAGTATGTGTTATCTTATAATTATCTTGTGTAAATGTGTGTTTATTTTGAATATGTATGATTGTTCGTTACTCATGTACATATTAAAAAATCTTGATTAGTTAATCATTTTTGTTAATTAGTTTATATATATATATATATATATATATATAATTTTGGTAACTTTTATGGGAATAAGGATTATATTGGTGCACCCACGCAGCTTATTCAGGTTAGGTCACTATCAAATGAAGTTCCCTTAAACACTAAATGCGTAATGTGTCTATGACTTGTTCATGTCATATGGCACATATTTACTTACTAATGCAATATTAAAATGGATTATAAACATTTTTAGGGATTTTAAAATCCCCACCTATTCTATATACATCCTAACCTACCACTTACCTATCACAAACTATCTTCATCCCATATAACCTATCCCCATCCCATCTAAAACCAAATTATCCCCCAACCCATTATTCACCTACCTCCATGGTGCAAGAGGATTTTGACCCAAGTTATATCATGAGACATTCTAAATTAAAGGGCATTAATTAACTTCCTTTTCCCATTATCATTTCCCATCTATATAAGTTGTGCACATCATCAATGCATCAATCACATCATACATTATAATATCATAAAATCTAACATATGTCTAAAATATAACATTCATACCATACATATAACATCTAACATCATACATCTAATCATAATGCATCTCATCACCTCATAAATAAATCCATCATGAAAATGTTAAATTGTGTATCCATCATAATAATGATCAATGTAACACATCACATCCAATAATATCATCTAATATAATCACATCACATAATCAAATAACATGTCCATCACATCAATTTAATTACATCATCATCACATTCCATCATATGTAGCTCATCACATCATACATAAACAAGTCATGTAAATAGATAAGTCATGTATCCATCATATCATTAAAATAATATAATCAGATCATAATCAATGCATAATCATACACAACACATCATCTAAACATCTCATCATATATATAAATAATGTCCACAGTCCATATGGAATCCATGTCAAAAAATAATATATAATACATGGGCCCATGGTAATATAAAAATTCCCATATATATATATATATATATATATATATATATATATAGTCTCATGGTTGTGGTCTTGGTGGTTTTGGTTTACCTTTGAAAGGCTAATGTATTGACTACAATGAACTGGCATGAAAAGATGCAGTACGCTACTCAATCAACACTACTACTTCATATAGTGTCATATAATATTTTGCCTCATGGGTCAATCTCATAATTTTATTCATCACATATATCATCCTACATTGATCCATCACTTGATCAACCTCATCCTTGATCCTCTCAGCCATCTCTACCTCTCCTATTAGGGTATGAATCTACACTTGCATTTTCATAATCTATCCCTATAATCTTATAATCTAGGCATCCCTAATCTAGATCTATCCTTGTAAGGTGTCTATTTGTGCTTTTGATACCATTAGTTGTGATTTTAACCCTATCATTTGAGTTTGAGCTTAGGTTAACTTCCCATCTCTCTATGTTACCTAGGCCTATAATACTAAGATATGTCCCTATAAACCTATCAATTGAGCTTGAGCCTAAACTAGTTGCCCATCCTTTTATGCTATCATATCTTGTAGTTGTGCCTATAATCCATCTCACTCTTGAGTAATACCATCAATCTTAGCAAGTTGAGCCTCGATCTCTATCTATAATTGGGTCAACAAATCTCACTCACTCTCTAATAATGGTTGTTGTGAGGGGCATGCACCATCTCCACCACCATTCCCCCTAGCTGTGTATTAATATATATTTATGGTTGCACCTACGTACCCACCTATACCTATGTATGTTTTTTGTACCCATTGCATCCTACCTATCCTATTATCACTACCTAATCTCCATCTCATCCATCCACATCCATAGTAACCACATCATGTCCATACTTTCCATCTTGAGCAAGTGCTTGTCTCATCCTCCTCTATAATCGAGCATATGCCTGAAGCACTCTCCTCAAAACCCTTCACTAAACCATGACCCTATGATGGGTCAATCTCACTAGAATTTGAACTCTCCACATTGTTGTGTATGTCAGAGTAACATTAGAATCAAGCATATATGTCTAAAAATCCTAGGGCATTAGGGTAATGCCCTCATTATCCATGTGAGCCTCAGCCCTATCTAATAGCTTGCTCCATTGAGGCACTCCCACTCACTCCAAACAAGTAATTGCTCCTCTTCAAGAATATCCTTTATGAATCTAAAATATCTCTCGACATGATATAGTTTATATCTCTCTATCACTAGGTCCATGTGCCCTATCGTATAGTACTCAATCAACATATACTTAATGACTATGGCCTTATCATCCAAACTAAAATATAATCCCATATATGGCATCCAAATGATGTGCTCTAGATGAATACTATCAAAAGCATCATGATAGAATCCCATCTCTCTTGTGTGCTCCTGTTGCACACCTAATAAAATATACCAACCAAATACCATCGACTGCTTAGGTTATCATATTGTTAAATTCCCTAATAGTTATTGGATGAAAATATGCTCCCAAGTCCACACCTATAAAAACATAGATGGCCCCAAGCTAGTAGCTCCCTTGTACGTACCCAGGTGCATCTCTTTATATAAATTCACCAAAATAATAGGTCCCTAAGCAAACACTCTGAATTCCTAGACCATATCAACCATGACATCTCCGAAGCCCATAGGGAACCACTATCTGATCTTATCTATCAAGAGAATGCTAGTAACAAGAGACATCACAACTAGGGTAATCCTATAAATATTACCCTCATGTAAGCACCTATTAATATCAACATGTCTATCATGCATACCCACCCTCAAACCTCTAACCAATCTCTAAAGTGTCATGACTAGTGTGTGCGACATTTAGTATATCCCTTTCCCATGCATCAAAAAATGAAATATATGGTACACATCCTCTAATGTCTTAGTCATCTCACCTATGACAAAGTGAAATGATCTAGTTTTATAATTAAAGCACTCCACCAAAGCCATGATAAGCATTTGATCAATTTGTATCATAGATATTGTAGCTACATCATGTAGACCAACCAAATCTAACACCTCAAAATCTACTTCCATCAGTAAATGAATTTAATGAATCATTATTAAATTCCATGATTGATATACCATCACTCCTATATCTTCTTTCACAAATAACCATACACCTTTCATTCATGGTATCACATCAAAATTCTAAACCCCTAATTTTCTCTTACTCATCTTCAATTAACCACTCCTAAGCCATTGAATCTATAATCCCTAACTTATCCCAATAATCCATAACTCATCCCCATTCATTATCCCCTTTACACCTTCCCTAAAATCTTAATTACCACTATCTATTCCCCCATACTATCATCTTTAACCCATTAACCCTCCTTCCCAACAAAAATCCTATCTTACTATCCTTATCACCCTCACTATTTACTAACTCTATCATATACATTCTTAATCCAACATCCCCTCCCCCTTTAATTACCTTAATTATTACTAAATAAATATACCCCATAACCCCTATCCCATTAACATTAATCTAATTATCCTATAACCTTCACCTATCCCTTAACATATTGTAGACACTAGAAAACTGCATACTTACAGTTTTTTATGACTCAATGCCCCAGGACCCCCTAAACCTTCTTAACCCTTAACATACCCCTCTTAACCTAAAAAATCACTATTCTCCTATTTACATCATATTATTCAAAAATAATTTTCAAAAGTACTATTCACTATCATTATTTATTGTGGGACCCACTATCGCTATTCATGATGACATGGCAACTGACATCGAATGTGACATGGCAAGTGACATGGAAAATGACATGGCAAGTGACATAGAAGGTGATTTGGGAGGTGATAGCATAAGTGACATTCCTTATAAGTGAGGTGGCTTGATGTGGGACATCATACCCATGTGGGACCCTTTCCCAAGGTGCTTAATGACCTCATTCAAGCATCACAAGGATCCCCCCTTGAAACATGGTGAATTTCTCCTTATGGGACCATCATTAAAAATATATTTTATCTTCACACATGAAAGTAACCTTCAAAATGGGATACCCACCTCTTTAGTGCTTTAGAAAAAACAAAGGGCACTACATCCGCCCATTTTTGACTTTTTAACCCAAATGAGAGACCCATGATCAAGGTGGTAATCCTAAGACCCTAATATTTTGATTCATTCATGCACCCACATGGAAAATAGTTACATATTTTTTAGTGCATCTCTTTAAGTGATTTTTTGAAGATAAGAAAGGGTGGTGAAAAGTCTTTTAGCCTCATTTAGGCCTATGTGCATGATTCCCATTCAAAATTGGACTCATGTCCAAGGTGAGAGACACACCAACCAAAATGGGAGACCCATGATCAAGGTGGAAATCCCACCACCCTCATATTTTGACTCATTCATTCACCCACATGTAAAATCATGCCACATTTTGTGGTGCATCTCTTTAAGTACTTGGATGAAGACAAGAAAGGGTGGTGAAAAGTCTTTAACTTCATTTAGGCCCATGTGCATGATTCCCATTTAAAATTGGACTCATGTGTGAGGATGGAGACAAACCAAACCAAATTGGAGACCCATGATCAATTCCATAATTCCAAAACCCTCATATTTTGACTCATTCATGCATCACATAGGAAATGGCACCATACTTCTAGTATTCCCTCTTTTTATATGGTTTTTTACAACAAATGCTATAAATACCCCCCCCCCCATCTCCTTCACCCAAGGTTAAGTTAGAAGTTAGTATTTGGTTATTAATATCTTGTGGTAGATATTTGAATGAGGTCATAATTTTTTAGGTCATCCATATCTTGGAGGAAAATAATTCAAATCAATGAAGCTCTATCGAAATTGCCACGGGATTCCTTCATCACATCATCAACAACATCAACCACATCAATAAGCCTCAAGGTAACCTTTTTTTTTTAATTTATTTAAGTTATTTAATTAATCCCTTAATTTTATTACCTTGACCTTTTCCCCTTAATCCACTTTCCATCTTAATCCATTGACCTCCTTTACCACCTTTGCCATTGTAATTCTATTTACCTCCTTTGCCCTCTTTGCACCTTTACCACCTTCACCCTCTTTGCTCCCTCATCCTTTTGCTACTCTAGTTACTTGTTATTTTAATTTTTTAAACCATAAATCCCTCTAATTTTATTATCTTAATCAAACCCAACCAACCCATCCTTTTGACCCTTATCAAATTACCAAACCCAAAACCACAACCTTGCCTTAACCAATTTTTAGCATTAGTATAATCAAACTAGTTGCTTCATTTTGGTCAACTTAGCAAATCATCTGATTTTCTCAATTAATTTGCTATAATTTTATGTATTTTATTTCATTTTTACATTAATTTAAGGCAGATATATTTATTTTATCATTTCCACTTAACTTTTTTAAAGAAGATGGATTGACAGCCTCCTAGAAAGCTTTCGCTTCTAGGATCTAGCTCATGCTAGGCAATCCACCCATCTACTTGTATAAAAAAAAGTTTATTTTAGTTTTTTATTATTTTAAATTCATCCTCCCAAAATAAATATGATCTCTCAAAAATAACTTAATTTCAATGCGTGCACATTCAACAAGTATTCTTCCACGCCCTTTTTGACTAGTTTCTTCTTTTCACACTTAAGAAAAAGCTAAAATTAGACAGAAACATTTTGGTACACCCAGTGGGACCTGTGAGTTTTCTTTGGTTATTATATATTTTAATACATTTATAATTACATTATTGAAATTCATTTAGTTTAATTATTATAAAATTAAGCTTCTTTCTTTACAAAAAAAATTAGTTGCATTTTTAGAAAAAAAATAATTTTATTGCATTTCTAAAAAGAAAGAAAAGAGCATTCATCCTAGGATTAGGATTAAATTTTCATTTTGAATTTAGGTGTATTATATTTTTTATTGTCTTCATTCAAATAAATCAAACAAATATCTTTGGTTAAAATTGAGTGCATCTATTGACTGCTTGCTTGATTTTAGCTCACCTAGTTTAATTAAAAGCAATATGAATTAATCATAGTTCATAAATGTTACAAAAACCAAACCACTTGCACAAAAAAACATCAAAACACACTTGAGATAATTCCAAACTATTATTCCATCACCTATCGAATTACCTTTCACCTTTATCAATTAACTTACTTGGATTTAATCATCGAGGGGATAACCAACTCAGTTCTTTAGCTAAGTATAAACTCTAGAAATTGGTACATATTGGCTAAGCACCTGCACTGGTTATGGAATTGTAACATGAGAGAAGCAATCCCCATGTACTATTCCACATAATTAGACCAATATAGACTTTTATTGATTGCCTAAACATAACTTGAAACCAAACATAAACTACATTATTTACGACCTATTCAAGCCAATTTTCTCTTCACACTTTTCTAAGGTATAAGCCAAAAGAGAGATTAAAAAAATCATAGGATTTAATGCACTCTTATTAAATACATTATTTGCCTTGATTTTTTTTATTTCTCTTTGTTTGAGGTGTGAGAATTTATCATCCTTTTCTTATTTTCTCATATGGTTCCCACTCACCAACATCAAAAAGACCTCGAGGAACAAAACCTACCACCAAATCAACTATCACCAACTTCCACCTCTTCATCCATGGAAGACATTTCTGAACCCACAAACTTCCCTTGATCTCTGAGAATTCCTACTTGATTAGTCATAGAAGATGCAAATTTTTCTACTTTCATAAACAATAATCATTCAACCTTAAAACACTACCTAAGAACCACATCTTACCAAATCACTATTTTGACCCCATCTATAGATATACCTTATGGCATGCCTCTCCACCTCATGGGTAATACCTCCACTCCCATGGGAACTACTCAACCTTTATTTGCCAAAATGTTATCATCAACCAATAACTCTTTCAAAAATAATCCACCAACCCAAACTACCACCACCCTTATACCTCTTACTAATCACTCCCCTATAATAAGAATGCCTACCTCTAACTCTACCCATATTCCTCTGATTACCTCCAATCCATCAAACACTACTCCACTTCCAAGCCTTGTGGTGTCCATACCCTCCATGTTACCACCAATCAGCATAAGAGTCACCACCCTTCCATCAACCACTAACTCAACCACCACTCTGACCAAACATGCAACCTTTAGCTATCTTTATAACCCACAAGGGCATATGACTTCTATCCAACCACCCACATATACCCAATCATTAACATCCACATACTAATATATATCTTCCACCCAACCTTCAAAGACCACATACCAATATGTGGAGTCATCTCAACCATCTACTAACTATTCACACATTGCCTAACCTCACCAAAACATACCATACAACTACACATCCCAATAACCTCCAGTATATTTCATGAAATTGATCATGGACAAGATGACTACCCTTGAGTCATCCATCTCTGAAGCCAATAATCTCTTATCCTATGATCAAATTTGCAATGATTCTATTCACACTTCAATCCCCATTAGACCTTATCAGGACCAGTGAGAACTTCGAAAATTTACCAAGTTTAATAGTAAAGAAGACCCTTAACAACATTTAAGAGCATTTAGGTATTCATACTACTTGATTTTCCATAATGACGCTCTTCTCCTCTGTACCTTTCTTATGTCATTATCCAGACTAGCATTGGATTGGTAGAGTGCCATACCCAAATATTCCATCCTCTCTTTCACCAAATTAGCCCAAAATTTCTTGGATCACTTTTAGATCAATATTTATAAGATGAATCTATTTCCAATTTTGTGGCTCATTGGAGGATCCTAATCAACCAAATTTCCTTTTCATTACCTCAACTTGGGATTATAGAGCTCTTCATCTGGTCATGTGCAAAACATATTTCATCCACATTATATGTCCAAAGATTTTGGACCTTTAATGAAGCTTTTACCATGGCTCACAAACTAGAGAACAAAGCCATTAATGAAGGAAGGTTAAATTTGAAAAGAAATAACTCAACTTACAAACCCAATGAGCCCTTTTCTTCCAAACCAAACAACCAAACTAATCCCAACACTAAAAATAAAGCAACCTCTAATGTCATTATCCTCAAAGCCACACCACCACCATCTACCAACCAATTGAACCTATGGAACTAGACCTCTGACTTCTCTAATTATTTAAACCAAAACCAAAGGAGCCAAACTTTAAATAATCATAGTAATTAACTCCACTTGGGGATCCCTATCCTTCTATTTTGAAAAAAACACTAAAATCCAAAAGCATCCAACTTCCACCAATTAAACAAACCCAACAGTTTGATGCTTCTCACCCCATACCAGGTTGGTATAATGTGAATGACCATTGAACCTTTCATCGAGTCATAGGACATGACATCAATAGGTGAAAAACCTTCAAATACTTTGTCTAATCCCTCATTAACAAGGGGAGCTTACATTGGACAATCCCAATGCACCACCAAACTAAGCCCTTGACATATTCTAAAAGCCTTTTCTTAATCAAGCCCCTTATACCCCTTATCATGATAATAAACATGAACCATCCCATGAGGTACATACTATTAATGTGGTTACTAATGAACCCATTATTTAATAAAACATCACCTCAACCACCTCTTTCCCCATCCCCCTAATAGAAGGGGAGAAACTACCCTATATTCCTTTGGATACTCAAACAAAGGGAACCACCATACTCACACCTCCATTAGAGGATAACACACCTACCTCACCTATCATAGAACCATCCACTCCCTCTTTGGAAGCTATCTCATAAGAGAAGATAACTTCATCTACCTAACCTATAATTTTGGAACCTTTTATCAAAAACCAAGGCAAAGGTAAAGGAAGTGTTCCTTCTCCTCCACCTAAAGGCTTAACCATTAAAAATAAGACCCATGTAACCAACCCCCATTCAAAATTGGTAACCAAAACAACCAAAGAGGTAAAACCACCAAAAATCCCAAAACCTCAAATTTTACCTTCCTCAAACTTGCCCTCCATTTTGGGTCATCATCCCTCTACCTTAAGCACAAAGACCATTATTTTTACCAAAACCCCACCACCTTTGTTGGTCATACCTTCATACTTGATTTCTAAGACACCTCTCCTCACTACATCGATGATTCCTAAGTTAACTATCTTTCCATCCTCTACCTCCAGCGCATCAACCATCTTGCCTAAACCAAAACCATAAAATCCTACCGCCTTACCTAAGACACCTATCACCAAACCCATGTCCAAAAAACATTCTACCTAAACACCCAAAGAAATAACTACTAAATCTTTACCACCTTTATCTAAGTCAAATTCAACCATTCTATAAAGGTTTATGCAAACCTCTTCCTTAGCCTTAACACCCATAAGACCTTTCAACCCTTCACATCCTAAACCATCATGGTTCAATGATAATTTGATTTTCCTATATCATAGGAAACCTACCATGACATATAGAACTATAAAGCTCTTCAAACTCTTATTCATCAGCTTTATGATGAGGATTATTTGTTAACAAATGAACCTCTTATGCCACCCCTACTAACCCAAATACCAACCATACCTACCCAACACCTACCCACTCCTTCACCTTCACCTAAGAATAAATGTGAGTCATACAACTCCACTACCTCAACCTCTTTTGCTATCCATACAATCAATGTGGTCACAAGATCACAATAGAAGGATAAAGGGAAGGCTAAGGTGCCCATTCCTTAGAATTATCCCTCTCCAAACTCCTAAGCCAATAATACCCAACCATTTCCATCATCAAATAAATGAAAGGTGTTTATCTTAGGTGCCTCCCCATCTAACCCTCCATACCCTAACCCATACGCAATATCTATTTAGAAATCTATCCTCAAGAAGCTTCACCAAACTCTAGCAAAAATAAACTTGTATGAGTTAGTCTCTACCTCTCCCCACCACCGCCAAGCACTCATAAAAGCCTTGCAATCCATCGAGGTCCAACCCAATGACCCTCAACCTATAGCCACCTTTATTGGTTCCCTTTAAACACTCAACCTTATCACCTTCAAAAATTTAGAGATACATTTTATTCATTTGGATGATCTCGATCCCCCCTCTTCACTACAGCACACATTAATTAAACCTACATCAAAAGAGTGATGATTGATGGAGGAGC
This sequence comes from Torreya grandis, assembly GCA_037957365.1. Taxonomy (NCBI): domain Eukaryota; kingdom Viridiplantae; phylum Streptophyta; class Pinopsida; order Cupressales; family Taxaceae; genus Torreya; species Torreya grandis. The sequence goes on along the minus strand of JARHVA010005913.1, from coordinate 564,832 downwards.
CAACATCAATATTATCTCCTCCCATACCTATGACTAGTTTCACTTGCCCATGAACATCATGTCTAAAATCATAGTGGTCTTTCATTCTTTAAATGATACCATGGCTACTACCTTGGGCACAATTGTCCTTCATATCTGTAGAGGGTCCCATACCATTGACAAACTTTTTTATGTTGTAGAAGGAGAATTATAATACAATGTTTTACTCATGTACCCTTGGATTCATGCCATGAGTTGTGTCCTTTCCACCTTATATCAATGTCTCAAATTTGAGCATGAAAGGCAAATTGTAACTATCCAAACTAACCCTAGTCCTTTTACATCTTGTAATATGACATATTTGCCTAATGATGCCTTTATTCCTCCTTCATCCACCTCAAAACCATCTACTAATGACATAACCCTACCAGCCAAAACTCATGACACTTCCACACCAAATTTTGATAAAGCTTTTACTAGCTCGTCTATCCCTTCTTCCCAAATTCTTGGAGAGAACCCCATGGCAACCACATTCCAACATCTTTCCCTCAAGGAATATATACGCTTAGACTTAGATACCTTATCTACTCCCCAACAATATGGTAATCTCAGGCATGACCCTTCCTATGACCCTAACATTGGAACCATCATCCCCTTTCGACTCCCTAATCATTAAAAAAAATTCATTTATGGGGGATTTGATCAACCACTTATATCCTCTACCACTATTTCATCCATCCAACCATTTACCTCTAACCTTTCATATCTTAGCAAACTAGAGTTCACTAAGTTATATCTTCATAGATGTACTTGGAAAGGATTTGGCCTTGGTCACTATGAACAAGGGCCTTATGAGTTAACCCATATCAAAACTTTACAAACTCATGAGTCATTTGTCATTGGGTATGAACCACTGAAGAACTCACCAATTCACCTAGACCCATTGATACCATGGAGGAAGATATCCCATCCTCACCAACCCAACCACTTTCCCTACTTGTAGATATTGACATCATCCTCCATAACTTTTATTTATAATCAATACCATTAATTTGGGCCCTCTCATCTTCCAAAAGGGTGGCCAAACTAAAGTCCTACTCATACACCCTAAAATGGTAGAGAATGATTCTCCTACCATCAACACCATCCAACATCAAGATGATGATTCCATTCTTACCTACCTTGGTGTAGGAGATTCTTTTATCCATAAATCCCTTCCTCTTAAGGCCTCGACCATGTCAAATGAATCAACCATGGATATCAACTTGTGCACTCTAGACAACCCCCATATTCTCAAATTGGGCCAATCACTGACTGCTAAAGAACTTTAGGACTTCTCCTCTTTCCTCTAAGACCACAGCATAGATTTCACTTGATCTTATAGTGATATGCCTGGGATTGACCCCACCATTTCTACCCATAACATAGTCACTCATCATGATGTTAAGCTTGTTAATTAGAAACTTTGATGCATTCATCCTCTCATATCCCTTCTCATCAAACAAGAGCTTTAGTGTCTCTTATCTATAAACTTCATTTAACTCATTGATTATCTCTAATGGGTCTTAAATATCATATCTATCACCAAAGTCTAAGGGTCTACATATTTATGTGGACTTTCATGACCTTAACCTCAACTACCCCAAGGATGAATTCCATCTACCTAACATTAAACATCTTGTTGATCTTATATCCAGCCATAAGATGTTATCTCTCATGGATGAGTTTTTTGGTTATAATCAGATCTTGATTGCTCTTGAAGATTAGCACAAAACTGCCTTTACCACCCCTTAGGGAACGTTTTGTTATAGAGTCATGCCTTTTGGGTTAAAGAATGATGGTGCAACCTATGAATGTGACATGAATTATATCTTCCATGATATAATCCATAAGATTATAGAATACTATATAGATGACCTTTGTGGGAAATCCAAAGTTTGAAAAGATCACCTAACTGTTCTTATGATCATATTTTAATGCCTCATTTTTTATCATATTCACCTTAATCCTAAGAAATGCATTTTGGGGGTCCTTTCAAGAAATATTATTGGCCTTATCATCTCTCTTAATAGAATAGAATTAGACCTTGCTAAAGTCAGATAAATTTTAGACATGCCTCCTCCAACCAACCTTAAGTAGTTTTGTAGCCTGCAGGGAAAACTCCAATCCAATATTCATTTTATTTCCAAATTTTTAGACTAGTGCCAACCTTTTCTTTAACTTCTGAAGAAGGATGTCTCTTTCAAATTGAATAGTGATTATTAAAAGGCCTTTGATTCACTCAAATAGTACCTTTTGTCACCACATTTCCTCACCCCTCCTAAGGATGACCACCCCTTTTACCTATATATCTCTGCCACTAACCATTCCCTAGGGGCAATGTTGGCTCACTGAGATGAACACAAAGATCAATCCATATAGTACATTAGCCACATTCTTGTAGAATATGAAAATTGATATACACATACTGAGAAGCTCTGATTAGCATTAACCTTTGTGGCCACTAAACTCTACCACTACCTTCTTAACCATAAAATCTATGTCATAACTAATACTGAATCATTCAAGTACATGCACTCTAAACCATACCAAAATTAGCATAAGGCTAAGTGGCTCTTGCTCCTAGCTAAATTTGAACTTGAATTCCTCCAATAGAGGTTGATTAAAGGGTAGGTCATTATCGACCAATTGGCTGAAGCTCCTTTACCAGATAACCAACCACCTCCTCTTACCTTTTTGGATGACTGTATTGTAACTCTTTTTTAAGAGGATGGCATAACCTACCAAATGACCATGTTCTTCAATGACTCAAAGTGCCAACAAAAAGGGGGTGCCAAATTTATTCTCATTTCTCTTGATGGTGAACCCATTTCCTCTCTCTTTAAAACTTGACTTTAAATGCACCAATAATATGGTTGAGTATGAAGCCCTAGTGATAGGTCTTTGAACTGCTCTAACCTTGAGAATTAAGACAATCCACATCTTTGTTAATTCCCAGCTTGTGATCAACTGGGTCAATGGATCCTATTAGTGTAAGAATTATGTATTTTGAAAATATTAACTTTTAGTTGAAAAATTCTTAACATCATTCAAATATTACTTGGTCTAACATGTTTCTTGATCTACCAATAAATTTGTAGATACAATGGCCTGCCTTGCTTCTCAAATCCCTTCTCAACCTTCTAATTCCAAAATATTTATCACCATTCATCATTTTACCACAACCTCTTATATCCAATCCAACCTCCCTACCATTTTTAATATGGAGTAATCCCCATCCAATATTTGGTATGACCAAACTTTCAACTAGTTCAACCTAGGCAATGTTCCTCCCAACCTCTCTAGCAACGCCCACAAAACTTTTGTTTAGAGTACATCTCATTACGCCATACTAGGGGGAATACTTTACAATCATAGTTTTGATTGTCTCCTTCTTCATTACCTATGTATCCATGAAGCATCCCATGCCATAAAGGAAACACATGATGGGATCTATGGGGCACACTTTAGAGGTCTAGTAGTCACTAAATATTATAGGCACCTAAAACTGGTCATTGATAACCTCCACTTAGGATTTTGACCAATTTCTACCCAAAATAAATAGTTTTGCCTAAAAACACTAAAACATGCAAAATGATGTGAAATTGACATATTGAAGTGCCAATTTTGGCCAAGGTATCACTAAATGGGGTAATGAAATTTATGGGCCAACAAACTTTGATCAGATCATTTCATGTCAAAATGCCAATTTTGCAACATTATAAATGGGAATACACATCCAACACATCTAATGTGGAATTATAATTCCAATATAATTAAATTTAGGACTAATAACAAGGCATTTTGATCAATCTAAGTAAATTATGTACAAAGTGCTTAATCATACTTAATAGCTAATTAACCCAAATTAAGGCCTAATCAAAAATTCCATAGAAACTTGTTGAATACTTATTTTTGGAAATAAATATTGAATATCTACATCATCAAGTGACCTCATTTCTTTGGAAGACATCCCTAAGCCATAAATTCCATAAATATCAAGATTCATGCCTCCCATGCCTCATCAATTCCTTCCATGATGCCCTCTATGCCTCTTAATTGCCCCTTCTTCCAAAGCCATGATGAGGTTAATTACAAAATTGAATTAATCATCAACCACACATCTCAATCTTTAGATGGATTGTTTAGATTGATTTTGATCAAATCCAAAAATCTATAAATAGGAGGCCTCACAACATCATTTCTAAAATTTTTTGATGCAAAATTATAATGCCAAATTAGTTACAAAAGATTCAAGAAACTAGTGTTACCATGCCAAATTGATTTCAAGCCAACTCAAGCCATAAGCCAAGGGTTCCAAGGAGAAGAGGAAATAGCCAAGACTCCTTTGATGAAGAATTCATGAGAATAAGCTAAGAAATCCACCATAACAAGCATTTTGGAGCATCCAAGGAAGGTAAAAGAGTTTTATTTTGAATTTTAGTTGTATGTTTCATACCATGATTATTAACTAAGCTCTCTCTAGTGTCTAGGCCTAGAGATGTTATGCTATTAGTATGTTTGTTTCATTTTGTTTTCATTTTAGAAATAACACCTTACTAACCATCCTCTCTTGAGTCAAATTCCTAAATCACATAATGGCATGCCCGATGGGATGAGATACATCCTACACATGAAGTAAATACTTATACAACTTTAAAATATTTATTTGAGCCTTTAAAACTCTTAAATTTTGATATTCTAATTTTATTTTTCCATTTTCGGTTGCCATGGTTTTTACACAATAACTGACATCAACAAAAATACTGACATTAGTTACTACCTTAATTGACACCAGTCGATAGAACTCACATCAGTCAGATCTTAGTTGTCCATAATTGATGTCAATGGTATTGACTGACATCGGTCACTGTGTTTTTTTAAAAACATAGACTTGAGACCTAATTTTTCAAAGTTTTTTGTTTCAAACTCAAAAGGGCTTTAAAGCTAAAGAACATGCTAACAATTTTACTTCAAGACCAAGCGAGATATTTTCTTAAAACATGCTTAAATAACTTTTACATGCTTAAAATTTGATTAGGAACTTTGTTTTGTTATTTAAAAAAGAATTTAGGTGTTTTTGGTAAATGATTTTTAAAGTTTGTAACTAATACCAAGGGGTCAATTAAACACCACCAAACATTTAATTTGGGTTTAAAATTAAACACACTTGTCAATTCTTATTTTCAATAGTTATTTAGTTGGATTTTATTTGGCAAAAAGAGGAATATTACATGTATGATCTTCCATTTATCCCCTATAGGGAACCCTTAGAATCAAAAGCACCATTCATATTACAAGTAGCCTAATCCAAGGCTTATAAATATAGTCATATAAATCACTACCCAAAAACTCATCAAAGTTTGGGTGACCTTGAAAATGACCCTAAAGTCTTTCTATTTTCATGGTCTCTTTGTTTTTATGTATCTTGGCTTGCAAGGGGGACTTCATCACCTCTCACAAGTTATTTAGGGAAGCTTTGACATAGGGTTTCACCTCTCAATATTGACTTCATTTATCTCCTTAAGAGTTACAAATGGGACATAGTGGTACTTTGGACATCGCACTACATTGAGTAAATAGTAGGATGTAGTGGTTACAAAAAGGACTAGACCTTTTTGCAATAAGCCAAGTGATACAGACCCAAAATATATGCTTGTCTTTTGCATCATTTGACACGAAAGTCATTCTGTAATTGATTCCCTTAGAATGTTCAAAACTTGATAGTTTAGTCAACTCCACATGCCATACCCTTGCTAGGATTTGGACAATTATACTTAATGTATTTTGGTCATTTTTGCTTGGTATGTTTTACGACTAAAAATTGTGTGTTTGTTCATAAGCCATGTCAAAACCAATTTTTCTATACGTCACTCTTTTTTCTAAAGAATTTTTATGCTGGCCATTTTACACCACACTTGTGCCTTAATTTTTTGCTAAAATTATTTTTGTGTATGTCATTTGAGTTGTAAACGGTAGCGTTATGCCACCCAAATCATGTCAAAACATTTTTTGAGCGTTTTTAGTATTTGAAACATAACATTGACCACATCATTCAAGCATGTTTACATTTCTAGGCTCATCAATTTATTTCAATACTAGGTTGCCTTATGCCAAAAATCATTTGTTTCAAACCATGTCATGTATACCATTTGCACCTTTGTCTTGTGCCATCATGCTATCCAATCTTGTCTAGATTGTTTGGTCAAATCCTAGTTTTCAACATTGAGTTTTCAATTAGATTTGTCAAGTTTGGATCCAAACATTGATTGATTTCTATTTAAGAATCAATTCATGAGGATAATATATAGATCTTTCTCTTTTGGGTTGTATAACTTTGGTTAAACAATTACCGAAATTTGAAAACTATTGATGGTTTGTTTGTTTAACACCTATAATCATCATTTTTTGTGACTTATTTGGGAGAACATAGTCTTTATTTAAAGATCCTTTTGTCCTATGCCATATGCTAATTGCTCATGTTTATGTTTGATTCCATGTGTTGGGTCTATGTCAAAGTTGTTTCTAAAACTTGTTAGATTAAATCAAATCACATCAACCTTTGTTTCAAGTCTAGCTTTTGATGCCATTTGGAAAAAAGTCCTAACACATGCCTATTTGTTTGAGCCTATATTTTGACTCCATGTTTGGATAAAAGACCTAGCAATTCAACATTTCCTTTTCCTAGTTTAGACCTTGTTTGGAACACTTTGACCTAGACCTTTGACATGACAATTTTTATTCAGCCTTTTAACCTTTTATGCAAGTGACATTTGATATTAGATGTTTGAAATTAGGCTATTTTATGCCAAGTCTTAGCATAAACTATTTTAGAGATACAGCTCCACTTTTAGACCATATTAGAGATACAGCTCCACTTTCAGACCATATTGAAGATATAGCTCCACCCCTTTAACCAAGCTAGACCAAGATTGAACCATTTATCCTTTAGACATTGTTTATTAGAGTTTATATAACTCTAATTCTTTTTTTTGCAGCTTTTGTCATTTATGTGGATATGTCTAACTAATCTTATGGTGGAGTCACTTACAATCTGAATTATGATAGAATGGCCACACAAAATGAATTTTATGGCTTTAGTCAAGACCCCAATGATGCTAATATGATTTTTGGGACATTTCTATCCACCTCATATTAATCATTCATGGGAACAAAGTCACAAAGCAACTTACAATCCAACTCGAGACATTGAATTTTATGAAGAGGCTTGTGAAGAGGAATTTGAAGATGCAACTATAGATAATATTGTTTGGGATATAGATCCATACCCTCTTTGAAATAATTAGTACATAGAACATAGTCAAGAACCATCTTATGATCTAACTCAAGATTGGGATGATCTAGTTTATGAGGAAGACTTGGATGCTTTTGCTTGTGTAAGTAATTAAGTTTCATGACATCTTTTTTATCTAATCATCAGCTACCCCTAACCCTCCTTTGGTTTATATGAGCTATCAAGCTCTATAATATCCAAGGAATACCATTACCATTCTTGGACCTCATCCTTTCACTTATGTAAGTAACCAAGATCTGCATCGCCCTATAGTTACCATATCCAGACTTTATCCTTTGGCTCATGGAAGTAATCATGCTCCCCAAGGCCCTACCATTATCTAAATACAAGTCATTCCTCATCTAGTACCAATCCCAACCAAACCTCAATCAATCCAATCATTCAAAGACCAAGTTGTGTTCAAAACTAGTATTTTTTAACTTATTAGAAACCAAGGCCAAGAGAACCAACCAGTCCAAGATATTTTTGTTGAATCAACCACTTGTGATAATCAACCTATGATAAATTACCTATTAATCCTATACTAATTATCAAGGAGTCTCACTCTGATGAGCCAATCTTTACTGAGTCACTTCTTAACAATTATAACTACCTTTGGGCAAATCATTACCTTGACTATGTGCCTATTTTTCAAGAGCCTCCTATTGGCAAGCTAGTCTCTAAGGATTTGTCTCTTGACCTTTTTCCCATCCTAGAGGAGTCTCACTTTAACAAAATAGTTTTTATGGAGCCCACTGTGCCATCACAGGCTATTACCTGTCCAAAACTAAGAATTCAATAAGACATCATTGTAATAAAGTACCCATCAAATGAAGAATCAGAGTTAGATTTAGGTTTTATTTTTGAATTGACATCTGATTTAACATCAAAAATAGAATCAACATAAATTATGACATCAAATTCAGAGTCCCTTAAGTTAGAATTAGATTCAGAAGAAGAATATGTTCATGACTATTACAACATTGGTTATGCATGCCTTGCAGATCAATTTGAATACATTTATGATCCTTCTATAGTTTTTGAGGTGAGTCCTTTAGCATCAACACAATTTCTCCTAGTATCTTCTATGAGGATTATGTATCCCCTCCCCATTCCATTATCATTTCAAAGGCCATTACCATCAACCAAAATAGCCATATTATTGGCATTCCATCTCCCATAAGTGTTGATTTGGACTGACAAAGTCACACTTTATTAAACTACATCCATGGTGACATAGAAATTGAAGAAGAGCAAGGAGGCCAAGATAACATTCATGTAGTAGAAGAACACTCTCCTAGTGAGACTTTTTTGGAAGTGCTAGAAGATAATCAAAGTTAAAGTAAACATTTCTTAATGAAACCTTATTGAAGGCATTACAAGATAATCAAGAAAAATTTATTGGTGAAAACCTCTTTGAGGCACCAATAGCTGAGCACAAAACTTCTTCATTACTTGATCAAGACAAAATCAAGGATCAAATCAAAATAGCTTCCTATCTATAGCCTAATCAGATGGTATCTACTCTTAAAATCAAACAATAGAAAAATATGTTGGTCCTATTGAGAGAAAATTCTTTGTCCCTACCACAACCAAAATTATGTCAAATCTAACATCAGCAACATTACATGTGACTAAAAGTCTTGATCTTCATTTATTTCCCCACCATTATACATTCCATTATCATCTACCATTTCATTTCAAAATAAAACCTACCATCCATTATTTTTCCTTATTTACCATCCATGTTTGCACTTTCCTTTGGAGAGGCTACAAGGATACCTTGTCTCGACATTTGAAGGAATCAGTATCAATGACCAAGGAAGAACACAATAGCATTCTTGATAACCAAATTTGTAGGCCATTTTTGATAGAGCAACTATTTAAATGAGGTGTGGGATAGTAATTAACATGATTAAGTATTCTATTTATATCATTTGTTTATTAGGATGTGCATCTCCCCATCAGTAGGAACAATAGAATCAAAAACCACACCCACGCCAAAAACATGTACCATGCTATTACCATTGTTACATATCCATTTTCTATTGTTGGAGTACCCAACTATTCACCCCATCACTTGGGGGTAATCCTCTTACCATTTTATCCAATATATCAAAACCATCATTATCCTTAGCAATACCATGCCATCCTATCATTCCATTCCTATCTAGACCAAAGCTTAGTTTTAGTCATCCTACCCAGTCTTATTTTTTATCTTGGTTCATTTGATTTTTCCTACACTTTTTGTGAGGGGATTCCAATCAAGTTTTAACAATAAATCCAATCCATGTTTCAATGACAGTCTATAAAAGTAGTGTGATAATTTATCTGGCAAGATATCTTTCATTCTATATCCATGTTTGTTTCTATGAGCCTAATAATAACCACCTATGGGCAAATCAGTGTCTCATTAGTCTTGATACTAATTATAACCACCTATGGGCAAATTAGTATCATTTACCATTGTTGTGGTATCCTAGTTATAACTAACTTTGGGCAAATTAGGGGCAAAACTTATTTACCATGCATTATCACATCACCTTGCCATTACTATTTTCATTTGACTGGCCATTTACGAGATTTGAAAACTTGTTGGGACCTAGTTTGTTTTCCCCACCTTTTGTGTATATGGCATTACTACGAATTGAGGTCATTTTGGGACTATGTGGGTCATGTTCAATTCATGTTGAGGTCACCTTAGTCCCCCTTTCCATACTCTCTCACCATTTTGTGAGCAACCTAAGGCAAATACTCTCATCATTTTGTAAGATTGTATCTTTCTATTCTCTAATGAGTTAGATACCTCAAAATTCCAAAAAAAAATCATAATATTTCAAATCCAAAAACATCTATCCTATCTAAGCCTCGTTAGTTATCCTCGATCTACCTAATTAGGGTATTATCATTGTTAGGATGCTTTCTTTTACTTTTATTTTCAAGATTTTTATTTGTTTATTTATTTCCAAGTTGTTTATTTGTTTGTTTTTCTATTTATTTTTTTGTTTATTTGCTTGCCTATTTGTTTGCTTTTAGCAATATTTCCTCGACTTAGTATATATTTGTTCATTGGATGATTCATTAAACACATTATTCTTGAGTATATCCATATTCATATGCCAACATTGTCATTCTAGTTTTTATCATTGGTACATTATTTTCAAGTGTTTATTGGATATTGGGAGTCAGTCCTTATGCATATTTTGGCCAAGTCTACATGGTGTTCTATCATGAAGCCTACTATCACATGTTATAGTAAAAATTAGCTTCAATAAGGTCTATAATCGATAGAGCCATAGAAGTTTCTCCTTGGTACCTTGGCAAATCCTTTCATTCCACCCTTGATTAGATCAACCCATTGACCATTCTAGTTATATCATTGTTAATCAGGATGAGCATCTCCTCATTAGTAGGTACAACCAAATCATTCACACTAATCAATATCATTCTTCTATTCATCTATTTCATCATTTTGAATCCACTCATCTTTAATCTATATTCCATATTATATCCTTGATTTATGCTTGCTAATTAGCCCTAACTGGGGCACCAATCATCTTTAGCCAATCTAGGTTCTCTTAATGATTATAATTGCCTATGGGCAAATCATTATTTTGACTTTTATTCCTGATTATAACCACCTTTGGGCAAATCAATATCCTTTTTACATTAATGCATGCAAGCATTTTATTATTTAGATTAATCTCAACCATGGGTTAATTTCACCTTTCTTCTTGCTTCTTTTTAAGGGACCATCCATCAACAAATGTGACAGCCACTCCCTCGAGGGGGCATCATTGTAAGCTTCACAAAACAATTTGGAGCTTTGTTCTTCAACCATCTTCTTTTTGGAATACATGCCATCTCTCATTATTTGAGAATACGTTGTTTTTCCTATAGTTTTTAATGCCTTTCCAAATAGAGGCAAACTGTAGACACCTAAAATTGGTCGTTGATAACCTCCAACTAAGATTTTGACCAATTTCTACCCAAAATGCACAATTTGGCCTAAAAACACTAAAACACACAAAATGATGTGAAACTGATATATTCAAGTGCTGATTTTGGCTAGGGTATCACTAAGGTAATTTAATTTATGGGCTAGCTAACTTTGATCAGATCATTTCAAGTCAAAATGCCAAATTTGCACCTACATGCTCTGGATTGCTCTTTCCTATCAAATATTTTGCACAATAATTGTACCTTTGTTATTTATTTTTGTTAACATTATAAATGGTAATATGCATCTAATACATCTAATGTAGACTTCCAATTCCAATCCAATCAAATTTAGGACCAATAATAAGGCATTATGATCAATCTGAGTAAATTATGTACAAATGCTTAATCATGCTTAAGAGATAATTAACCCAATTCAAGGCATAATCAAAAATTCCATGGAAACTTGTTGAATACTTATTTTTGGAAATGAATCTTGAATATCTACATCATCAAGTGACCTCATTTCTTGGGAAGACATCTCCATGCCATAAATGCCATAAATATCAGGATTCATGCCTCTCATGTCTCATAAATGCCTTCCACAATGCCCTCTATGCCTCTTAATTTCCCCTTCTTCCAATGCCATGATGAGGATAATTACAAATTTTAATTGCAAAATTGAATTAATCCTCAACCACACATCTCAATCTTGAGATGGATGGTTTAGGTTGATTCTGATCAAATCCAAAAATTTATAAATAGGAGGCCTCACAACATCATTTCTAAGCTTTTTTGATGCAAAGTTATAATGCCAAATTGGTTCCAAAAGCTTCAAGAAATTAGTGTTACCATACCAAATTGATTTCAATCTAAGCCATAAGCCAAAGGTGCCAAGGAGAAGAGGAGATAGCCAAGCCTCCTTTGATGAAGACTTCATGAGCACAAGCCAAGCAAGCCACCACAACAAGCATTTTGGAGCATCCAAGGAAGGTAAAATATTTTTATTTTGCATTTTAGTTGTGTTTTTCATTCATGATTGTTAAATAAGCTCTCCCTAGTGTCTAGGCCTAGATATGTTATGTTATTAGTGTGTTTTTTTCATTTTGTTTTTATTTTAGAACTAACACCATACTAACCATCCTCTCTTGAGTCAAATTCCTATATCACAAATGTATTCTTTGCCTTGGTTACTATTGGCCTACCCTTAACCAAGACTATTGTGATTATGCAAAAAAGTGTGTTAAATGTTAAAAACATGCTAATTTGCATCACATTTCAACTAATGACCTCCAAATATCTAAGGACTTTTAGCCTTTCTCATAATGGGGTCTTGATCTCATTGGGGAAATCAACCCCCATTCTTCGTAGCAGAATAGCTCCATCATCATAGCCATCAAATACTTCACCAAATGGTTAAAATTTCTTCCTCTTGTCTTAACCAAAATAGAGAATATTATCAATATTATCAACCATCATATTATCTATCACTTTGGTGATCCTCATAAGATCATCACTGATAATGGAAAATCCTTCAAAAATAAGCAAGTCCAAGGTTTATGTGATGCATTTGGAATTGATTTAAGCTTTTCCTCACCTTGCCAACCACAAGCAAATGGATAGGCAAAATACTCTAATAAAATCCTTAAATAAAATACTAACTAAATTTGTTAGTGCTTCAGGTTGGGATTGGCACTTGCACATCCCATTCACCTTATGAGCCTATCGTACTAGCATTCAAACCTCTACGGTGCTACTCCTTTCTCTCTAGTCTTTGGAGCAAAGGCAATCTTGCCTCTTGAAGTCTAAATTCCCTCTCTTTGCATATCTTTATACGATCTTATTTCTAAATAATAATATCATCAACACCATTTAGCTCAACTTGAGCTACTCAACAAGCATCATTTAGCATCCCTTACCCACCTCTATACCTATCAAGAGTGTATCAAACATGCTTACAACAAGTGTCTCAAATAATGAGACTTTAATATCAGATACTTCATCCTAAAAGAAAACCAACATGGAGAATACTAAATGGGGCAAGTTTGCTTTTAATTGTCTTACACCCTACATCATTACCCATAAGTATGGATCAAGAGCTTATCATTTGTCCTCTTTTGAAGGAAAACTAGAACTTAAGCCTCTCAATGCTTCGTATTTACATCTATTTTTTTGTTAAATAAGGATCGAGCTCACTTCTTTCATCTAACTTAAGCTTATCCCTTGATTATGAGATTTTAACCTTCACCCATCTTTCTCCTCTCCTTTTTAGGATAATTGATTACAACATGGAACCATGTGATTAACTATCATAGTCATAATCTAATCCTAAATGTGGGTACCATGGCTTTACCCATAGCATGGTTATCATGGATACTTTTTGTCTCTAACAAGATAGAATCCCATGGTCATTGTTTCTCAAAAACCACACCTTTTCATATCATTAACCTTCTTATGTTAAAAATTTTCCCTCATAAAGGTAAACCTCTAAACCTAATTAGATTTTTCCATGTCTAAAAACATTGCATCCAAAAAAAATTTAGATACCAAAATACTACTTGGATCAATATTTTAAGCATTATAGACTATTCCCTCGAAGGAATATTGCCTAAAAATAAAATAAAAATTGCCAAATATAAGGTAGATTACTCCTTTGAAGGATAGCTATCAAGAAAATTAAACAAATCCAATAAGCTTATACCACTCCCTTGAAGGATGGCTAAGTTAACTTTGTCAAAAGTGGATCAACTTCTTGGAAGCTTCTCACATCAATTAGCTTCCCATTTATAACAATAAATCAAAATACCCACTATCATAACAAAATCTAAAGCCACAATCGTCTCTCAAGTAGCATAATAAGATGAAAGCCATAATCAATTTTCACATCTAGACTTCTTGCATTGATTAGTCTACATCTAGCATATGACATGGACTTGTCTATTACCATTCTTAGGCCACCTATATAAGGGGAAAACTAATTCACATGAGGTTATCATAAATATCACCCATTACCCTTCACACCACCTATCACCCATCTTCCCTTTAGACTATCTATAAATCAAGGGATTTAGAGCTTACTTGACACCCTATGATTAAGAAACCTTTTTTTATCAACTCACAACTACTCATGCATATCATTTGAAGGGATTATATTCATTAAGTTGATCCCACTTCAAGTCTATTTTTAGTCTTTGTTAAAAATAAAGCATCATGCCCTATTCTTATCTTAATGTGCTTAGTTGATGTTTTCATCACGACTTTTACCATCCAAGTTTACAACAACAATAATCATTCTTTTTAAATTAAAAAAGATTAAAACAACCATAACCATACCAATCATAACATTAATAAGTATCCACACAACCTTAATAATGATAACATTTAACCAGTGACATCCAACATATTTTGTACATGTTTACAAAAAATAGTAATATATTTTATTTAGGGTGTGAGGAGTCACATGGCACATACAAATTTATCAAACTAACCACACTTCACCTAAGGCCCATATGTACATTATTTTCCTACCTAAGCACTAGGATGATTATCTGGTGACTTTGGATATGTATTCAACCATCCTTCTACTTAATTTCTCCCTAAACTAACATCTGTAACATTCCTTATCTTAGTTGTTGATAAAGGGTGTACTTTATTCTCCTCGTCCACATTCATCCTCATAGAGTGAGATCATATTTTTCTCTGGTTTTTACACCCTACTCACATGTCTTAGCCATTACATCCCTCTACTTTAGTTGTTTTGCTCGCATAGGTACCACTAGTTGTTGCCTCAACATAAATCCCCTTAGATAGTGAGGGTTCCCTTCATAGATAGGTTGATGGTCATGTTTTCTATCCTTGTATCTTACATAGTGAAATTCATGCCTTATTCATTACTATAGAGGTAAGATTTTAGGCAAAAGATTAGGCCATGGGTGTCTTTCCTCTTATTTTGGATCTAACAACACTTTTATTATCACCATTACATGTTGTAATGTCTATAAGATCTGCACATTCACAATATTTATTATTTTGGGTTACAAGGTTTGTTGATTATCTCCACCATTATTCCCATTATTCACCATATTCAACTTTGTGTAGTTATCTGCACTCTCTATAACCTACAAAACCAAATAACTCAATGATAGACATTCATCCTTATCATGATTCTTTAAATAGAATACCTAATCATTCTTCCTCACCAACGTGATTCTCCGTTACACTGATAGCAAAGGTCATATGATGTCATTGATTCCCTTAAATAGTATTCCCACTTGAAAAAATCATGTTTAATTACCTTTTCATATGGACACAACGCCATCGATCTGATTGGTTATCTCGATAAAGCCATTATGCACTATCTTGATATCTTTTTATTACCCTTATTATCTAATCTGCATCTAATGTCTTTTTGTGATTTTTCATCTTACAGTCCTTATGGGCTTGGTGGGTATTTATGTCTTTATCACCTTTAACTTGGATGACATAAATTGGCTTCCAATTATGGGTCATTGTAATGATCACATCTTTGAAACTACAACTATTTACTAGTGGTGGTAACTCTCAAATGTTTGTCATTATAGAAGCTCCCTCATCTAATCCAATAATATCACCAATATCCTAGAACACATAGCTCCCTGATACCAGGGCCTCTTCTAACTGGAACCCCGAATCATCAGTTCTAAGTAACTAGGATAGAATATGTAGACATGGCTTCCTTTCATCTATCCTACCCATGCGGCTCTTGGGTCAGGCATGGTCCATCCTCTATGACTCACCACACTACCAATTTTTTAACTTGTAGAATATACTTAGCCATCAAATAAATTCTTTATAATTCATCACTTCACTATGACCCTTAAAACTTAGCTTGTAGTGATGATGACCTTTCACCAACATACCTATGTAGATCTTGATAGACACCCACCTCATAAAACTCAGCTCATAATGATCGATTTTAGCACTATACTTATACCCTCACACAATTTTAGAAGGTGAAACCTCTTTATAAAAGTACCTCTTCTTTTGATTAGCTCTATTGAAGGTTTTTTGTGGTGATTAGCATTGTGTTTCGTTCTAATTTATCCTACCTTACCCATCCATGTCTCTCATCCTACTAAATGTGGAATCATTATGGTAACTATTCACAGATCTACACCATCACCTTCACCAAAACCCAAAACCTCTATTTTAAAAAACCTACTCCATCATCCCAAACCAACCCATGTGGTCCATCAAAATGGGGCAACCAATTTGAGTACCATTTTCCAACCCTAGTTGAACTACATTGGCTTGATGTCCATCAACTATGTAGGAAATTCTTAACTTCTAAGGGTAGTTTAGCCACTAAAATTAATTACCCTCTCATTTTCCTTTTCATTAACTTCCATTGCTAATAATTCCCTCTTTCCTAGGGCACCCTATGTCAGGGAAGCTTTGGATTCTTCCTAGTATCCTTATATTGTAATATCATCTAATAATTACTCTTCATTAGGAGAACTACATTGGCCTGAGGTATTTTTGGACTATATAGGCAACACTCATTTACTGAGGTTAGCTCAACCACATCCTTTGATTTATTTACCCTTCTCACCTAATATATTTTCCTCCACTCCACTACCTATCTCTTCACCAACTCCCTCCCTTTAGCTTATCAATCTCTTTTAACACAAGGATTAGTAGCTTTCCTCATTGTCCCCTATTATCCCATTAAGCCACCACCTACTCTGCTTCATTGGCCTCCCTGACACCTTCCTTGTGCATTCTTCATGTCTCACTTCCCCACCCACTTTTTGCATTTTTTGCCTCTCTCTCCACTTTTTACCAACCTTTCCCCTATCTCTTTTGTCTTCTTTTTTTCATCCTTATCGTTTCCCGTTGTCCTTGGGAATTTGTCACACCATCTTCATCACTCTTGTTTCCTCACCAATTCCACATCATACTATGCATCTTGTAAGCTTTTTGTTTCTTCTATTTCTACACTTTTTCTTCACATGTACCACCATTCTCTATCATTTCACCATTCTTCCCACCTTTCCCATTTTCCATTCTTCTTGTTTTCTTTATTTTCATCCTTTTTGTCTTTTTTCCTCCACAACTAGTTTTTACTTGGGTATTTATCCTTTGAGAAGCCTTCCATAATTGACTCTTTTATTCTTATCAGTTCTTGCATTTTACCTTTTGCATTCCCCTTTTCCTCTTTCCATCTCAGTACTCACTTATCTTTTGCATCTGTGTGAGTATATGTGCTTTATATCCCTGCTTCAATTCTTCCTTTTTCTTCTTTTCATCCCTCATCTTCATTCTTTATCTTCATCTCATTCCTTTTCATTATTTTCCACCATCCTCTCCCTTTTCTCCATTTCATTTCATTTTTCTCATCTTGGAGAGATTCCTTGTTCTTCTCAACCTTCTTTTTTTCCTCCTATATGTCCATGCCTAGTTCTTTCCATCCTTCTCCACCTTCATCTTTATATGTGACCTCATTGTTTTCTTCACCTATCTCTTCATCTATCTCCCAGTTTGCCTTCACCTCATCCCTTGTTAGATCCCCTTTATTTTCTTCCATTTAACCTCCACCTATTTCAAGTGTGGTCACTAGTTGTATCACTTCTACATACATCTCCTTGTATGCTTCCTCATGTCTTCCATTACCTTGCTTTAATGCATGAAATCTGGTTAGGTTCATTACTTCAAGTGTATCCCTTTCTTCTTTTAATGCTTTTGCATGTTTATCCTAGATCCTCCTTTTTTTTCGCTCTCCAGCTACTCCCTTCACCCTATCTATCACCTTTTTCCCTTTTAAACTCTCTACCCATTTTGAGCTTATATGATCACAACATATAACATGATATGACCACAAATGTCTTCCATTCAATTTTGGTTTACTTTGAGATATATAATAATCCTATAACTCTATAATGCAATCAACCACACCTACAAGCTCATACAAACCACAAGAGAGCATGAGCACCACCAACTATTAGGATGAAGATTCCTTCCCCATCTCCTCTAATCTTGCCTATTTTGAACCAATTTTACTTTGACCTTCAGAGATGTTAGACTCAAAACTAAAACCACCTTCAAATGGAAGTTTTGGGGTATCCATGTGTGGATGCTAGTTATACCCTCTCACATGACTTACCTCTCAACCAATAATTTCCCTTGATTCTCCCTACCTGGCCTACATATTCCTATGCACTCTAATAGCCCTACTCTTTAATCACATTCCACCCAACAACCTTTCATAGGATTCACCTCTTTCACCAATCTATTTTCCTCCTTGGTCCCTTTTAGACCTATTTCTCCCACCTTCCTTTTCAACTCCCCAGTCTGCCTGTATTCATACATTCATCTTCTATTTTTCTCTCTCAATTTTCCATTTATACCATTCATTTTCCTTACCATTTTAACCTTATCCCACATTTAAGTAATATTATTATTATTTTCCTCACTCCATATTCTAAAACTCCTCAGAGTCTTTCTCTGAATTCCCTAAAAACTCAATGCTTACTTATTTTGGGGCCTCATTGGCTCAAGGGTCAAGGGTTCGAATCTTCGTCACTTCACATTTACCCACTTTACTACTTTGCTTCCCCAAATCATTGAATAATACCTTCCATAGTTTGTTAACAACATTATTGTAGAGTGTGCACAATGTCAAATTATTTAGATGGTGATGAAAGAACTTGCTAGGTCATCATGGCAATTTGAGTAGTGCCAAATTTTCTAAATCTTGGTAAAGAATATTTCTCCTTTTTTTCCTTTAAAATGGTGGCTGAAATTTCATTCTTGAACTGGCTTATCCATGGTTATAGATTATTTTTTCATAGTTGAAGCAATCATATAATTGCATCCTAGGCAATCTCATCCATTGTTTCTACCAAACCAATCAGAAAACTATTTGATAACCATTTTTTCCACCCTTTAGAGCTTCCCTTTCTCTAACATCCTTTAACTAGACCTAACTGCATGATACATCAAATTGGGGTAACCAAGTTAACCAACACTCCCCACCTCAGAAGAACTACATTAGACCTAAAGTTAATTTTGGACATTATGTCCATGAAACTATGTAGGTAGCGTCCACTTGCCTAGTGTATATAGAGTCTACTCAACCACCCCATTCTAACCAGCCAACCCACTTGCCCACATCCACCTTGAAATTAACCATTTTTGACCCAACCTCTTCGCATGTTTTGTGATGACCTTGCCTTGGTTCTTTTGACTACACTAACTATGCTTTACATGTTGCATTTTTTATACACCCCACCTCATTTGTAACCAGAGCATTTTTATTTTTCTACAAGAGTACTTCCTACCCTAGATACCTGTGAACAACATTAACCTTGTCTAGATGACTTGATAAGCTTTATCTGATCAACTATGACTAACATTGTGGACCAATTACCTTGTCTTATGTCCATCTAGAACTTGACCTTATTTTTATCAACATTGGTAGCTTTAGTCTCTACATAATGTTGACTATCACATTTAGTCACATTTTGTGAACCCATTGGCATTTCACATGCCCAACTACCTTGTGGCACCACCCAGTCCCTCCCCACCAACTACTTATCAAACCTGCACTCGATTCAACCTTTCCTCATCGACTCTTAGTTTATGGGGGGAAAACTCTTCCTATACTCAGGGCACCCTAACCTTTGACCAAATGATTCATTTTTGTTTTGTAGCTTGTTAATTTAAATCCACATAACAAAAAGGGGCAAAATGTAGACACTAGGAAACTACACACTTACAATTTTTTATGTCTAAATTCCTTAGGACCCCCTATATACCCCCTAAACCTTCTTAACCCTTAATGTAACCATCTTAACCTAACCAACTCACTATTCTCCTATTTACATAGTACTATTCAAAAATATTATTTGAAAGTACTATTCACTATCACTATTCACTATGGGACCCATTATCATTATTCATGATGACATGATAAGTAACATGGCATGTGAAATGGTAAGTGACATGGAAAGTGATTTGGGAGGTGATATGGCAAATTACATGGCTTAGAAGTGAGGTGGTTTGATGTGGGACATCATACCCCACTTGGGACCCTTTCCCAAGGTGTTTAATGACCTCATTCAAACATCACAAGGGTCCCCCCTTGAAATATGGTAGATTTACAATTAAAGGTCCATCATTTAACATATATTTTGTCTTCACACATGAAAGTGGCCTTAAAAATTGGATATCAACCTATTTAGTGCTTTAGAAAAGATAAAGGGAACTATATCCACCCATTTTTGACTTTTTAACCCAAATGAGAGACCCATGATCAAGGTGGGAATCCCACCACCCTCATTTTTTGACTCATTCATGCACCCACATGAAAAATGTCACCACATTTTTTGGGGAATCTATTTAAGTGCTTGGATGAAGATAAGAAAGGGTGTTGAAAAGTCTTTTAGCCTCATGTAGGCCCATGTGCATGATTCTCATTCAAAATTGGACTCATGTGCAAGGTGGGAGACACACCAACCCAAATGAGAGACCCATGATCAAGGTGTGAATCCCACCACCCTAATATTTTGACTCATTTGTGCACCCACATCGAAAATGGTGCCACATTTTTTGGCGCATCTCTTTAAGTGCTTGGATGAAGATAAGAAAGGGTGGTGAAAAGTCTTTTAGCCTCATTTAAGCCCATGTGCATGATTCCCATTCAAAATTGGACTCATGTGCAAGGTTAGAGACACACCAATCCAAATGGGAGACTCATGATCAAGGTGGGAATCCCACCACCCTCATATTTTGAATCATTCATGCACCACATGGGAAATGGCACCATACATATACTATTCTCTCTTTTGGCATGGTTCTTGATAACAAATGTTATAAATACCCCCCTCTCCTTCACCCAAGGTTAAGTTGGAAGTTATTATTTGTTTATTAACATATTATATTAGGTATTTGAATTACTTCATAATTTTGGATATCATCCACATCTTGGAGGAAAATAATTCAAAGCAACGAAGCTCTACCAAAATTGCCACAAGATTCCTTCATCACATCATCAACAACATCAACCACATCAACAAGCCTCAAGGTAACCTTATTTGTTTTTGTTTTATTTTAGTTGTTTACTTAATTCCTTCCTTTCATTATCTTTACCTTTACCCCTTAATCCACTTTCCATCTTAATCCATTGACCTCCTTTACCACCTTTGCCATTGTAATTCCATTTACCTCCTTTGCCCTCTTTGCTCCCTCATCATTTTGCTACCCTAGTTACTTGTTGTTTTATCTTTTTAAACCATACATCCCTCTCATTTTATTATCTCAATCAACCCCAACCAAACCATTATTTTGACCCTGATGAATTACCAAACCCAAAACCACAACCTTGCCTTAACCAATTTTCAGCATTAGTATAATCAAACTAGTTGCTTTATTTTGGTTAAATTAGAAAGGCATCTAATTTTATCAATTAATTTGTTTTCATTTTATATATTTTATTTTAGTTTTAAATTAATTTAATGAAAATATATTTATTTTATCATTTTCACTTAAGTTTTTTAAAGAAGGTGGATTGATAGCCTCCTAGAAAGTTTTCGCTTCTAGGATTGAGCTCACGTTGGGCAATCCACCCATCTACTTGTCTAAAAAATAAGTTTATTTTAGTGTTTTCTTATTTTTAGGCCATCCTCTAAATCCAAATATAATATCTCCACAATCACTTAGATTCAAAATGCACACATTCAACAAGTATTCTTCCACACCCTTCTTAACTAGTTTTTTCTTTTCACACTTAAGAAAAAGTTAAAATTAGATAGAAACACTTATCTAAATTAATTAACATCCTAACTATCTAACCACATCACCTATCTTAATTATTCATCATGACACAACCCTCACTAACCAAACCTAAAATAAACCTACCACCCATCTAACTAAACCCCATAACTTATCCTTTCATCCCATCACTTACCCATTTTTCCCACCTCTGATAAAACAACTAATCATGATATGCCCTAAAATGAAGATATTGACAAAATTTCAAGTCATAAACTATGAGTTTTCTTAACCCCATAACCATGCAAAATCAATACTCCCTAATTCATGATTTTTCAATATCACAAGTCTATAGTTATGGTATTGTAAAACCACAACTCTAGACTCATGGTATTGTAATACCATGAGTTTACCCACAAATCTATAAGTTGTGATGGAAATATCACAACTGAGGTCATTTTCATCAATCATGGTATTATCATGGTAACATGATCATCATTTGTTAATAAAAATACACCAAATCTAGCTATAAATTAACAAAAATTAAAAAATTCATGAAGCTAAGGATCAAATACTCACTGGTGGTCTAGCTTCTGGCACCCTCTAAAACTCTCACAATTGTTCACCATAATGGGAATCTCAGGGAATTTGGTCCATGGTTTTGACTCAGAGCTCAAAATTCATAAGATACAAAATACTTAAATGACCCTATTTTGAATTTTTATCTTATTTGACCCCCCCCTCTTTCAGTCCCCCCATACACCCCTAATAATGCTTTACTAACACTTATCATAATAAATTCCATAAACATCATCCAATTATCCCAATTAATTCTTCCTAATCATCTCTCTTGTCATTTGGGGCATGGATTTTCCATATGCTCATTATCTATTCTTGATCCCATGTCAGAGCTACATCAACGTAAGGTCTTTTAAGACTATGTAAGAAATACTTGAGCCTACCTTCATGTCCAAGGATAGCTTGGCCACCAATCATATTTCATCACCATCTTATCCCTAAACTAATCAATCAACAATCATGCATCAATTTGAAGCCCTAAATCTTACAAAAAGTAAATCATTATTAACAATCAAACACTATTGTACCTATTATCAATTTTCAAGCCTTCCCTAGCATGTGTCCTTGCTATGAGACATATCATTATCTTACACCCATCTCATATAAATCAATTTCATCCTATAAATCAAATCCTTTTTTTATACATTGGTCATGTGTCTAGAACCCATCACTAATGAGCTACTTTATCCCCTTGCAACTTGGGGAATTTTTAATCATAGTTATCTCTTGGGAAATCCCAACCCCATTTTATATCTTAATCTTATCCCACCATGGTATTTTTATTTAAGTGATCATCTGGGTCAATTTTCCATTGTATTCTCCCTTGAGGGGGTATCATACCCTACTAACTCATTCTTGACATTGTCTAACATTATTATGGTTCTTCTTTAAAAAACCATTATTCCTTCCACACCACTCCACTCACATTGCCCTTTCAAATAAGGGAAAAACGTATGCACTAAAATCCACTCACCTTGTTAATTCTACTAATTACACTAATTTCTTCTAATTTAATCTATAACTACATTTATTATCTAATTTAACTAATATCCCATTATCTCACATCCCATTCCTACATCCTAGAAACCTTGCCCCATCTTAAAAACTAATTAATGCCTTTATCAAACACCTAACTAAACCTATTTACCCACTAACCTAATCCTAAAATCACTTTCCAATTTAAAAATACAAAATAATCTACCTACCCAACTAACACTATTCTAGCCTTTCTTAAACCCCTAAACCCTAATAAGAGATTTCTAGAATTGTAGGATTCTAGAAATCTCCTCCATTTTAGCCGCACTCCTCTAGAATTTTTTATTCTAGACATCTCCAGGGAATTTAAAATTTAATGGAAAATCCCTAGCCATTGATCTCAATGTCTCAAATTTTAATTTGAGCCATTGATTTCTCCTTCCATTCCTATATAACCAAGCTCACTCCCAACTTGAAACTAACTTGGAAAATTATCAACTTGATGCCATTATCTTGTATCCACATAGCCTTCTTGCATCCATCCATTTCCATATCAAGCATAATCACCCATTGGAAGCCATTATCAACATCAAGCAAGAAATCTAACAATCTTTAAATTTTCCACCAAACATCTATTGGACAATCTTAGATAGGAGATATAAAAAGGTAAAGTGATGGTAAGATCATTCTTATTAAGATGATTATCTCTTTTATCCCATCCTATTTATGTTTTTATATTTTAGGTTTTTATTATTAAAATTAGTAATAGGAGTTGAATCTAAAATTTAGGCTACATATAGGTCCATTTTACTTTTCTTGTACCAATCTACCTTCATGATTTATCTTAATATCACACTTATTTGCCTACATAACTTTGTGTCTATAGGGAATAGGTCTCTTTTTTACATTATTGGTCTCTAATCACTTAGTGTCTTCTCATGTCCTTAGTATGCCTCATGTCTCCTAAGCTATTCTCATAAGACACCTAAGTTATGATTTTTACATTCCCTTCTTCACTCCTGATAATCCTAATATTTCCCCTTGATAAGTATTACTTTGTTCACTGATCACTCCCCTAGGGATTCCATTTGTGAGTTGCATTGTAATACCATGGATAGGACCTAGCATTCCTCATAAATTACCAAAATTTCACATTCCAATTACCAACATCCATTTTTACCAAATTTTCACATTAATTTCACCTCATTGTTATTTTCTTTGCGAGTTACAGTTTAAGACCATGGATAGGACCTAGTTTTCCTCATAAAAATTTCTAATAATCCAAGTCACAAAAAAATTACATGTCAAATATGAGATAAGATGTGATTGATTATGACTTTACACATTATTGAAATTATTCCCATCTTGATTTAGTATGTTTTATGCTTACTTTATTAATCTTTCACTTTTTTCTTCTTCTTTTTTGATTGCATGTAAGAATCCAACCATTTCTTGAGTTTTTCAGACTTTTCAGCTTGAATTAGTGTGATTACTTTAAGACCAATTTCACCAATTTTGTTTCTTTTTTATAATTTCAAGAGTGATTTAGTATGATTTATTGACTTAATTGATTTGTTTTTATATCATTTGTTATTTCAAAGTGATTTTCATTTTATTACATTATTTTCATACTTCTCAACGTGACTTAGTGTGATTTTACTTGTTTTAAATTGGTGCCAATATTTTTCTCTTGGTTTAAAAAAACAATTTTTTTGCCCTCTTATTTACCCCTATTTGGTTACTTATACTTATTCATTTCTCATTATTACACATTTCCTAACATGAAATTATGTGTAATACATTTGTTTTTGATTGATTATACTTATCCAAGTACTTTTCACTTGTTTCTTTTTAACCATGCATGTGTCCTACATAATACTAGAAAAGAAACCACAACACACATATTTCATATAGCATATATAAAAAAATCTAAATAAGCATGATAAAAATAAATATATTTGTGCATCCACAACCACAACCACAATACAAACACATAAGATCAACATCCAACTTCCAAAATGAGATATCTATATATATCATGTGTTTTTGATATAAAGTATAAAAATACATCACTCCAACTCTAAGGCTGGGCTCTATCTTATCTATCTCATAGCCTATCCATGTTACCCATAGATACCTCAGATATTCCTCTCTAAATATTACATTGTAAAGAGGTTGTTTGAGATCTCAAACCTATCACCTATCCCTATATGTTGGTCACTTGGGCCTGTACATGTGTTAGTTGAGTAATGGTAGCCATATGTGTGGTTCTCTCTTGAGCCAAGGCTTATCATGCCTATGTGTCTCCTAATCCCACCCCTAATGGTGGATTTGTCTTATCTTTATATGCTCATAATCACCTTGTGTCCTATCTTGCGAATCTAAACTATCTCATCTGAGTTGGGGTAGATAATACCTTAGGATCATCTAGTGTGGTAAGGTCATATATCATCAGTACCCCATCCAAGATCTCACGAAGTATTCCCCTCACTAGGGATCTCCATCTATTACCCTTATCCATAGGATCTATATAATTCAAAATAGATAGATGTTAAATCATATATATATATATATATATATATATATATATCAAAATCTCTCTATCTATAATCTATCTCAAAAAACTTAAGCAAATTTCAACCATTTATTATTACCTATTTAAGTGTCATCTATCACCATCTCCCCATCTGTATGACCATCGAGCATAGTCTCTTTTTTAGTTCATCCTATGAGTAACTTATTTTTGGGATGCCACCTACCTAATATAAACCCCAGGATCACCACCAATTCCCATCTCAAGCCTCACCTGAGTGGTGCCTCTATAAACTAGCTTTATCCTAAGTTGCCTGATGGTTCATTTGAGATGACCACCCTTTGTGTTCTCTCTTATTATTGGAATTTTCATCAATGATGAGACCAAGGTCATCACCACTCCTCTTATTATGGTTTTGGTTTTGGTACCTCTGGTAGTCCTACATCCACATCCATCTCCTCTTTATTTTTTGGCCATTGTGCTCAACTTATCCATAGTCTCTCACACCATGATTTGATCTCTAGTCTATAAATTGGTGGTCCCACTCCTCTCCTCCTTGGCTCTCTTACATGTCTATCCCAAAATGTTGGCACCACTATCAAAGCCATTGGGTGAGGGAGTCATAACTATCATTGTATGTGTACCACTAGATATAACTCTATCCACCAATTATAATGGCCTATAATCTATGTTCATGCCAATATTAGTGTCACTATCCTCCAACTTATCCATACTATCATGATGTGCCTATATGAATTCCATACAATATCAGACTGCATGACTATCTATAGTGTTGGCACATTGGGCATGGCTTATGATACCTAATCCTATCATTATCATTGCACCTGAGGCAATCGATTATCGACCACATGGGGTAACCCAGCTAGTCAGTACATTATGAACCTCTCATATATCTAAGAACTTAATAAAATCACTAACCCCATGGTCTTTTACCCCATGGACAACATCTAATACATATCATGCATAAGCTATTCCTAGATGATATAACATAGATCATATAGTTCCCTTACTCTAAAATGGACTAGCATAAGGCTATCACATATAGTGGTACCTTATCATATAACTTGTGACATAGAACCTATGTTATCACAAGTCCTATCACTACCTTCTAGATATATAAAATATAAGTAGTATACACATCAAATATGCTAACTCTCACCCTGAGATATATCCTATCTAAGCCTATCACCCACAAGTCTAAGGCTCATGTATCCTCCTATCCATTTGATACCCCCATGAACACCAGCATACTTCCTATCAAAAGTCTATGAATAGCATGGACATCCTTTAGGTTGATACCCACCTCGATGGTAACCCCATCCACCACCAATATAAAATTATTAGTCAATCATTCCTAGGATCCTAGGAACATGATTATAAGATCCTCACTCAATGGTACTCAACACATCTCCATAATACCTCCTAGACCTAGTATGACTAACCTCACTTGATCCTCCATTATCAATTGCTCTAAAAGGTCTAGGAGCCATATTACCCCTACAACCATCAAAATAAAAAATATGTATTAGACCTCCATGTCACTTATAATCAAATACATTATTTTAAAATTTAATAAAAATAAACCTAATTTGCCTTCATTTGTCCATTTTTGACCAATTTGACCTATTTTTAGCCTACTTGGCCATTTCAATACTCAGTCAAGCATTTTGGGCCTTTCTAGTACTATTTCAGCCTATTTCATGCATTTTTATATCATTCTAGCCACTTAGGCAAACACTAAGTTAACCAAATAGTCCTTAGTTAACCATGTTGACTTAATAAACTAAGACAACCCTATCATTTATATTATTAAGTCAATAATCAAGTTCAGACAACTAAGTTGGTAGTGAGGTACTAAGTTAACAACTTACAAAATCAACTAAGTCAACACACAACTACCAAGTCAGTAGTATAGAATCAATAATTTTAGCCTACTACGTTGACTGGGTCAACCTAGTTGGTTTAGACTACCAACTCTTTCACTTGCTTGTAATAAATGCCTTTGACATTTATTACTTTGATTCTTTTTAACCCATTTCCCCTTTTATCTTCTAGTACCTTTATCAACTTCTTGGGATTCATTTTAGTTTTTACAATTTCCCTAAATTACAAATTTTTATAAAATAATTGATTTTCAAAAACAAGTTTGAGATTCTCAATTGCCTACCTATGTTGCACCCACTATAGCTGCTAAGCATCCCTCTTGTCTCTATTATCATCTCCTCACCATCTTGTCTATTTTAGTTTTTTTTTTGGTCTCTCAGATCTCTATTTTTCTCTCCAAATAAAACAAACAATAATCAAATGACTTTCTTTTCACCCTATTTAAACTTACTATTCACAATTCTTTACCTTACAAATATTTACCATCAAATTCCCTGTTTAGATCATATCTTTGTTTTTACTCATTCATTTTTTGAATCATAAAAATATATGGAATCATGAAATTATTGAGAATATTTTACACTAATATATTCCTATATTCTAAAAAATTTGATTTTTCACTCTTTTTTGTACTAATATCTACAGGTTCACCCAATGTTCTTCACATTGGATGCCTTCACTTCTCTCGCAATCTCCTTCCTTATTTATAGCACTAAGGTAAGTAAATTTATGTATTTTTCAATTGTATCCTTTCATTTATCTTATTTTCTCCTTATGACATTTTACTTAGCATCAGTGTTATGTGTTATCATGTTCTATTCCCAAAGCACCATCCCATGTTTCACTCATGTGGCACGTGATGAGCTTCAAGTGGGGCATATGTATACACATAATATTTTCAAACTTCTATCAATTACTTACACTCTTTATCTTACAGGAACCAATTGAGTCTCAATCTCTCTGAGTGCACACCTTAAGGGGTACACCAAGAAAGGGGTGGGCAGACCATTGGTGCATCATAGTATTATTGTCCCTTATGCTACTTGTTATCTATACACTTATCTCCTAAAAACTTTATCCCTAAGCTTGTTCTTCTTTATTGTGCACTCCTCAGTCATTTCCCACATTTTATCCCCATTTTCCTAGCCTTAAGCCCCTTTCAAATATTTATAGTACTAGGTTAATTGGGTCAACCTTGTACTATTTTGGGTAAAATTCATTTAAGGTCTAGGTTGATTGTTGGCTGACCTAGCCTATGGCCTAGTGAATTTTTGTCCATAATATTACTAGGTCAACTGGGTTGACCCTATCAGCTAAAACTTTTGGAAGTGCTTAGGTTTAAATCTTCCTATATATATAAGATCATTTCTCCATTATTTAGAGAAGAGAAGAAGTAAGAGCTATTGCGCATCTTCTTATCCACCATTCTACTTGAGGAGAAAGCTTAGGGTTTCATACTTTCTTTGGAGATATGGATCTTTTCTTTTAGAGAAGTATTTTAGATGCATTGATAGGTTGTATAGCCTAAATTTGATTTATCCTTATCATCCTTACATACCATAATAACCTCTTGTGAATCACCTTGGCCAAGGGAAAGATTGAAGCTTAGTGGGTTTATCTTCAAAGGTAGGTATTTCTAACTTTGTTATTACTTTGTAAGAGTATATAGATATGCATTTGTACTTATCTTCAATGCATTAGGATTCTATATACATTAACATGAATATATGTCTCTTATACATGTTTACTTTTGTTATTTCTTACCCCCACTTTGTACCACAAGATTTGGTGAGCAATAGATTAGACTCGACTTTACTGATTATTAGTTTTGTGAATATGAAAACATAATTTCATGATTATGCTTGATTAGAGGATTTAGAACCCTCCCTATCATTGTTTATTATGATAATAGATCCCCATATTGGTCATGTTCCTGATTATCTAATGTAT
Organism: Torreya grandis; assembly: GCA_037957365.1. NCBI lineage: Eukaryota > Viridiplantae > Streptophyta > Pinopsida > Cupressales > Taxaceae > Torreya > Torreya grandis. Next base: position 534,890 of record JARHVA010005913.1, on the reverse strand, counting down.
CCTCAATCAAAAGTTTAAGTATGATCTATCTTCTCAGAATTAGGACTGATTTATAGACATGATGCATTTTTAATTATATACAATAATCAGTGGCATATGGAGCTACCCTAATCAGGGTAGACAAATAGGATGATTTACCCATAGTTAATTATAATTATTAGCATAAGTGGGATAAAAATGGTAATGATTTTCCCAAAGGTGGTTATAATCATCAAAAAAGGCTTAGGGTAATAAGAGGATGATTTTCCCAAAGGTAGCTATAATCATCAAAAGGAAAAACAATGGTTTGCCCATAGGTATTTATAATCATTAGAAAGATAAAAACATGCCTTAGTTGGGAAGATAGAGATAATGGTTTGCCTAAAGGTGGTTATAAGCATTATCATAATGAAAACATGTCCCATTTAGGCAGAAGAAAGAGAATTATTTGCCTAAATATAGTTATAATCATTAATCTTCAAATGGATGGAAACACAATGATGTGCCCAAAGGTGGTTAGAATCATTGGTAATGTAAATGAGATGGTATACAATGATTTGCCCAGAGATGATTATAATCACTGGTATCTTGATAATGGAAAAAATTATATGGAAGATGATGGTAAATTTCTATAGAAGAGAAAGATGAACTTGGGCAACCTAAGAGTAGGAAGATGCTCGTCCAAACTAGCAAAGAGGAAAAAAAATATTGTTTAATTACTCTGTGTAGGATATGATTTGGATTAGGTCAAGAATGGTGTTGGTGCCAAGGAGATATATCATTATTTCATTTCCATGTAGACTCTTTGAGTTTATTTTTTCTATAGCACGTGATGGTAGGAATCATGGTAGAATACCATGAAGATTTGGCCGAAATATGCATAAGGATTGACACGTGATCTAATAATCAAGTGAAAACAATGCATTGATGATAAAAACCATAATGATAATTTTGATGTATGAATATGGATGGATTCAATAATAATGCACAAGGAATCACCCAATGAATTCACATAGACAGAATCAAGGCACAACAATAAATTAAACAAATAGGAAAATAAACAAAGAAACAAACAAAATACCAAAAATAAAGAATAAGCAAAACAAACAAAGAAAAAGAAATTGAAACAAAAATAAATAATGGTTAATTAAAATGTTAGTACAAAGAACATGACACTAATAAGACAACAAACATTACCCCTAGACGAGAAGAGACAACAAAATAAATAAACAAAATGAGGGAATACATAAAATGAAGGGGTCACTGAGTTGTCTATAGATGCACTAGGCAAGTGGACACTTCTTACATAGTTTTATGGATGTGATATCCAACAAAAAATTCAAGCCAAATGTAGTTCTCCTAGGAAATGGGATAGAAGAAATTGATGAGAAAAAAAACATGATGAGTGCTATAGAATAATATTGGAATGGTCTCTCAAAATGGTGAGAGCATGGGATAAAAGTCTAATAAGGATGGTGAAAATAAATGACAAGTGATTTCTTATGACTTAGTGAGGGTTCTCCAAATCTTTAAGGCAAAGAAGTGGTCAATGTTTTTGAGTTTTCTAGATCAATTTTACAAATGCATTTGGATTATTTTATGTATCTCAACTAGATGGAGAATGGCAAGATACCAAATGCTCCAAGCTCAGAAAATGGTGAGAGCATTAAAACTTAGAATTATTTACAAAATGGTGAGAGCATGGCTTAGGTTGATCACAAAATGGTGAAACCATGGTAAAGGATGACTAATCTAACCTCAACATGAATCTAACATTGCCTACATAGTCCTAGGATGGGACCTCAAGTCACTATAGTTATACCTTATAGTGGAATAACCTGACTAGTGTTTTAGCCAATTAAAATAAAATAGGCAAAGTTAGCATAATGGCACAATATGGCATAGGCATGGTACGGTGGTACTTCAAGGCATGATAAACAATTATTGTTCCTAATTTTACCCTAGGTAGTTATAATTAGGAAAGAACAACATAGGTCAATGATACTAATTTGCCCATAGGCAATTATAATTATTAGCATGATGGTGAAACATTAATTTGACCAAAGACAGTTATAATCAGGCACACTTGGTATAAAATGGAATAAGAAATGAAGGATGCAACTGCCAAACCACTATCATACTACTCTAAAAATATGGCTACTATCTAGAATATGTGAAACAAATGTTGAAACTTGATTTGAATCTTCATGTTTAAAGTGGTCATGTAACCAATGAAATAGAACCAAGGTCAAAGGGTTAGGTAAGGAGGGTGAAAATAACTTGGCTGATAGAAAATGTATGGTAAAAGATAATGGTGGAATGGTAAAGAGATAGAATGGTATGGCATAAAGAAGAAAGTCAATATTATAGTATAACTAAATAAGCCTCATAGATAATATAATAGGTCTCTCAAGTGAAGTAACACTTGAGGTGTATAATGTTCATTATCTCATCAATTTCATCCCTATTTGGTGTAGTGAGAATGTATTCTTCAATGCCATAGGTTAAAATAGTGATGAATGGGCCTATACAGTTAGGTTCAAACTGTCCTTTATGTTTTTTCTTGGCCATGGTATTTTATTGGTTTTCTTTAAGAATAATATCACCAAACTCAAATTTTATATGTTTGACGCATCAACTATACTGGTCATGGAGTTGATTCTAGTATGCTTGAAGGTTATTCATTCTGGCCATGCATTTCTCATAAATTAATTTTAGCTTTTGTAGGTGAGCTACCCAATAGTCTTCATCATATAGAACATGCTTCAAAGAGATGTACAAAGAAAGTAACCTGATATCAATGGGAAGAATGGCTTTAGTGCCATAAACAAGTGAGTATAGAGTGACTCCTATTGAAGAATGGTGATTGGTATAGTATGCCTATAGGGCATGGAATCTTTGAAGGTTCTAATCATACCCAGCATCAATGATAATATTTTTGAGGATATTGATAATGGTTTTGTTAGATGCTTCGGCATGGCCATTACCTTATGGGTAATATGCCATGGAAAAATGTTATTTAATATGTACTTAACACATAGTAATTTGATAGCCTTATTATTAAATGATCCACCATTATCAGATATAATGTTAGAGGGGATACCATAGTGGTAGATGAGATGGTCAAAGATGAATTTAGAAATTTTCTTTCTAGTCACATAAGCGAGGGGTATAGCTTCAACCCACTTAGTGAAATATTCAGTGATGGTAAGGATACGTTTATGGTTGTTGGATGAGTTAGGGATTATCTTCCCAATGAGATCAAGGCCCCATGTAAAAAATGGCCATGGTGTAAGCATTAGTTTCAAAATCTGAGTGGGGGCATGAATCAAATTGGCATGCCATTGACATTTAACACACTTTCTCACATATGCAACTATATCTACATTCATCATTAGCCAATAATACTTATTACATAAGAGCATTTTTGGACAAGATGTCCCCACTTGTGTGGGATCCACATACTCCATGAACTTATCATAATGATAATGTATATTCTATCAAATTTAAATAATGAAGTAGAGCTCCATCAAAACTTTAGCAGTATAGGGTTGGTTTGAGTAAGGTATAACATGACGCATGAATGACAAAGGCTTTGGATTGTTTACAAGATAGGTCTAGTGGCATAATTTGGTCATGTAGACAGGTATAAAGGTCTGAATACCAAATAGAGAAGGGACCAACAATATCACAAGTCATCTTGATGGTTAAAGGTTCATGAGCTCATCTTAGAATATTTTTAATGAGGAACTAGTATTCTTTGGCCATATCTATATGTCAAATTAAAGATCAAATGGTGGCCAAGAAATATATTGTTATATTATTGGCCCTTGATATATGTTTAAATTATACATCAATAATCTACTATTTGAGAGTGTCAACCATGGCCTTTTAGGTCACCAAATTGTCATCCTTGGTCTAAAAATGGTCTGTAATTTGATTGATGATTAACTAAGAATCACCATAAACCTTTAGATATTGTATATTCCATTTTACTACATTTTGAATCCCTAAAACAAGTGCTTCATATTCATCCATGTTATTGGTATAAGGAAAGCTAATCCAGAATGATTCAACAATTAGATCCCCCTGTGGTGTAATGGATAAAAGGTCTACCCCTTATCCATGTGTTGTGAATGATCCATCAAAATACAACTTCCAATGTTGCTCCTCAAGATGTGTTTCAATAATGGTCATAATGGATTCATATATAAATTGGAATGTTAGCAGTTATGTATCTAAAAGGGGTGCTTTAGCAAGTTGATCGACAAGACCTTGCCCCTTGATGGCTTTCTAGTTGATGTATTCTATATCAAATTCACTTAAGAGTATAATCCATTTGGCCATCTGGCCTTGTAAAGTTATTTTTAGATAGTAGATAATTGAGTGGATATACTTTGAAAATGACCATGGTCTTGTTTAACATGTAATGGTGTAGTTTCTAAGTTATGAAGACCATAGCTAAATAGGTGTTTTTAATGGGCGTATAATTGTGCTTATACACTACCAATGTATGACTTAAATGATACACAACATGATATTTTCCATTATCATCATGTTAACTATAAGTACCACCAAGGCTTTATCTGTAGTAATAGATATAGTAGGAATAGCTTTCTCGATATATGAGGCAACAAAATAGGTGGATTTATAAGATAGTCATTCAATTTTTGGAAAGCATTCTAGCATTAATCATCCCAATGAAATGTCACACCATTATTTAGTAGATGTGTAAATTCATGGCACATTTTCTAATAGAGATATGAATCAAATGATAGATTATATCTTGCCCTAAAAACTATAGAGTTACTTCAAATTAGTCGATGGTAACATGTTTGCTATGGCTAGTAATTTGGTTGGATCAACTTCAATACCTCTATGAGACACAATGAAACCAAGAAATTTTCTAGAAGTAACTCCAAAAACATATTTCTTAGGATTGATCTTGACTTTGTATTCCCATAGTCACTCAAATATCCTCCTCAAAATTGTTGGATGATCGACCCTAGTCATTGATTTACCTAGTATGTCGTCGATGTAGTCTTCAACAATATCATGCATTATATAATGTAATATGATGGTCATGGATCTTTGGTATGTGGCTCCTAAATTTTTTAGACCAAATACCATAACTTGATAATAGAAGGTTCCCCATAGACTGGTGAATGTTGTTTTATGTTGGTCTTCTAGCATGATTTGGATCTGATTATAACCTAAAAATATTTCCATTATTGAAAGCATTTCATAACCTATTGTGGAGTTGACTATCATGTCAATGTTCAGTACAAAAAAATTTTCCTTTGGGAAAGCCTTCTTTATGTATCTAAAATCATTGTAAATTCTAATTCCTTCTAGTTTCTTGTTGACTACAATAATATTTGAGATCCACTCTTAGTCAATCGATCAAATACATCCTACTTCCAAGAGCTTTTCCAACTCTTTTTTCACTAATACATCAATACGAGGGTGCATCTTATGAAATTTTTATTTTAAAATTTTGGCATCCATATGTACCATAAGGTGGTGTACAACCAAGGTGGGGTGTAAACCAAGCATTTCAAAGTAGTCCCATACAAATATATCAACAAATTCCCTCAAAAAGGTTGTAAAGACTTCACATTCCTCCTTAGTGAGGGATGCACCTAATTTGATCCATTTTAGGTCATCTAGAGTCTCGATGTTAAATTATATCATGTCCTCTACAAGAAGGGTCAAACCATCTTCTAGAATGATTGGCAAAGATTTAAACTAGCCTAAATTGTAGAATCTTCTATTAGGATTGGCTCCTCAAGTTCTCCTAGGCATGATGAATTAGAATCCCCCAATGGTAGGGATGGCCATATGTTAAATATTATTCAAAACTCTTAGATGATTCAGTCAACAGATTATTATTATTTAAAATTGAACTTAGACCCAGAGGCAAGTTCATTATTGGTGGTCTTTTGATCTATGTGTAAGGAAGGTTAAACACCCCCATCTAATGGTGCCTAAAATAGGTTTTCACCACTAGACTAGCCTTTTTCTTTACTATTTCCCTAGTCCAAAAGTGCCTCAAAGAGGTTTTCACGTAGTGACCTCAATTTTTATTTAATTATTTGTGGTTGAAGGTCTTCACCCTTTCTCCAAAATAGGCATTAAGATCCAACTTAATTGAGAACTTTTGTTTGTGGTCTCCCAATGGAACATTGTCTCTATAACCTAGATAATTACATAAGGCCTCATCATTTTGAAACTCATCAACTGGTATTATTGATTCTTATTATCCCCAGTCTATAAGTTAAGGGTAATATAATGGAAGTGGATTATGGTAAATAATTGGTCTAAGGGTACAAATGTCATTAGTGTTAAACAAATTAATATTGTCTACATCATCAAAAAGGTTATGATTAGAATCTATCTAGAGTCACCCTTAGGCAATTTAAATTTGAATCCATAAGTTCTTTTACACTAAGTGGCAAAAATTGGCTCAATTTTTTCCTTATTGATTGGGTTGGAGTTACCTCCTTCATAAGCATGTCCATCCATGATTTGATTAGATATGGGATACATGTGATTCTTATAGAAATTAGCCATTTTATCATTATATAACTAGGATTCATCATCTATAAGTGGGTCCTATTCTTAGCTAGTGGTTGGTATGAAAATGATAGGTGTTAGACTATGTAGTTTGCCTTTTCCCTTTCTTTTCCATTTTATGCAAGGTGGTTGGTCTTTAGGTCTTCCATAGGACTTGGGGTTTTATGGAAGCTTGGTAATGTTTAATATATCATGGGTCAAACATTCTCCTAGGTTATTAGTCAAGATGGTATGTTGATTACATACTTCAGGAGGTGGCATATGGGAAAGTGAATCAAGGGTATTAGGGTTAATGCAATTGGCCTCTAGTGAATCAAAAAGTATTTCTTTCCTTTTATCCTTCTTGTCAATCAGATTTAGGCCAAATAGTAGTTTAGCTTTAGTAATCAACCTTTAAATGCTTGCAATGTTTGTATGGCTACAAATATCCATGGATAGTAACCTCCATACCTGAATGGGAGATCTTGATACACTGCTACAATATTGAAGGGATCGCATGTATTTCATGTATCCAAGTTCTACCCAAAAGCATATTATATGAAAAATAGAGGACTAAGACATGGCATAGTGTATAGTGGGTCAAGGGTCCAATGATAAATTGTAATCTGATGGTAACTTTTGATTTTTGCTCTTCATTATCATAAGTCCTTGATTATGATTATTTCTTGTTGGAGATTGGCTATGGTATACTCAAGAAGATTAATAAGCCTTAGAGATACAATATTTAGATCTAATCCATTGTCTATTAGGACACACTTCACTTTGTGTTTTGTTATGATAAATTTAATGTACAATGTATTGTTATGCATAGGGCCAAGGGATGACATATCACTTTGGTCGAGGGTTAATTGTTGGCCTAGAGCTAGATGTCCAACCAAAGCTTAGAATCTATTTGGAGATATGTCATTTGGAACTTGGGATTGGCCAAGGAACTTTGTCAAGATGTTTTTATTGATTGTGGACATATGCAAAAAATCTAAAATGGAGATTTGTGTGGGTATCTTCTACATTTATTTCACAATATTAAACATCTTTTCTTGACAACACGAAGTGGCTTATTTCAAGCTAGAACTATTGGTTGAATGGGTAAAATGGGAGATGGCTATGGGCCTAGTATGATAATCTTCAACCACCCAATTATGATTACATAATTAGGATTAGATATAGGAACATTGTTTCTAAAAATTGATGGTATATGGGGACTGGATAAGATAACTCTCAATTATTGGTGTTCTTGTGCATGGTCACAAGCCAATGATGAGTTATTGGTATGTGGTCTAAAATTAGTGATCCTTTTTTGTTGGTATGCCTATATGCAATCCTAGGTCAAAGAAGAATCATTGGCATGGTTTGGTAGGTTTAAATTGATTAATAATGGTCTTAATTGATTGGTATTTGGTCTGAAATTAATAGAAATTGTGTAAATGCCATCTCCTACAATATGACCTAAAATAATTTGGTAGTCATGTGTAATTACATGGTAGGTATGTTGGTTGTTAACATCATTTTGGCCTTGGTTCTATAAATTCATTTGATTTTGTTGGTATTCATGCCAATTTTTTTGGTTCTATCTTGGTTGTTGATACTATTTTTATTGTTGTATTGGCCTTTGTTACTATTATTGTTGATTATTATGTTGGGTAAAGGGGTTTCAATAAATCCTAAGGTTCTAATTGGATTTGAAAGCTCCATGGTCAAATGTTATCTCTCCATTTTCCAACATATTCTCAATCAAATGTTTAATTTGGACATAATGATGCAAATTATTTCCATTAACCCAATGATACTCACAAAATTCATTTTACTTGTACTAGTCTGGATAATCAATACCCTCATGATAGTGTTTTGGAATAGGCTAGTTAATCAGATTAGTGGTAGTGAGTTTACAAAACATGGATTCAATGGGTTCTCCAAGGTCACTAAAGATGAAATGAGTAGGCACAATTTTCCTTGGAGGATGGGTTTATAAAGGCAAAGGTTGTTGTATTTATTGTGCTGGTCTAGGTTGTTGCACTTGATGTTTTTTTTAAAGAGGTTGTTGGTTAGGAGTAATTTTCATATGTGATGTAGGCTGAGTAGATGGTGTTTGCATCATTTAGACATGTCATGACTTAGTTACTCCATTTCCAACAACATTCTTGTTACAATTGAACTGCTTAGGTATATCATAATTATTGGTTGTGTTAGTTGTGACATTTGCATTTATACTTGGTTTTGGTTCTAGCCATTATTTTGATTTTGGTTTTAGCTCTAATTTGATAATGTAAGTTTAATGACCCCTTTGTTAATAAGGGATATTTTTATCAACAAACCTTTTTCAATGATTTCCTTAAAAGTGTCCACACATTGTAGTTCTAACTGGTAAGATATCTCGTTATGTAATTTTTTAGTAAACCTAGTGGCTAGTTAGTTGTCTAGAAGATTGTGGGTAAATTGGCTTGTAAGGGCTCTTCATCACTGTAGATAAATTTTAAATATTTTCATATCTTTTTATTTGGCTTGTGTCAAATTTGATAACAAATTCTCATGTTTGAGATTGTAGGAGAAATGTTGCACAAATTTATTTGAAAGATCATCGAAGTCATATACTGAGTTCTTTGGCAATTTCAGAAACCACTCCAAATCTTGTCCTACTAGAATCCTTGGAAATAATATAAAAAGGTATATGCCACTATAGGCCACTGGTTGTCAATAAATAAATAGTTTTTTTAAATGGGTCTTGGGGTCACCTTTCCCCTTGTATTTGTCAAATTTTAGTGGTTTGTACCCTAAAAGAAATGGTATTTAAAAATACTCCATGTTGAAGGGGTAACAAAACATGTCATCTAACTTGAAATTCTTGGTTTTCTTTTCATATTAGATGGTGGAAATGGCATCCTTCATTTTTTGTAGTTCTTATATTAGGAAACCAAAGGGAGCATTGGCCTGAGGTGGAGGTTGGGTGGTCACAATTAGATTGCTTTTACTAGGGTATAATGGAGTTATTTATTATGGAATGTTGGTTTGGTTCAATAATTGACTAGGCATATGCATACGTGGATTAGGTTTTGATTGTTGTAATTGCATGCATTATTGTGCAATATTCTAGTTAATATTTGGCATATGGGCCTAGTGTTAGGGAAATTATGGTTGAGATGGAAGGATATCATTGGGAGTGATGTACTATGCTTGTTGAGGATAATTAGGGACTTGATGTCGACTAGTCATACCTTTATGAATAAGGGGAACTTGTGAACCAATACCCTATCATTGAGATTGTGGAATGTTTTGTACAAAAGGAAATTATTGCCTAATTAGTACTTATGGAACATTGGAACCTCTTAGTTGCATGAATCCTTGATGGGAATTAGATGCATGTTGAAGGTTTAGCATTTTTCACTAACCAAAATAATTGAAGGTTAATTAAAAAATCAATGTATGAAACTAGGCTTCTTTGACCAAACAAGTTAGAGAAAGGTGAAAGGCATAACATCACTAAACAAAGATACTAACAAGACACACATGGTTTGGCATCAAACATGAAACTTAGACACATGACAATATGAGTCTATGAAATAATGTGAGTAGTGTAACATCATTATTGATCTCTAAAGGTATAAACAATGGTTTGTTTCAAAGACTCTATGGCAAAAAAAATGAAATGATTTGGGCAATGTAATATTACCCATTTCAATAAAGTGACACACACAATGTTTTTGACATAAAATTTAAGTCAAAAATCATGGTGCCAATCGAACAGCATAATGCCTCAAAGAATAGAGTGATGTGGACACAAGACTTGTTTTGACATAGAACAAACAAAAAAAATGGTTTTAGAATCAAATACCAAACAAGTAAAGTAAAAATACCAAATACAACTAAGTAAATCATCTTAAGCCCTAAAAATGACAAGGTTGCGTCATATTATTTAAATTCATCTATATGTGTGCTCTTGGGAGAATTTTAAGTGTTAATCATAAAATAAAAGATAATGAAGTATTAGGGTTTTTACACCCCCCTTCTCCCAAGATATTGTATGGTGATATGGACATTTGAGCTACTCACCCTACATTAATAATATGTCCACGGCAAGTGGGTTTTGTCTAAAATTAAAAAAAATTGACTGTCTAGATGGTCTCAAGCATGATTAACACTAGAGATGCATCACATTAATTGAGTTTATACCAATTAACTTAATATGAAAGGGTCTATTCCTTTTCATAATGATTCCATCCATGTATTCCTTAGTGGATTGTCCATGTTAATCAGACCTAACTTGGGTTTTCAATATAAAAGGAGATGTTAGCCATTCAACCCCCTAACTCTCAGAGTATGCATACCCTATCATGGAGTGAGGTTTAAACAATGTCAAGAGATGAAACCTTAGGTCAAATATTTCCTAAATAACTCTTTAAAAATCTATGAACTCCCCTTTACAAGCCAAATTACATGAAAATAAAACTAAGTGAAAAGAATTTAGAGCTTGCTTTTAGATCACCCAAACCATTAAAGTTTTGGGGAGATCCTAGACAACATTATTTCCATGCCTTGGATTGGGAACAAATTTTAGGTAAAAAGGTGCTTTTGGTCACCCAAGTTCCCTATAAGGGATGGGGGAGAGCATACTGCACTCTTCATTTTGTTAAAAACAAATAAGTAATAAACAATTTCAAGTATTTACAATCTAAGTGAATGTTTATTTTATGCACCAAATGAAGTGTTGATGAAGTTATTTGGTCCATTGGCTTAAATTTACAAAGCTTTGAAGGAATTTTCTACAAAACAACTTAACACAAAGCACCTAGGTTCCTTTTAAGCACTTAAAACCAAATGTTCAAGACGTAACCATTCTATTTAAGCACCAAAATGAAGTGTTCAAGAGTTTAAACTTGCAAATTTATGTTCTAATCCCACCTTGGCCCTAAAAATGTTAGAGAGTTTCCTTCTAATTTGAATCACATTAATGGATGAGAAAATAAGTTTTGAAAATATAGCTCTCAGGTTTCTCTATATTTTTTACACAAAGATGATGCTAGTTATAAGGTGACCGATGTTGGTTGGGCATGAAACTGATGTCTATCAATAAATATCAATATCAATTACTTGTGAACCTGAAGGCAAAACCAAAAGAGTCTAAAAAAGTTAGTTAGCTCAAAATATCAAAAAACTCCATAAAACCTATAGTAAAATGATTAGTCAGGGAATATTTAAGTGAATGAAACTAATAAATAACAACAAAGAGTTTCAAAAATATTCAAAATTGAAGTTTTTAAAATTGTGTTTTACCCTACATCCTGATAAATGATGGTTACCCACAACCAATGTCAGTTAGGTAGAATTGATGATGGTTTAGGCAGAACTAATGTTAGTTATGCCTGATCAATGTCAATCTTTATATAAATCTTAGTTAGCATAAAAAATAGAATATGGAAAAAAAAGCTAAAACTTCAATTTTGAATATATTCAAGAATTCATTTAAAAAATTAGGACTTCATCTTGGTCTCCTTGGTATGTGGAATGCCTCTACATCCCATCAGGTGTGTCATTTATGATCATAGGAATTTGACAATATAGAGGAGGTTAGATTAAGTGTTAGTTTCACAAAATAATGAAATCAACACAACAACATGCTAACATCTCTAAGCCTAGATCTTAGGGGAAGCTTAATGGTCAAAACACAATTGAAAATTCAACTAAAATTCAAAGAAAAATAATCATTACCTTCCTTGAAAGCTCCAAATGATTTTTCCATGGATTTCTTGATTTATGCTCAAAGAGTCTTTGGAAATGGATTTTTATTTGTTCCTTCTCTCCTTGGTACCATTGTCTTTCTTGATGTGGCTTATGCTTGTGGATTTATGGCTTAGCTCAATATTTTGGCATTCTAAAACTATTGATTATGAATCTTGTTACAAAACCTGTATTATAACTCTATAATTTCCAAGCTCTCTTTTCAATAGGCAATGGCTTGTATTTATAAGCTTAGGAACTAACCCCAAATCAAGGTGATTTAAAGTCTAGTTTAACCATGGAATGGGTTTAAACCTAACCTAAGTGAATAAATTAACCCTATTAGATTTAAAATGTGTCAATAAATAATTATTTGTAATGAATAGGCATGGGTGAGATATTTTGAGATATTTTCAAAGGCTTGACAACTCACAAAAAGTAATCATGAAAAGCTAGGATATTTCATATTTTTTTAATTTTCTTTTTTAGTAATTCATTAATTTCACATGGATAATTCAACTAGGCTTTAATTTGGTTTATCTTGTTAATTAATTCTGATTAGCCATTTAGCTCTTTCAATATTTCATTTTATGTGTGCACTTACCTCACTTAATAAGTCTACAAGGCAAATTACATGTTTTGGTCGTAGGATGCTTAGAGATGAATCTGTGAGAGGTTATTGTTGCTTATTATAAGATACCCTAATTATGTATATCTCAATGAGATTATTATTTTTTATGAATGATGCACAATTAAATTTGTTATGTTTAGTGACTCTTAGGATTAATTTACAATAATTGGTAGGAATCAATTTGAAGTCTAGTTGAAGCCATTGGTGTCAAGTTTTAGGTGTCTACATATTTCCAATTAATATATATTCAATATCTTTCATGGATTTCCCACTTAAGCTCCTAATTTGGATTAATTTGCTTAAGTGAGATTAATTAAATTTAATGCAATTCTTGGGAAATTGGTTGTTCACTTAATCAAACTCATTGAAATGTCAATTTATTGGGTTTTAATTTGAATAGAGTATAACTAGAATTAGTATTCAATTGCATATGGACCAAAATCCCATTTAGGACATTTTCAACATGAAATAACACATGCATGTGTCACATGCTTTGAATTAGAAGAATTCAATAGTTCAGAATGTCAAATTGCATTTTTGTGATTTTGACTCAAAATTATTTGAGAAAAGTTAATAATCACATAAAATGCATTTCCCTATTTAGGGATACATTAGCCTAAATCATCACTTGTATATGATAAGCTCAAACCATTTAGCACATTTAAGTGATTTTGGCCCAAATTGTGCATTTGATGTGAATTTGAGTAAAATTGACAATTTCAACATAATGGTGTTAAGAATTGGATGTCTACAATATCCACATTTTATAATACATAAAGAGATGTGGAAGAGATATGAATCTACTTACACTCTATTTATCAATAAACCCCAATTACTATTGGTTGGCCATAATTGGGATGTCTCATATTAATGAATACACTATAGAGAGATTATTTGTTATGGTATTTCTCAATCTATTTCCTCTAAGAAAGGGCATACTCAAAAAACCATTCATTATAAAGATTCAAATGCATGACTACAATCTTCACTTGATGTGGTACTATGATAATATATTTTCCAACCATCCAAGACTCTAATATTTATTGATAAATATTATGATGCACCACTGTAGCTAGGTAACTATTGGTCAAAATTGGCCTGCATACAAAAATTTTACCTATATGGATCAAGACACTCTCTTGAATCCTTCAGTAACCTTCTACCCCTATAACTAGTCCCCTTTGTGGTCCTAAAGTGATGATGAAATTAGTATTCTAGGAGGTTCTGGTGTGGTGTGAGAGGCTGAATGAGTGATCTAATGGTGAAAGGAGAAGATAAACCTCATGACCCTACCACATGTCACTTGCAATGTTTTGAAAATTTTTGAGCAAGATTTAAGGTAAATTTGGTGATTTTGAGAAACAAGCATAAAACCATGTCTAAAACTATAAGTGAAGGATCCAGTAGGTTTTAAGGGTGTTCAAGTGTTAAGGTGTGGAGCTAAAAGCTTCACCAAATGAGCGAGTACAAAAGTTGCAAGATTCACACAGTCACCGACAATAGTCACGAACAGACCAGAGGCTGCTGGTGTCGGTAGTATATCAGTTGACGTCAGTCATAGGTAGACTGCAGGGACCGACGTTGGTCACCTGTGAGTCCAGAATGCTATTTTCATGGACAGAACAGAATGTTTGCATGGAAAGTTAAACTGTTGGTATTGAGTCTGAGTTTTTATTTTAAGTAAAACTGATTTGAGCCCTTGATTAGGAGGTGCATCTAGTGGTTGACATTGTATTCTCATGAATCTCTAAAGTTATATATTAGGGATAGATCTTCATAGCTTAGTGAGTGGGACACAACTGTTATTGTAGAATAGTATTGTAAAATATATGTGTATCAATCCAGGTTGTTGGAATTGATTGTAATTGAGAGAGAGAACTCTTAAGGGAAAGAGATATAGAAAGAGCTCTGTACATCTGAGAGAGGTGTGGAAGAAAAGAAGTTTCTTCAATTTTAATTTTTTTTGTAAAGAGTTTAATATAAGTTTTCAGGGTGGTTTCTTGTATCTCTTATTCTTTGCTATTTCTGATTCTAGTTACTTATCATTCTGGTTTAATTTTGTATTTAATTGCTTTCATATTGTAATCAACTTTGTTGGTTGATCCCCAACAAGTGGTATCAGAGCTTGGTTGTAGGTTTGAGAGCTTGATATCCACAATAAGTGGTATCAAAGCTCAGGTTGACTAACAGGTGTTTCAGATCTGGTTAGTGTGTATTGATTACAGGTTACTTACAGGGATTTCTATTTGAGTGGGAGAAGCAATGGCAGAAGAAAGTAAACTACGAATGGAGAAGTTTAATGGAAAGAATTATCAATTATGGAGAATGCAGATAAAAGATTATCTATATCAAAAAGATATATACTTACTGTTAGGTGGAGTTTCAAAGAAACCCACAGACATGGAAGATGAAGAATGGGAAGTTCTTGATAGAAAGGCTCTTGGATCTATAAGATTGAGTCTAGCATCTACTGTGATATCTAATTCATCACAGGCAAAGTCTACGGTAGATTTAATGACTACTTTAGCAAATTTATATGAAAACCCCTCAGCTTCAAATAAGGTATATCTTATGAAGCGGTTATTTAATTTGCAAATGTAGGAAGGTGGATCTGTATCTAATCATCTAAATGATTTCCATGGAATTGTAAATCAATTAAATTCAGTCAAAATAGTGTTTGATGATGAAATTAAAGCTCTATTAATCTTATGCTCTTTACCTCAGAGCTGGCATAGCTTGGTAATGGCATTTAGTAATACTGCATCTACTTCAAATATTTTAAAAGTAGATGATGTTGTTAGTGTAATCTTGAATGAAGAAATTTGCAGGAAAAGCATAAAGAAAACATCAGGGAATGTTTTAAGTTTTGAGAGTAGGGGAAGGCAAAAAGAGAAGAGCAAGAAAGGGAGATCAAGGTCTAAGTCAAAGATGAGAGGTAGATCCAAATCCAGAAATGGCAGGAGGATAGCCTGCTGGAATTGCGGAAAGATAGGGCACATAAGCAAAGATTGCTGGTCAAAACCAAAAGAAGACAATTAGCATGAAGGTAAAGAAGAAGCAAAAGTTGCAGGTATTGTTGCACAAGATGCTCTTATATTCTCTTTGCATAATAATATAGAATCTTGGGTTTTAGATTTTGGTGCATCTTTCCATGCAACCCCTAATAGAGAATATTTTAGTGACTATGTCCATGGAGATTTTGGAATAGTTTATTTAGGGGATGATGAGCCATTTAAAATTGTTGGCAAAGGAAAAGTGCAGCTGAAAATGCAGAATGGCAACACATGGGTGTTGAGAGATGTTATGCATGTCCCCAGCCTGAAGAGGAATTTGATTTTTGCAAGAAAGTTAGGGGATGAGGGTTGTACAATAACTCTCACAGGTAAATCTTGGAAGGTGTCCAAGGGTGCACTTGTAATGGCCAAAGGTAAGAGAGTAGGTACTCTCTATTTATGTAATTGTATTACTGATAATTCTCCTTTTGTATTATCTACTTCAGATGTAGATGCAAAGTTGTGGCATCAAAGGCTTGGCCACATGAGTGAGAAGGGAATGACAATTCTTAAGTCAAAAGGTAAGCTTTCAGATTTGAAAAGCATAGATCTAGAATTTTGTGAGCACTATATTTTTGGGAAACAGAAGAGAGTGAGTTTTCTCAAGACTGGGTCAATAAAGAAGAAGCATAAGTTGGAGCTTGTTCACATAGATGTGTGGGGACCGGATCAAGTTGCTTCTATTGGAGGATCACAGTACTATGTTTCCTTTATAGATGAAGCTACAAGAAAGGTATGGGTCTATTGTATAAAGAAGAAATCTGATGTTTTTGACACTTTTAAGATTTGGAAAGCTATGGTTGAGAATGAAATAGGGAGGAGATTAAAGTGCCTGAGATCTGGCAATGGTGGTGAGTTCTATAGCTATAAGTTTAATTGGTATTGTTATATACATGGAATACACAGGCAAAGGATGGTTCCAAGGACACCTCAGCAAAATAGAATTGCTGGAAGGATGAATAGAACAATCATGGAGTGTGCAAGGTGTATGAGATTGCATGTTGGTTTGCCCTTAGAGTTTTGGGTAGAAGCTGTGGACACTGTAGTTTACCTGATTAACAAAGGACCCTCTATAGCTCTGGATGGTGGAATTCTAGAAGAGGCATGGACAGGTAAAAAGGTAGATCTTTCATTTCTCAAAGTTTTTGGTTGTGAAGCCTTTGTGCACGTTGACAAGGAAAATAGAAAGAAGCTGGATGCTAAGTCTATGAGGTGCACATTTATTGGTTATGGCTCTGATGATTTTAGATTCAAGTTTTGGAATCTAGGAACTAACAAAATAATTAGGAGCTGTGATGTTGTTTTTAATGAAAAAGTGATGTATAGTGATCAGCTCAAGAAGCTGAATCAATCTGAGTAGAGCAATGGAGAATTGGATGAGGTGAAGGTCCAAAATGAGCTCACAAAAAAGAATAATCATAGACAAGAAAACACAGAGACTAATTTCAGTCAGGTAGTAACTGATGTCAGCAATATAAGAACCGACGTCAGTCAAGAAGAACTGACGTCAGCCAGTTACAGGCCTGGAGATGACCGAGGTCGGTCACTGTCAGAGAATTTGGGCGAACAGCGTGTTGTGAATGAGTCTCAAATGCCCATCAAGAGGTCAAAAAGGGTAAGCAAACCTCCAATTCGATATTCCCCTTCATTATTCTATTTATTGCTAACTGATGGTGGAGAACCAGAGAGTTTTGATGAAGCAATATAGGTGGAATCCAAGAGTCAGTGGGAGCTAGGCATGAATGAGGAAATTGATTCCTTGAAAGAGAACCAAACCTGGGATTTGGTTGAGTTGCTAGCAAGAAAGAAGACACTGAAGAACAGATGGATCTACAAATTGAAAGAAGGTGAGAATGGATAGATGAGATATAAGGTCAGGTTGGTAGTGAAAGGATTTGCATAAAAACTAGGTATTGATTTTGGTGAGATTTTTTCTCCTATTATTAAAATGACTTCTATACGGACTGCACTGTCTTTAGTTTCTATTGAGGATTTACATCTTGAGTAGCTTGATGTTAAGATAGTGTTTCTTCATGGAGATTTGGATGAAGAAATATATATGGATCAGCTGGAAGGATTTGAGGTCAAGGGTAAGGAGAAGCTAGTGTGTAGATTGAAGAAAAGCTTGTATGGCCTCAAGCAAGCTCCTAGACAATGGTATCTGAGATTTGACAAGTTTATGACTGAGCATGGCTATAGTAGATGTCAATCTAACCATTGTGTGTATTTTAAGAGATTGGATAATGGTAGATATATTATTCTATTGTTGTATGTAGATGATATGTTGGTTACAGGATCACACATGCAGGATATCTCTGAGCTTAAGGTGAAATTAGCTCACACATTTGCCATGAAGGATTTGGGAGCACCAAAGAAAATCCTTGGCATGAATATTAAGAGAGACAAAAAAAATCATAGGTTGATTTTGTCTCAAGTGGATTATGTGAACAAGGTGTTGAAATGGCTCAATATGCAAGATGCAAAACCAGTAAGCACACCTTTGGCTAGACACTTTAAGTTGAGTAAAGAATAGTGTCCTAATTCATATGATGAGGTAGAGTACATGAAAAAGGTTCCATATGCTTCTACAGTAGGAAGCTTAATGTATGCAATGGTATGTACTAGATCGGATATTGCCCAAGCAGTGGGAGTTGTAAGTAAGTATATGGCCAATCTAGGAAAAGAACATTGGAAAGCAGTTCAGTGGATCCTTAGATATCTAAGAGGGACCAGCAGTAGGCATTTTTGCTATGGTGGTTCAAACACTTCTCTACATGGTTATGTAGATTCAGATATGGTAGGTGATTTGGATGGTAGAAGAAGCACCACAGGATATGTTTTCACTGTTGGTGGAATGGTGGTTAGCTGGATATCAAAGTTGCAGAAGGTTGTTGCCTTATCAACTACAGAAGTAGAATATATTGCAGTCACAGAGGCTAGCAAAGAGATGATATGGATGACATGGTTTATGGAAGAGCTTGGAAGGGAGCAAGAGAGTTATAGACTATACAGTGATAGTCAGAGTGCAATTCATTTGGCTAAGAATTCAACCTTTCATTCAAGAACCAAGCATATACAGCTTAGGTACCAGTTCATTAGATAGGTATTGGAGGATGGTGAGTTGAAGCTAGAGAAGATCCATACAGATAAGAACCCTACTGATATGTTAACCAAGCCAATAACAAAGGAGAAGTTGAATCTTCATTCAACTTTTGTTGGTCTTCATGATTGAGTTTGAAGATGGAAAAGCTAGAAGATGTTGTACAGGTACTGGTGCAGCTGTTTATCTCCAAGTGGGAGATTGTTAAGGTGTGGACCTAAAAGCTTCACCAAATGAGAAAGTATAGAAGTTGCAGGATTCACATAGTCACTGATGATGGTCAGGAACAGACCAGAGGCTGCCAACATCTGTAGTATATTGGCTGACGTTAGTCACAGGTAGACTGGCAGGGACCAATGTCGGTCACCTGTGCGTCCAGAATGCTATTTTCATGGATAGAACAGAATGTTTGCATGGAAAGTTGAACTGTTGGTATTGAGTCTGAGTTTTTATTTTAAGTAGAACTGATTTGAGCCCTTGATTAGGAGGTGCATCTAGTGGTTGATATTGTATGCTCATGAATCTCTAAAGTTATATATTAGGGATAGATCTTCATAGCTTAGTGAGTGGGACACAACTGTTATTATAGAATAGTATTGTAAAATATATGTGTATCAATCCAGGTTGTTGGAATTGATTGTAATTGAGAGAGAGAACTCTTGAGGGAAAGAGATCTAGAAAGATATCTGTACATCTGAGAGAGGTGTGGAAGAAAAGAAGTTTCTTCAATTATAATTCCTTCTGTAAAGAGTTTAATACAAGTTTTTAGGGTGGTTTCTTGTATCTCTTATTCTTTGCTATTTCTGATTCTAGTTACTTATCATTCTGGTTTAATTCCGTATTTAATTGCTTTCATATTGTAATCAACTTTGTTGGTTGATCCCCAACATCAAGCATTCAAGAGCATGAAGAAGTTTTGAAAATAGTCTTAGTAGTGCATTAGATCCTTGATGGGTTAAATGAAGGCTAGTATAGTCTAAGCAATCTCCATATATAACCATGGTTTGAGGATCAAGGAAAGGAATTACTCCCTTTGGGGGTTTTGGCTCAATTTTCTTTTCTTACTAAGTGTAACCATATAAAAAACTAATAAAGGAACTGGATTTCACCGATAGGAAAATGAGCTAGTCCATAATTGGTAACCTTCAAAGGTTTAATTTAGCCATGATACATTTGATTTTATAAGAAAGCCTATAGCCCTAATATATTAAAGAGAGATATAGCATGCTTCAATGAAGTCTAGAGTCCATTTTAAGGTTGAGTGAAATTCAATGGGAGGTCCTAAGCAAAGTAAATAGACCAAATTATAGGACGAGGCCACTATTATCTAGTTGATAGCATGTTTCTTAGCTATCTACTTACTCCCACTTGTAGTCATGGTGTTTTGAACTCTAAGCATGGTTATGGAGATGTGTCAAAGAGTTTTCAAGGCATAAGATATCCATTGAATCATAAGCCATCAAGCCAAATTCTCAATTTGTTTGAAGAGTTGTCATTTCCATATGCAACATTTAAGGGTTTACACCCTTGACACTCAAAGGATGGTGAAATGGAAATAATGCAAGGATGTCAAGTGTCAAAACCTCACTCAATTAGATCAAAGATCAATGGCATATGGGTGATCAATCAAGTCAATAATTCAAATTCCCATTAAATCAAGATCAATGCTGCATATTCTTACATACAAATTCTAATCAATGATCCATGTTGAAGATTGGATTCAATAAGTCAAGATAGATCTATGGTGCATATTCAATCATGCAAATGGATATCTAATGGTGATCATGAGGTCAATAGGTCAAAGGATCTTGAGATTAAATTTTATGGTTACATGTGTCATAATCATGGTGAATTAGTGATCAATAACATGTGTTTGATCATACAAATAAAATATTGGCAGTGCATGTTCATCCATGTAGATAGATATGGTGTGAATTGATTCAATAATTCAATGATCCTAGATTGCATGTGAGGCTACCACATGGAATAATAGAATTAACTAAATTAAGACTAATAGAAGGGTACACAAAATGAAAATGGGGTTTCTAAGTGTCATAATATTAGAAGTTAGGATCAAAGATCAATGACCAACATTGAAAGTAAAGGCCAAGAAACTCTCAAGGAGATCGATGTAGTGAATTTTATCAAGTTTATAATGGGCACAAGATGAAGACACATGTCCAAAATGACAATGGTCATATTTTAAATTTAAATAAACAATAAGTTAGGGAGATGCCACACAATCAGACATGTCAGATCTAAATACGATATCAAGATATGATTTGGGTTACTAGAGCAAATACTTCAAATTCATATGCCACCATTAAAGCTTAGTTAAGCCCCCAAAATTACTCAAATGTATGAAAAACATTCACTATTTCAATCTAAAAGAGATATCTTCATGTAAAACCAATAATGGAATTGGTTTTCCATTCCATGAAAACCTACATCAATCTTTAAATGGACCTACAATCACCATGCACAATCATATTCCAAGCACGGTGAAAGATAGGAGGTAGAGTTATTATATAGGTTCATGCTTGAGAGGTTGTTTCATGAAGATATTCATGATGATTTTTATTTAATGGATACTCAAAATGGAGGACCAAAATCTTTTGCCCATAAACCATAAAAGTAACCTACAGGAAACTAAATAACATAGTCATGTTATAGGCATGAATGATAAAGGAGGTACACAGTCATAAGAACATAATGTTGGAGGGATGTTATTTATAATCTTTACTTAAAGAGACCTAAATATTGACCAAACTCAATTTGGCCATAAATATTTGATATAGACACCCACAAGTCTATGTAATTTTTAAGAAGGCATGTTTGGTGGTCTTAAGACGTTAGAGACAAAGAGGCTAGTTTACCCATCAAGACAAAATCCATAGCATTAAGATGAGAGGTTTAATGCATGGATCAAAAGGTCCAAGACACTCACATCAAGAGGTTTTCTCCCTCTACTTAGTTAAGAAATACAATCAAAGACACCTATAGCTAGGGAAAGCACAGTCATAGGTGTTCCTAAGGATAATGGTACATGAAAGTCAACCTATCTATTATGGTGATTCATGAAATTTACATGAGCAATCAAGGTTGTGGAATGAAGACATCAAGTTAGAAGGAAAAACACCATCTACATCCATGAAACAATCAAATATACCTACAGTCATTAAGGCCATGAAAGAGGTCTAGTAAGGCCTAAATCATATTTCTATGGCACTCAGAGCTCTTCACAATAGTTTCTATGATGCCTTGCCAAGTTAAAGGGTCAAAACCCTAATTTTTTGACATATTTATACATTATTGTAGTTTTAATGTGTTAGGATAAATTAAAACCTAGATCTATCCCCAAATTACATACAAGAGAAAATATGAAACAAATTAATCAAACATTATGAAAATAAACATAAACATGCACATAATAGGAGATGCCAAATTCAATGTGGTTCACCCAAGATGGACTACATCCACCAAACTTATCCATTATATTATTTCTATCAATACAAGGGAGAAACAAAATCCTATAACAAATCTTGTTACACCTCTACCCTTTCTGCCTCCTCTCTATGTATAATATTTCATCAACTTTCACAAGCATACATCTCAGCCATATATCAATACATTTTAAGGTGAAAACACCTAAACATAACCTATACCATCAAACCTGGAAACTTTTAATCAATGGCCCAAATTAACTATGAAATTACAATTTAACAAAGAACCCCCCTTGTAACCCCCTATGCCATGATGGATTCAAAGAATGGGATCCAAACCCAGCTAAAATAACATCAAAATTTTAACCTCTGATCTTAGAAGACAATCAGGCTCCACACCTAAAAATCTCCCACTTGGAGATTGATTGTAAGAACTCCACTACTATTGCATCCACTATACTATCTAGACCTGGATAAGTTCATTAATTTGATTATCATCCATAAAGACCAATTAAAGATTAAAAAAATCTTCAACTTATCTCTTTTAACTACCTTGGTCATCATATCCACAGTATTTTCACTGGTATGTATCTTTTCCAATTTTAGTTGCTCTTCCTCTATCAATAGATGAATGAATGATACCACAAGTAAATGTGTTTTGTCTTGAGTGAAAAGCTAAGTTTTTTTCTAGATGGATTGTACTCTGACTATCACTATATAGTGTACATATTTCTTTACTATGTCCCAATT
Source organism: Torreya grandis (assembly GCA_037957365.1). Classification (NCBI taxonomy): domain Eukaryota; kingdom Viridiplantae; phylum Streptophyta; class Pinopsida; order Cupressales; family Taxaceae; genus Torreya; species Torreya grandis. The sequence continues at coordinate 511,649 of JARHVA010005913.1, read as the reverse complement.
CTTCCATCAACCTCTGTAACCAAATTATTTCCTTATTTGCTTCTATAGCAGAATCATACTCAACCTCTATGGTTGAAAGTGTCACAACCTTTTATAATCATGATACCCAACTAACTATTGTACCACCTATTATAGACATATACCCTATAATGCTTCTTCTACCATCAAGTCACTTTCCATATCTGAGTCAACGTCTTCATGTAATGTCACATCTGATCCACCATAACTTAACACTGTATTTATGGTCCCTCTTAAGTAACAAAGGATCCATTTACTACCTTCTAATGTTCCTTTCCTAGATCACTCATGAACCTACTCACCACTCCCACTGTATGTGCAATGTCCAACCTCGTATATACCATTATATACATTAAACTACCAACTCTTGATGAGTATAGAATTTTAGACATTAGGCTCTTTTATTCTTGTGTTTTAGGACTTTGTTCCTTTGTTAATTTAAAGTGTGCAGCCAAAGGTGTCACAACTAATTTTTCATCTTGTATATTAAATATTTCCAACACCTTTTTGATGTACTCTCCTTGTGATAATTCCAACTTCCTATTATTTTTATCTCTAGTTATCCTCATACCAAGGATCTATTTAGTTTCACCTAAATCCGTCATAGAAAAGCAATCACTTAACTATTTTTTGAGTACATTAATATCATGCATTTTGGAACCATCTACAAGCATATCATCTACATATAAATGTAAAATAATATAGCTACCATTTTAAAATATTTTAAAATATACATAATGGTCTGAATTACTTATAGAATAACCATGTTCCATCATAAAACTATCAAACTTAATATATCATTGTCTTGGAGCTTGTTTTAGGCCATATAAACTCGTCTTTAATTTACAAACCAAATTTTCCTTACCATTAACTTCATAACCTTGTGGCTACTCCATGTTTAATTCCTCCTTCAAATCCCCATGAAGAACAATAGCCTTTACATCTAATTATTCTAAGTGTAAATATTCAATAAGTAATAAGCTCAAAATAGTTCTAATTGAAGTCATTTTAATACTTGGAGAAAATATTTTATCAAAATTTATACCTTTTTTTTTTGAAAAACTTTTAACCACCATTCTAGCCTTGAATTTATTTTTACCTACATTCTCTTCCTTTATCCTACATACCCACTTATTCTACATTGCCTTCTTTCCTTTGGGAAGCTCCACCAAATCCCATGTCTGGTTTTCCATTAGAGCATCATACTCCCCATCTATAACTTTCTCTCACTTATTCTTGGCATCAAACTGCATTGCTTCTTCATAGCTTTCTAGCTCACCACCATCAGTAAGTAATAAATAATATAAAGAAGGAGAAAAATGATTCGGTGGTCTACTTACTCTTATATATCTTCTAATAAGGGTTTAAGGTACTTGTTCCTCTTGCACATTTTGATCAAGAACCTTTGGGACATGTTTTTTTTTAATGTTTTCTAATACTATATATTCTTTTTTGGATTCTTCTTGCTTCTTTTCCTATAACTAGTCCATGTGCATGACTTTTTCATGGAACATGACATCTCTACTCCTGATTATTTTCTTATCTTCCATATTCCACAACTAAAATCAAAGGTCATCAGTTCCATAACCAATAAATATGCATTTTTGAGACTTATCTTCTAACTTATTCTTATAATCTTTGTCAATATAAGAAAATCCCTCACAACCAAAAACTCTTATATAAGAATAATCTACCTTCTTTCTAGTCCATGCCTCCTCTAGTATTCCACCATCCAAAGCACTTGAAGGTATTCTATTTATAATATAAACTATTTTATTTATATCATATACCCAAAACTATAAAGGTAAACCTGCATGCAATCTCATGCATCTGGCATGCTCCATAATAGTCATGTTCATTCTTTTTGAAAAACCATTCTATTGTGGTGTTCCTAGAACTGTTTTCTATCAATGAATTTCACTTACTAAATAGTAATTTTTAAAAGCATCACTACACTACTCACCGCCATTATCTAATCTGAGACATTTTAGTTTTAAACTTATTTCATTTTCAACTAAGGTTTTCTATTTCTTGAATGTATCAAAAACATCAAACTTATTTTTTATACAATATACCCAAACCTTCCTAGTTACATCATCAATAAAAGTAACATAATAATATGAACCACTAAGTAAAGATACCTAAGCTAGTCCCCACACATCTGTATGCACAAGCTCTAACTTGTGTTCCTTATTGGTTGATCCAACCCTAAGAAACCCTACACATTTTAATTTCCCATATACACAATGCTCAAAAAAGTCTAGATCTAATTCTTTTAGACCTGGTAGTTTATCCTTTGCATGTAGGGTCTTCATTCCCTTTTCACTCGTGTGGCCAAGTCTGGAATACCACAAAGATGCATCTTTACCTTTCGCAACTATAACACAGAATGAATTAGCATTATCTATAGACAAATATAAAGTGCCTACCTTCTTACCTTTTGTAACCACCAAAGAACACTTTGTAACCTTCCATGATTTGGCTGTAAATGTGACTATACAACCCTCACAACCCAACTACCCTAAAGAGATCATATTTCTCTTCAAGTTTGGAATATGCCTGACATCCTTTAGTACCCAAGTTTTTCTATTATATAATTTAACATAAACACTTCCTTTTCCAATAATGTTATAGCATTTATCATCACCAAGGTAAACATTCCCATAATTTCCTTGAACATAATCTATAAAATAATGTCAATGAGGGGTAGCATGAAAAGAAGCACCTGAATCTAAAACCCAAGATTCAACAATATTATCCAAATAAATTATAAGAGCATCTTTTAATTCATCACCTGCTACATTTGCTTCTTTATTACCTTCTTACTGGTCCTTACCTAGTTTTTTATTTCAAAACTAACACTCTTTCTTTGTGTGTCCTGGCTTGCCATAGATCCAACATTCCATCTTGTCTCTTGATTTATATCTTGCACCCCTTTTTGATTTTCCATGATTTCCTCTTCTTTTATTCTTTTGCCTTCCTCTCTTATCCATTATTAATGCATTTCCTAATATGGATGTTTCACTTGTGCTTTTTCTTTACATTTTCTCGCTTAGGATAACACCCACCACATCTTAAAAGTTTAGTTTGGCATTGTTAGACACTGTGGATCTAGGAATTTGACTCAAGAGAGGATGGTTAGTTACAAAATTAAAAAAAATGAAAGAAACACACTAACTAGCATAACATTTCTAGGCCTAGACACTAGGGAGAGCTTAGTTAATAAACATGAATAAAACACACAACTAAAATGCAAAAGAAACCTTCTTTTACCTTCTGTGGATGCTCCAAAATGCTTGTTGTAGTGTATTTATTGGCTTGTACCCATAAATTATTCATCAATTGAAGCTTGGCTACCTCCATCTCTCCTTGGCACCTTTGGCTTTGGCTTGGCTTGGATTGGAATCAATTTGGCATGGTAACACTAATTGTAATGGATTTTTAAATCATTTGTGTATTATAAATTTGCATTATCAAGCTTTGTGAAGATATTTGAGCATAATAACTTTGTACCAAGATATCTTTGAAATGATGTGGTAAGGCCTCTTATTTATAGATTTTTGAGATTGATCAGAATCAACCTAGACCATCCATCTCAAGATTGAGATGTGTGGCTAAGGATTAATCCAATTTTGTAATTAAAATTGATAAATAGGCTCATCATGACATTGTAAGAAGGGTAAATTAAGAGGCATGGAGGGTGTCATGGAAGGCATTGATGAGGCATGGAGGCTATGAATCCTAATATTTATGCCATTTATGGCCTAGGGATGTCTTCCCATGAAATGAGGTCACCTGATGATGTAAATATTTCATATTTATTTCCAAAATAAATCATTCAACAAGTTTCCATGGAATTCTTGATTAGGCCCTAATTTGAATTAATTACCTCTAAGCATGATTAAGTACATTATGCACAAATTGCTCAAATTGATTAGAATGCCTTGTTATTGGTCTAAAATTTGATTGGATTAGAATTGGGAGTCAATGTAAAATGTGTTGGATTGGTTATCCCATTTAGGATGTTACCAACAAAAAATAACAAATACATGCATATTTTTCAAGAGATTTGATAGGGAAGATCAATCCAAAGCACCCACATTCAAAATTGGCATTTTGACTCAAAATGATCTAATCAAAGTTAGTTGGACCATAAATTACATTTCCCTATTTAGGGATGCCCTAGACAAAATTGACACTTGAATGTGTCAGTTTCACATCATTTATCATGTTTTAGTATTTTTAGGCCAAATTATGTATTTTGGGTGGAAATTGGTCAAAACCCTAGTTGGAGGTTATCAGTGGCTAGATTTAGGTGTCTATGTTTGCCTTTATTTGGGAAGATGTTGAAAACCATAGGCAAAGCAATGTCTTCTCAAATAATGAGAAATGGCATGTATGCCAAAAAGAAGATGATGATTGAAGAACAAAGATCCAAATGGTTTTGGGAAGCCTATGATGATGCCCCCTTGAGGGAGTGGCCATTAGATTTGTTGATGGAAGGTCCCTGAAAAAGAAACAAGAAGAAAGGTGGAATTAACCCATGGTTAATATTAATCAAAAAGAGAAAATGCTTGCATGCATTGATGTAAAAATATTATTGATTTTCCTAAAGGTAGTTATAATCAAGAATAAAATTCAAAATAATGATTTGCCTATAGGTAGTATAATCATTAAGAGGACCTCTATTGGCTAAAGATGATTGTTCCCCTGTTAGGTCTGATTAAAAAGTATAAATCAAGGATATAACCTAGAATATAGATTAAATATGACTAGGTGCAAAATGATGAAATAGATGAATAGAAGAATAAGATTGATCAGTATGAATGATTTAGTTTTACCTACCAAAAAGGAGATGCTCATCTTGATTAGCAATGATACAACTAGAATGGTCAAATGAGTTATATTGATCAAGGTGGGTGGGAGGATTTTCCAAGGTACCAAGGAGAAACTTACATGGCTCCATTGATTGTAGACCTTCCTGAAGCTAATTATTGTTATAGCATGTGATGGAAGGCTTAATGATAGAACACCATAAAGACTATCCCAAAATATGCATAAGGACTAACTCTTGATCCAATAAACACTCAAAAACAATGCACCAATGATAAAAACCATGATGACAATGTTAATGGATGAATATGGATGGACTTAAGAATAATGTGCTTGAGGAATCACCCAATGAACACATATAGACTAATTCGAGGTAACAGTGCTAAAAGAAAAAAAATAGGCAAGAAAACAAATAAAAAAACAAATAAACAACCTAAAATAAACAAACAAATAGAAAGCTTGAAAACAAAAGCAAAAGAAAGCATCCCAACAATGATAATACCCTAGTAAGGCAGATCGAGGATAACTAACTAGGCTTAGACAGGACAAATATTTTTGGATTTTTTTAAATGTTATGAATGTTTTTTATATTTTTGAGGTATCTTAACTTGTTAGAGAATGACAAGATACCTACTCATAAAATGGTGAGAGCATTTGTCTTAGGTTGATCACAAAATGGTGAGATCATAAGGGGGACTAAGGTGACCTCAATATGAATTGAGAATAACCCACATAGTCCTAAAATGATCTCAAGTCATATTAATTCCATCCACACAAAAGGTGAGGAAAAACCAACTAGGTCCCAACAAGTTCTCAAATCAGGTAAATTGCCAGTCAAATGAAAATAATGATGGCAAAGTGATGTGGCAATGTATGATAAACAAATTTTTCCCCTAGTTTTCTCATAGGTAGTTATAACTAGGATAAAATGACATAGGTCAATGATACTAATTTTCCCATAGGTAGTTATAATTAGTAGTAAGACTCGTGAGACATTGATTTTCCCATAGGTGGTTATAATCATGCTCACTTAAACAAAATTGAAGGATGAAAGATATCTTGCCAAATCAACTATCACACTAATTTCATAGAAATTCATTTAAACATGAATTTGATAAAAGTTAAAACCTAATCAAAATCCTCTCACAAAAAGTGTAAGAAGAACCAAAGTAACCAAAATCAAAATAGGATTGGTTAGGATGACTAAAAATAGGCTTCAGTCTAGATAGGAATGGAATGGTTAAAATTGTATAAAATGGAATTAATTTAGGATAATGTTTGGTTAGAGAGATTAGATAAAATGGTAATAGGGTTTACCCCCAAGTGATGGGGTAAATGGTAGGAATATCTGACACTAGCACAAGGATATGTAGCAATGATCAATGGCATATGGCAATGTGAAATGGTATGGTACATGTTTTTGGCTTGGGTGTGGTTTTTTATTTTGTTTTTCCTACTGATGGGGAGATGCATGTCTTAATTAAAAAATGATACAAATAGAATACTTGATCATGTTAATTGGTAGCCCACACCTCATCTGGATAACTACTCTGTTAAGAATGGCCTACAGATTTTGTTGTCAAGAATTCTTTTGTGATATTTTTTGGTCATTGATTTTAATTCCTTCAAACATTGAGATAAGGTATCTTTGTATCCTCTATAAAGGAAAGTGAAACCATGGATGTTAGATAAGAAAAAATAATGGATGGTAGGTTTATTTTTGAAATGAAATGGTAGATGATAATAGAATGTATAATGGTGGGAAAACAAATGAAGATCAGGAATTTTAGTCACACGTAATGTTATCGATGCCAGATTTGACATAATTTTGGTTGTGATGGGGTCAAAGACTCGTTCTCTTGATAAGACCACCAAATTTTTTTGGTATTTGAACTTGAGAGTAGCTACCATTTGATTAGGCAATAGATTGGAAGCTATTTTGATTTGATCTTTGATTTTGTCTTCATCAACTAGTGAAGAACTTTTGTGCTCAGCTATTGGTGCCTCAAGAGGTTATCACCAATGAAGTTATCTTGATTTTCCTATGTCACCTTTGAGAATGTTTCACTAATGAACATTGGTTTTTGAATTTTATTGTCTTCTAGTGCTCCTAAAAAGTTTCACTAGAAGATGTTGAGTGTTGACTTCAATTGTCCTCTATCACCTCCAAAAATGTTTCACTAAGAGAGTGTTCTTCTACTATATGAATATTGTCTTAGCCTCCTTGATCTTCTTCAATTGCTATGTCACCATGGATGCAATTAAAAAAAGTGTGATTCTATTGATCCTAATCAAAACTTGTGGAAGATGGAATGTCAAAGCTATGGCTATTTTGGTTGATAGTAATGGCTCATGGAATGGTAATGGAATGGGGAGAGGATGCACGATCCTTGTAGAAGATACTAGGATAACTTATGTTGAAGCTAAAGTACTTATCCTCAAAAATTATATAAGGATCACAAATGTATTCAAACTAATTTTTTAGGCATGCATAACCAATATTGTAATAGCCATAAACATATTTTTCTTCTAAATCTGATTCTAATTCAAGGGACTCTGAATCTGATGTTGAGACTGATGTTGATTTTGATTTTGATTTTGATGCTAAATCTGATGTTAGTTCAAGAGTAGAACCTGAATCTAATTTTTATTCTTCATTTGATGGGTACTATATTATAATGATGTCTTCATAAATATTTTGTATTGGATAAGTAATAGCTTATGATGGCATAATGGGCTCCACAAAAACTAGTTTGTCAAAGTGAGACTCCTCTAGGATGGGAAATAGGTTAAGAGACAACTCCTCAAAGATTGGTTTGTCAATAGGAGGCTCTTAAAAAATAGGCACATGGTCAAGGTAATGATTTTCTCAAAGGTTGTTATAATCATTAAGAAGTGACTCAACAAATATTGGCTTATCAGTGTGAGACTCCTCGATAACTAGTATAAGATCCATAGGTGATTCATCATAGGCTAACTTATCATAAGTGGTTGGTTCAACAAAAACATCTTGGATTGGTTGGTTTTTTGGCCTTGGTTTCCAATGAGTTAGAAAATACCAATTTTGAACATAGTTTGGTCTTCAAAAGATTGGATCATTTGAGGTTTGGATGGGACTGGTACTAGATGAGGAATGGCTTGTGGTTGGATAATGATAGGGCCTTGGGGAGCATGACTGCTTGCATGAGCCAAAGGATAAAGTCATGAGATGGTAATGATAGGGTTTTTTGGGTCTTGATTATTCACACAATCTAAAGGACTAGGTCCTATAATGATGAAGGGGTGTTATGGAGCTTGATTTCTCACACAAGCCAAAGGATGAGGTCCTAATATAGAAATGGTTCAGCATTGTAGAGCTTCGTTACTCACACAATCCAAAGCATGAGGTCTTGATATGGGAATGGTGTGATTTTGTAGTCTTGGAATAGAAATGGTATGATGTGTGGGAACCTAATTACTTACATAAGCTAAAGCATCCAAGTCTTCCTCATAAACCATATCATCCCAATCATGAGTTGGCTTGCAAACTAGTTATTGACTGTGTTTTGCGTAGTGATTATTAAAAATAGGGTATGGATCTATATCCCAAACAACATTATCTGTAGTTAGGTCTTCAAAGTCATCCTCACAAGCCTCTTCATACCAATCAAGGTCTTGAGTTGTATTTTGTGGATTTTGACTATGTTTCCCATATGGAGTATTGTAGTGAGAATAATAAAACTCTTTAGAAAAAATTTCTCTATAGGGGTTCCTAGTGGAATTTTATGCAATCATTCTATTTTAAGGTGGATTTTACATGAATCCACCATAAGTTTAGTTAGACATATCTAAATAAATGATGAAATCTCTAAAAACAAAAAGGCTTAGAGTTCTACAAACTTTGAAAAATGATCCAAAAGATAAATTGTTCAAACTTGGTCCATCTTGGTCGAAGGGGTGGAGTTGTCTCTCCAATGTGGATTGAAAGGGGAGTTTTATCTCCAAAATGGTTTTTACTAAGACTTGGCATAAAATATCCTAATTTCAAATGTCTAACATCAAATTTCATACATATAAAAGGTCAAGCATTTGAATAAAAATTTACATGTCAAAGGTCTAAGTCAAAGTGTTCCAAACAAGGTCTAAACTAGGAAAAGGAAAAGTTGAATGACTAGGTCTTTTATCCAAACATGGAGTCAAAAGCTAGGCTCAAACATTCAATAATGTGCTAGGAATTTTAGCCAAATGATGTCAAAATCTAGACTTGAAATAAAGGCTAATGTGATTTGATTTAATCTAACAAGTTTGGAAATAACTTTGACATAAACTTGACACAGTAAATCAAACAAAAACATGATCATTTGGCATAAGGCATAAGACAAAAGGCTCTTTAATAAAGTCTATGTTCTCCCAAATAAAGGCATAAATAATGATGAGGATATACATTAAATAAATAAACCATCAATAGATTTCAAATTTGGGTAATCGATTAACTAAAGTTATGCAACCCAAAAGAGAAAGATATATGTATCAACCCCAAAAATTGAGGCCTAAGAAAAAATCAATCAATGTTTAAATCTAAACTTGACAAGGCTAATTGAAAACTCAATGGAAAAAACTAGGATTTGACCAGACAATCTAGACAAGAATAGACAGCATGATGGCAGAAGAAAAAGATCTAAATGGTATACACGACATGGTTTGAAACAAATGGTTTTTGATACAATGACAAACAAGTCTTGAAATAAATTGAGAATCATAATGGCATAAGTTATAATGATGTGATCTATTTTATGCTTCAAAATACTCAAAGGCAAAATAATTTTAACATGATTTGGGTAGCATAACACTACCTTCTGCAACTCAAATGACACACACAAAATAAGTTTAACAAAAATTTCAAGGCACAAGTGTGGTGTAAAATGGCTATCATAACACCTATTTAGACAAAAGAGTGACGTATAGACAAATTGATTTTGACATGGCTTATGAACAAATAAACAAGTTTTAGTCTCAAGACATACCAACCAAAAATGACCAAAATACACTAAGTATAATCGTCCAAATCCTAGCAAGGGTATGGAAATGTGGGGTTGACTAAAATAGAAAGATTTTGAATGTTTCTAGGGGAATCAATTTCATAATGACTTTCACATCAAATGATGCAAAAGACAAGCCCAAAAATTGGTTGATCATGACATTGGCTATTTATAAAAAGGTCTAGTCCTTTTTACAACCACTACATCCTATTGTTTGCTCAGTGTAGTGTAATGTCCAAATGCGGATACATCCCATGTACAACTCTAAAGAATTAAGTGAATTCAATGCTGAGAGATGAAGCCTCGAGTCAAAGCTTCCTTAAAGAACTTGTGAGAGGTAATGGCATCCCCCTCGCAAGCTAAGTTTATATAAAAATAAAGAAAACATTAAATAGAAAGACTTTAGGGTTATTTTTAAGGTCACCCAGACTTTGAAAAGATTTTGGGGAGTACTTTAGATGACATTATTTCTAAGCCTTGGACTAGGCTTTTTGTAATAGAAATGGCACTTTTGATTCCAAGGGTTCCCTAAAGGGGACAAATGGAAGAGCATACACGCAACATCCCTCTTTTTTCCAAATAAAAACATAATTTAAACAACTAAGTGAATACAAAAAGCTTGAAATGGTGACTTCATTTTTAAGCCCAAATGGAAAATGAGGTGGTGTTCATTTGACCCCTTGGTCTTAGTTGTAAACTTTGAAAACATTCACCATAAAGATCTTTTTTTTTTTGTTAAACACCAAAATAAGGTTCCTAATTGATTTTTAAGCATGCAAAAGGTGATCTAAAACATGTCTTTAGCAAATGTCAAGCTTGGTCCTGCAACAAAAATGTTAGCATGTCCTTTAGCCTTGAATCTATTTTAGGTTTAAAATAATGAAATTTAAAAAAAGAGCTCTCAAATATGTGTTTTAAGAAAAACATAGTGACTGATGTCAGTTATATAATTGATGATGATTACACTAGTTAACCAATGATGGTTATCTAAATGACATCGATTATACCAATAGTGATCGATTATAGCTATCCAATCGATGTTGGTTTTACTAACTGATGTTGGTTACTATGTAAACCTGTGACAAAGGAAAATGGCAAAGCAAAGTTATAAAATTAATTTGCAAGAGTTTTAATGATCCAAATGAAGATTTTATAATTTATAAAATAATCTTCTTCATGTATGGGATGCATTTGGTCCCACCAGGCATGCCATATGTGGATCTAGGAATTTGACTCAAGAAAAGATGGTTAGTATGGTGTTAGTTCCAAAATGAAAACAAAATGAAAGAAACACACTAAATAACATAACATCTCTAGGCCTAGACACTAGGGATAGCTTAGTTAACAAACATGAATAAAACACATTACTAAGATGCAAAAGAAACCTTATTTTACCTTCCTTGGATACTTCAAAATTCTTGTTGTAATGGCTTGTTCGGCTTGTTCTCATGAAGTCTTCATCAATGAAAGCTTGGCTACCTCCATCTCTCCTTAGCACCTTTGGCTTTAGCTTATAATCAATTTGGCATATGGTAACACTAATTTCAATGGCTTTTGGAATCATTTGTGTAATATAACTTTGTATTATCAAGATTTTTGAAGATATTTGAGCATAATAACTTTGCACCAAAAATTTTTGGAAATGATGTGGTAAGGCCTCCTATTTATAGATTTTTGAGATTGATCAGAATCAACCTAAACTGTCCATCTAAGGATTAATCCAATTTTTCAATTAAAATTGATAAATAGGCTCATCATGACATTGGAATAAGGGAAAATTAAGAGGCATGGAGGGCATCATGGAAGGCATTGATGAGGCATGGAGGGCATGAACCCTGATAATTGTGGCATTTATAAATGAGGTCACTTGATGATGTAGATATCCCATATTCATTTCCAAAACAAATTATTTAACAATTTTTGATGGAATTCTTGATTAGGCCCTAATATGGATTAATTATCTCTAAGCATGATTAAGCACTTTGTGAACAAATTACTCAAATTGATCAGAATGCCTTGTTATTGGTCCAAAATTTGACTAGATTAGAATTGGGAGTCAATGTTAGATGCATTGGATCCATTATCCCATTTAGGATGTTGCCAACACAAAATAACAATCACGCATCTCATGTAATAAATTTGATAGGAAAGATCAATCTAGAGCAACCAGGTAAAAAATTGGCATTTTAACTTGAAATGATATGATCAAAGTTAGTTGACCCATAAATTGGATTGCCCCATTTAGGAATACCCTAGCCAAAATCAACACTTGAATATGTCATTTTCACATCATTTATCATGTTTTAGTGTTTTTAGGCCAAATTGTGCATTTTGGGTGGAAATTGGTCAAAACCCTGGCTGAAGGTTATCAGTGACTAGATTTAGGTGTCTATAGACACAGAGTTGCTTACTACCATTATCAAGCTATTCAAACTTTCAAGAAAGGAAAAAAGAATAAGAAGAGCCATAAATTCATCATCAAAGTCAATATTTGTGGAATGTAACTAACTAGTAACTATGTTAAACTCATTTAAATGATCTGGTACTGAACCATTTTTAGATATTTTCATATTAAACAATTTTTTCATCAAAAACATTATATTTGAAGCAGAGGGTTTTTATATATAACTTTTCTAAAGTAATCATAAGACATTTTTTGTCTTTTCTTTTAATATCTTGAATGCTACAGAAGATGCAAGTGACAACCATATGGTTCCAAGGGCTTTCTAATCTAATAGTTCCCAATCTTCATTTGACATTTTCAATGGCTTCTTGGCTTTGCCTCCTAATAGAAAATATAGGTCCTTCTGGTATAGGTAATCCTCCATCTTCATCTTCCACAATCTAAAGTTTTTTCCATTAAACTTCTCCACCTTATATTTATTTTCATCCACCATAGCTCCCACTTGAGGTCACACCTTTTCTTCCTGTGATTTAAACTTATGCAAAAAGGAACCTTTGCTATGATACCACTTGTTAGGATAAATTAAAACTAATATCTATCCCTAAATCACATATAAGATAACCTATTAAATTAATTAATTGAATATTATAAAATAAATATAAACATGCACATAACAGGAGATGCCAGATTTAACGTGGTTCACCCAAGATGGGCTACATCCACCAAACTTCTCTAGTATATTATTTCCATCAATACAAGGGAGAAAAAAAATCTTTTAACAAACCCTATTACACCTATCTACATTTTTACCTCCTCTCTATGTATAATATTTCATCATCTTTCATAATCATACATCTCAGCTATATATCAATACATTTTAGGATGAAAAACACTTAAACATAACCTCTACCATCAGATCTAGAAACCTTTAATAAATGGCCTAAATTGACTATGAAATTTCAATTTAATAAGGAACCCCCTTATAGTCCCCCATGCCATGAGGGATTTAAATAATGAGATCTAAACCTAACTAAAATAACATCAAAATTTTAACCTCTGATCTTGGAAGACAATCAAGCTCCACACCTAACATAATGGTGATTTCCACCATTTTTGTAGGTATTGAAGGTTTTATAAACCTTCATTTTATTCATCATATTCATTCCAAAAAAGTTTTAAAGTCTTCTACAGGTCCAAAACTGATCTTTAAAGTTACAAATGGCCTTGGGAGTAGTTTTCAAGGCAGCTAGTTAAGGGTGGCTCAAGCTTGTAACCTCCATCAATGGGGTCTATGAGAGTTGCAGGTATCATGGAGTTTATTTCAAGTTGGTTGAGAAAATTTAAGTTGAAAATAGAAGCTAGCCTTAAAAATAAGAGATGAAACTTAACCTCTATGGTTAGTTAAGCATCTTATGCCAAGTCAAATGATTATTTACCACAAGCTTCTAGAAGTGCAAGGGGAGGGGCATGTTGAAGTCAAGAGAGAATTTTGGAGGTTGAGAAAGGCAAGTGGAGCATTTAATGAAATTTCAAAATCTTTGGATACTTTTCCATTTTGAGTGGATCATGGCATCATCATCCTCAAAAATTTTGACTTTTAGTGTATTTATAAGCTAATGAGAGGGCTTAAAGACTATTTGGACTAATATGGGTTATTTTGTTGAAGAAGGATTAGTGATAATTGATCCAAACATAGTTGAGACTCCATGAAAGTGGTTGTGTCTCATCTATTATTATTTGTTTGCTTGCTTCATCTATCAAAAAATTTATGAAAGACCTTTGAATCAATAAAAAAAATATAACCTATCTCTTGCTGCTAAATTATGTTTAGCAAGCTTATTCATAATTTCCTTGTGAAGAAGTGTTCTTTCATGTCCATTATCCTTATTTCTTCCCTATTTTTAGGTGTTTTTAGGTTAGTTGTAGGTCTAAAATTGTGTTATTTTCACCATTAATGGATGTTTGGTGTGAATTTTGAAATTCTTCTTTGCTTCTTGTATTATTTAGTGAGCCTAATTTATGAAACACTTATGCAAATTAAATAGTTTTTGAAGTTGTGTGAGCAAGAATTATCTTATGTTGAATTAGAGTTTATTTTATGCTTATGAGAGTATCAATTAATTTGGTGAATCACCCTATTTAGCTCTCTTAGTTACCCTATACACCCTCTCTATCTCTTTTCCAAGTAGAAGCATTAGTTTAGGTGATCTATAAAAAGCAAGCCGACCTTCTCTAGATGTTCAAACTCACTATAGGATACCCACATCCTAAGGTTTATCCAATATTTTGGTTGGGAGTGGAAGAACCTAAATAATTCTCCCACAAGGGTGAAATTCCACACCACAACAGTAACTATTGTCATTTGTGTTAGGAAAAATATTGAATACAATTTACCAATAACTATTATGGGAATGTGACTCTACCCTCAAGACATGCATGATGATAGGCTCCCTAAATATGGATAAATTTTGGTTCAAACCTTTGTGGAATAAGATTATTTATTTAATTAAGAAAGTATTAAAAATGACATTTTTATTATATATCCTCACTAGCAATTGTCTACCCATACATCTAATGGAATTTTCCATTATTGTAATAGTTTGAGCTTCCATTTATGTATGACACCATCCAATGGATCCATCATTATATACATGTAATTTATTTTTGATCATACACTCCTCATTTCAAAATCCAGTCATCATCACACACATTCCTTAAACCTTCTCACACAATACTAATATTTTATTTTTTTAACTATTTTAATTAAAATAATAAAATAAATAAACATAAATAAATAAAACTCTATATCATTATTCATTCATTTTTTCCATCTCCCTATCAACATACACATTATAACTTTGGGATAATTACCACTAGGCATTTGTTGTACATGCACAGTAAGTATTTATTGTAATAGATTGATTCAATTAATTTATATGTGAAAATATGCAGGGAATGGGAATAAGAGATTTTCACATAGTGTTTAATTTTAACATTAGTTTTGTAATACAATGTTGTAAAAAATGTAAAATAAATTAATTTACTATCTTCATATTCATTGGCCTCAAAAGATTTGACCAATTTTTTGGGGAAATTAAGCATTTATGGGATCCAAAATTATTAATTTATGTACAGTGTGAAAAAAAAAGCTAAGGGACATTAGACAAATGATTCAAATTGATAAATTATAGTGACTATGGACTAAAATGGTCACATCGTGCTCGAGTGTTGGGAAACCCGTGTTGTAAAAAATCTAGGAAAGACCTACCACTAGAGTTTGTAGGCTTATATTAAATTCACTCAAATAGGTTGCAATCATATAAATAAAAACAACAATGATAAAATCAATACTGAAACTAAATTATATGTGTTAAAACACAACACATATCATGAATTAAATTTATAATGGTAATAGAAACAAAGGTAAATAGCATGTCATTCCAACCATTAGGTTATAAATGAAGCAATACTACCTCAAATAAAAAAAAGTTGGACCCTTTTGGCTTCTCTTCTTGAACTAATAATTTTATTTCTTCAATGGCAACTCTTAAATAATCTTCAATTGAATTGATTTTATCCCAAGAAACTCATCTGCATAAAGAAAACCAAGAAAGTGAAATAAGTTATGGAAAATGCAAACATACATTGAATTTTAATCTTATAAAAGGGACAAGCCATATACTCAACATGAAAATTAGTAATCTAAAATAATGACATAAATTTACAATTCTATTGTTCTCAATATATCTAAAAAACATACCTAACCAACATGTAAGTTTTCCATATTGGTTAAAATAGTAAGATGTGTTGAAATAAGATTACCTAAAAGATGAAATGTTCATATTATTTTTATTATAGATTTTAGTTCTCATTATTAAATTGGGTTGTGCCTGTAGATACCTAAAAGTGGCCATAACTAGCTTTCGACTAGACTTTAGATTGATTCTTACCAACCATTGCAAATTGCCTAGGAATCACTAAATGTCCCAAATTTGCTTGTGCATCATTCATCAATGCTTATAATCATGTTGATGTATCCCTATTTGGGATACTAGACCATACGTAATAATAACCTCTCATGGATTCATCCCTAATCACCTTGTGGTGGATTCATCCCTAATCACCTTGTGGCATAAAAACTATCAATTTAACCTATGGACCCATTAAGTGGGTGACTTAATTAAATCTTAAAAGAGCTGAAAGGCTAATAAAAATCAATTAAAAAATTAAACAAGATTAAATTCTTATTTGAATTATCCATTTTTAATTAATAAATATTTAAAAATGGAAATTTTTAAAAAAAAATATCAAAGCCTTTCATCATTTCCTTTATGAGTTGTTAAGCTCTTTGAAAACATCCTAAAATATCTAATTTGAGATCCATGCCTAGTAATTAAAAATCATAATTACATGATAGCTATTAACTCAATTGGAGTTAGTTTTAACTCACCTAGGGTTAGTTTGAATCCATTCCAAGCCTAAACTCAACCTTAACTCACCTTGGGTGAGAGTTAATTCATAAGGCTATAAATACAAGGCCATACCTCTTCATTTCTAATCTTGGATATTGTAGAGTTATTATGCAAGATTTATTCCATAAGACTCATGAAATTAGTGTTACCATGCCCAAATATTAATCCAAGCAATCAAATCCAAGGTGCCAAGGAGAAAAGGAGCCAAGTAACCTCCATTATCAAAGACTTCTTGATGCACAAGCTGAGTAAGCCATTCAACAGACCATTTGGAGCTCTAAGGAAGGTAAAAGAGTTGTTTATTTTATGTTTTTTATGTGTTTTCATTTAGTTTTGTTACTTAAAGTTATCCTTAGTGTCTAGGCTAGAGGTGTTAGGAATTTAGTGTGTTTTATTTCATTTGTTTTATGAGACTAACACAAGACTAACCTCCCCTCTATGTATTCCTTGTCCACAATGCCTTACACTAAAATAAACAATTTGTAGTTTTGAATAATGGTACTACAACCATAAAAAATTTAGTTAACTTTCCTAGTAACTCAACCTAAAGGAATATCTCTCTTTTACACATCCCATCAACTACCATATCATTCTTATTCAAGTTTATTTTAAAGTAAAAGTGCAAACAAAATTGACAAGAAAAAATATTTCTTTTGAAAATGCTTTACAATCAATCATATTCTCATCTAAAATAATATAAATTAAGGTGTTAGATATTCAAACCCAAAAAACATAAAATATCTAACAAATTGTAATGGCATACTACAGGAATAAACAAAACTATAGATAAATTTCTATCTATAGCTTCAATCCTTGAGGGTTCATTTTATTCAATTAAAAATATTATATTCTAGCCTCATATCTTAGACATAATATTCTTGTCAATAAGATATTAAATATCTTGGAAATAAAACTCAACCTTAATTAATAATTAATATTTTCAATAAGAATCCATATTAGCCATAACCAAAGCTTGAAGAAACATAAAACTAATAGATCCATGCCAACCACATGTAGAAAGAAACTATTTATTGTTTCTTTATAATTTTGTGAGCTCCCATTGATCAACCAACACTATCATTTCTATAATGATAGTGTCATCTTGTGATTTCCATACATCAATTATTGAAGAAACTTGGTGCATCCTCTCATCTTCTATCACACACCATGCAGTATTTTTTGTGGTATTATTACACTACTTTGGTAATACATGTGGGTTAAACTAAAATCCCCACATGTCTCCTCCTAAAGTGGCTAACTGTAGTTATTTTTATGGGAAATGGTAATATAATTCATAAGGTATTCAGATATTTTAAATATTTTACATGTCAAATATGGTGGATGAAAGAGATATGAGCTTGACTATGTCCACTGCACTCACCCCTAATTAGAGGTAGGGCACTTGTATAGGTATGGATTAAATACATCTCTTGGTTGCCTATAATCCCTATGTTAGAGTCATCCCTAAATTTTTAAATATGACCATATGGTTGACACATGAAAAGAAAATCAAAATTTAAATATTATATAACATTTTAATATTTTTAAATTTAATTTTAATTAATTTAATATTTATTAAAAAATAATAAATTAAATATCATATATCAATAAATTTGCTTGCTTCATTTATTGTCACTAATATTATTATTATTCAACACTAACATCATTAATTACATCTAATAATCACTAATCTCACCCAACTCCATTTAATTACTAATCTCTTTCTAGTCATTTCTATAACATCCCCTTTATTATTCTTCATCATACTAACCTTACCCCTTATTATTTCTTGATTAATTCACATAAATCCTAATTATCTACTAACTAATCCCACTTTTCTAATATTTGGGGATTTGAAATTCCATTCCACATACCCTAGCCTATGAGTAGCCTCTCCTACTCCCCTAGACTCTCTAAAGCCCCCTAATCATCTACTAATTGTCATTAGGATTCAAAAAATACCCTAGAGGCTTATACCTATAGAACATTCCCTCCTCTATAATCATCCAAGGAATTTTTAATTCCTTGAATAATTCTCCACCATTGATCTTCCTAAACCCAACTTTGAATTATGGCCATTGATCTTCCTTCCCCCCTCTCTATAAATAACCAGCTCATCTTCCATTGAAACTAAGGAATGTACAAGAAATCCATGCTATGCCAATCCATTAATACTTTCATCAAGCTATCAATGAATCCATGTTATCAAAGTATTTTGATCAAGCTAATATCATGCTAAAATTCTGAGTCTATATGTAAGAAATCCATTATCTATATCATTTAGTCATTTTCTTATTTAATCTTGATTTAGAGCACTTAGCTTTTAAGATATAATTTTGTTATGAATGTTTCATTAGTATTTGGATTGTAATCTTAGTTGGCTCTAGATTTTATTTATAGATTGGTGATTTGGGCATTTTGGATATAGCTTGCATATCTAAATTAATTGCTCAAATTTATCATCTCACATTTGGCAACCATGGTGGGAACCTTCCTTTGTGTTAATATTATGTGTGAAGTGTGATTTTTAAGCTTACAGGTAATATTTAGGATAAATTTGGGGCTTAAATTTTCAAAAATCTCGTCCTCTAGATGTAAGGAAATTTTACTTTACAAAAATGATTTTGCATTTGTTATTTTGAGGTTGACAATGGCAATTTTGACATAAATTGCCAACCTAACCACTAGTTGTCAGGGTAACTTAGCCATTTTTTTCTTTTAATGAAAATCACCTCCTATAATCTATGATATTGAATCCTATCTATAATTTTGAATATATAGTTATGATTTTGATAGTCATCTATGATTTTGAACATTATCGTTGTGATTTTGATTCTTATCTACATTGTTTACTATTCTAGTTGTAGTTTTGTCTTATAGACTCAAAATACAAACATATTTAAGTTTTTTGATTGATTTATCTAATAATTTTAGGGGTTTTTTGGCATCTATAAGGATCTATATTTTTACATAAATATATTTTTCAAGGATGATAAAGCTCTTGAGTGAATTTATACTCTCCATTGGTTGTGTTTAGTTCCACTACAAATTCTATTATTGTTAAAATCTTGCTTAGATATCCATAAGATAAGATATAAAGTTATAAAAAACATAGTCCTTTTAGTCAATCTATACATTCCCTAATTTGTTGAGTAGTTTGTAGCAACATATCATCATGTCATCAAATTTTTGGTTATAGTCTTAGAGCTGTGTATTTTTTGCAAGATCATAACCCTTGGGGTTGCCCTTATTAGTGATTTTAAAAATAGGACTTTGTCTTACTTATTGTAAAATCAATTTTATATTTCTATGATTTTGATTATAATATGTGGTTTTGTAATACCACTTGTTTGCAATTGTGATTTTGCAATAATGTTTATTTGCAGTTGTGGTTTTATAAGTCCCATAAGTGATTTTGCCTACCTAATCACACAGTTACTATCACATTCTACTCATAGTCTATAACATCACTTATCTCTATTTGTGATTTTGATTATAATATTTATTTTTACATTACCACTTATAGACGATTGTATTTTTAAACTTCTCATAAGTGATTTTGACTAATCACCTAATAATCATGATAGTCTACCTAACCATTTTGCAAAATTCCTTGTCCCATCTATAGTTTTGACAAGTCATCTAAGATTTTGACTCTCTGTATGTAATTTTTCATAAGATTAGACTGTGTATAAGTGATTTTTCCTTTTATAGTAATGATTTTTCATTCATTTTTACATTCAAATTATATCCTTTGAGTACATTTTTAGGATCCTTTTCAATGAATTTTGAGTCATTCCAAGCATTATACAAGTCCAAAATTACTTTTTGTGTCAGGGCAATGCCCCTCAACCCCACCCTATACTATGACAAGGATTACAACTCAGGGTCTACCCTTGGACCCCATAAGGGGCATTACCTCTTGACCCCACAAGGAGTGTTTCCCCTTGAACCCACTCAGGGTTTCCTCCCCCAGACCCTCGCATCGTGATCCTTCATTCTAAAAATATATAGTGTAAAATCATGATTTTTTTAGTGTTTTTATTAGTTTAACCTTTTATTTATATTTTTATAGAGGTAAAATTAGTGGTAATTTTGTCTTTCTTAAGACTACTAGCATCTTGTCTTATAGGTCTTTATCTAACATCTTGTCTTATAGATCACATTTTGTCTAACATCTTGTCTTGTAGGTTGCCCCTAAAGATTGTCAAATTGAAACTACTAATCACTTGCTTTATAAGACACCTGTCAAATATTTTGGCATTTTAAAAAATATCCTATATATATTATGTATATATCACATTTAATTAATTTTTTAATCAACTTTTTATCTATTTGTCTATACTCGAGGGTTAAAATAGTATATGCTCTCCTCTTTATATCCTAGTAGTGAGTCGTAAAGGGTTAAAAACCACTAACAAACCCTCCCATTTTTATTTTTTAAGAGGCAATGTGATGTGAAAGTGATAACCACACACTTTCCATAGTCTTAGGGAGATTGTGATTATGGATTTCACCACCATGCAAAACTCCACACACAATGTTCTAACAGAGTATAAAAATCAAGGTGAGCTATCTTTAGGCCAAATGGTTGACCCCATACAAGTATTTTACAAAGGGAAAGAGTTAACTCTCTAACCCAAACATTAGATAACATGCTATATGAATTTGGTTCCCACATACATATAATATATTAGGGATGCCCTTAGAAAGCCTATATAGCCTAAAATAGGACCATCGACCATAATAGACAACTTGATACCATAGTCAATATCAACTCCCAAGTGGCTATTAAGTGAAATTAGGGTTAAAAGTGTTTTATAAATTCTATAATAGGTCACCAACCTATAGCCTCACCTATGATACCATTATATAGTGTAGTCGTCAAGTTACACTCCCAATCAGTTTACAAATCTTAGGTTTGTGGTTTGATTGATTTGGTATGTGTTGTGATAGACAAGTGTTATTTATGAGTTGAGTTAGCCTTCACCCAAGCCCATACCCACCTATATAGGTATCCTTCATATATCATCATCTTGTATATCCTTGTCTCATCATCATATCATCCTATACATCCTCTTGTGAATATTTACTTTGTACATGCATGCACATATTTTAAGCTTGTTTCATCTTGTATCTTATCTTATCTCTCATCACCCCTCTCATCTTAGTCACATACTATCCTAGTCTCATCTATATATCATTAGTTGTACCCCCATCCCTTACATACCTTAATCAATTATTGTCATCCTTCCATCACATCTTATCATAATCTAACATTTTATTATTCACTTAGCCTTAGCATTAATCATCCCTAGTGTCATCTTTAAGACAAAATCTACCTTATCTATAACAAATATTGGTTGCATCCTAGTCTTTTTTATCACCATGTCCTAACATCACCGTATATTATCTTACTCCTCTTAAGAGTTTTAGTCTAAATCATATTACCCATCACAAAACCCACCTTGCCTTAGTTGACACCCTGTCACTTGTCTTAACCTTGTCTAGCCTACCACGTTATCCACCACTTTATGCCTTACAACCTAACCTAATCATATTCAAACCCATCCTTAACTTATCATCCCCATATCTATACTATTCATCCTTGTTAAGTCCATAGTTATACATTGGTCTTCACCTGCATTGGCAAACAACTCTTTCCACATCAAGGTCTTAATTCTAAGCTTGTTTGTGTCTCATCAAGTTTGAATCATACAAAAAATCCAATCCTAAAAACCCTTATGCATTATCTATCAAGCCATCCCAACTTAATTCAATCATCTTATCCTCTATCTAGTCTTAATCTAGTCAGCCCTATTCAAAATCAATATCTGGGGCCAATCTAGCCCCTCATTAAGTCCTAGATCTTGTTTTAGCTCACCTAGTTAAATCTAGTCAAAATAATCAAGTCTATCTCATGTCTTAATTTGGTCTAATTGATATTGTCATGTTAAACATATAATCAAACTTGAGATTAGACTCAAGCTATCCTTTTATCCAAAAAATTTCCACGCATTCCATCTTCATCCCTCAATCTTTCCATTTAATCCCCTACACCCATCGATTGGGGCCAGTGAACCACATCATCCATTATTTCTCCCATCTTCATCCATGGCATCTAAAATAAAATTGGTTAATACCCTAATTGAGAAATGCCTCATGTCTAATAAGGATGTAATCCTTTCCTACCTCCTTGAGATGAGAACACCATATCATATAAACTTTGCCCACATCTAATCAATGTTGCCTCTAATCCACACCCATTCTCATCCATAAATTCTTATTACCACCTAGTCCCATTCAAATCCTCCATGTACCAGTCATAGCCAGGTATATACCCCTTTCTACACTAGCAAAGGGAATCCAATATTGGCTACCTTATCTACTAATATTCAAACCACCCAGTCACATACACAACCATATAGTCTAAATTCTAATGCTTCCACATCTAAGTCACGAAGTGAAGAGAGGCCCTATAGTCTTTAAATATCCTTAGAATCCCTCTTCCACAAACTTTTTATTATATAAATGATGGTATATCCACCCATACGACATCTTGATCCCATCAAGCCTAATCTATCTTGGTATAAATCTATCTAATATTGTATATATCAATAAACCTTGGGGCATATCATTAATCAATGTCATAATTTAAAAACTATGTCCAAAATCTCAATGACCATCATGACATAAAAATTGAGAATAAATCAGATGGGTTTACATCCAAGGGTGAATAAAAATATGTATGTCAAGATTCTTTTCCTGATCATGATCAATCCCTTCCCTTTCCAACCCAAGGTCAAGATACCAAATCCATTTTCCATGGTCCCCCATCTTTGACAAATCCTCCATCAAAGATGAGTCTATTCCTAATGAACTTAATCATACCTTCTCTCATGATTATTTCTTCCATGGGCCTATCTTTCATGAATCCATTATCCCTTCATCATATTCCTCTAACATATCATATCAAATACCCCACATTGATAGGTCACTTATGGACAATGAATCCTCTACTAGAAGCATTACATCATGTACATTGAAAGTCTTAATTGCATCAAGATCATATTCAACATCAGCATCTAAATTAGATCTTTTATCATAATAATTGTCCTTAATATTGCAGATCATAAACATGCCTCCCTTTTAGAATATACCTCCAATTCAGATATCGACCAATCAAAAAGCATATATTTTGATCCCAAACAAGATGATAAAGTCATAATAGATATTTTACAAGCTTTATCTATTGAATATTTTCAAACTGAATCAAATCCTACCTAAAATTCATGTACTATAGCTATTTTTAGTGATCCTTTTGTGGATCTTGATGAGATTTTTTTTATGTTGAAACTAGGTCTCCTAGAAACCCTTATGAGGACCATGTTTCCCCACCACTACTCATTGAACTCATCATACCATCTCCCCTAACTTCATCCAGCATAGATCCTTTTCTTCCCATCAATGATCATGTACTCACCTCCCTCCATAAGGATGAATAGAAACATACATCATTGGATTCTTCCCTGAGTAACATAACATGTGCCATAAATATAAAGGTCCAAGACCATATCAAAAAGTCATTCATGATGATAAAATCACCTTTGATCTAGTAATTCAAAATAAAGAAAACTCAAATCATTAACCTAATCAAAATGTATCTTCCCCTAGTGAAACCCTCTTTGATTCACTAGGGGACCATCAAAGATAAAATAATCATCATCTACCAAGTCAAAGATTAATGTCCTCTAGTGAAGCCCAATGTTAGGCACTGAAGGGTAGTCAAAATATAATCAAGTCTAAAAATCAAAATAATGTCAAAAATAGTATCAAGATGGTTGGTAATCTTTTAAATAATTAGATAAAGGAATAAAATCAAAGTTAAAAACTATTGGATCTCTTAAATTCTTTTGTCATGTGGCACCAATCAAATGTGGAATGTTTAACATCTCCAATGATGTGTGTGACTGCTAGTCCCACTTCCCAATCACCCATCACACTTCCTTACTATGATCTTATCATCTATTCAAATCTTATACACCACCATGAAATACAAACCCTAAATTCATCCATTCCACACCTCAAAAACTTGGGTAACATTATCTCTTTTAGGGGTGACAAAAAAACCTAGTTTAGATGTCTGAAAGGATCTATCTTGAGAATCAATGAAGGTCATGATAATAGTACATCCAGTGACAACATGGTCCCAGCATCACATCTCCCTAGAATAGGTGTTGGATGAAAAGCACAATAAGGTATGCATCCTGCATCTCGCATGCCTCTAATAAATTGAGATGTTAAAAGTCAAAAAAAATCATTCGTCCAATGGTGAAAACCAATCTCCTAGTACCTTGGAAAAGTACCATGATGAAAACCAATGTTTCGCATCATGATAAAATAATATATTTTTTGTATTTTACCTCAATACTTTGGGGTAAAATCCATTTCATCCACATAATCCCCTCCATGTCATCCTTATATATATTATCCCTCTATCCATATAACAATGTCTACCCATCATATCTTGCATCTTATTAGGTCCATCCTTTATTTTATTCTTGACCTTCATTAGGGAGTGTAAGATATCTTTAGAAATGTTCTAGAATCATCTTGGCATATCCTCCACTTGACACCTAGGGTAATAGGAAAATTGATCCTTCACAATGTGGTCATTGGCAATCCCTAGTCTATTCTCCCTTGGTTCTCATCCTCTTTTTCAGCATCACCCTCATCCTTGTTGTATCCCATCCATTATTCCATCCATCTTTATCCTGGTTATTAAGCTTGGTATTCCATTTGCTAGTAATCCCATTTGTATAGTGTAGATACATATTCTCAAAATCCCTAAAAATTATAAAACCCAACACATCTATGTTGTCTTATCTTTTATCATCTTATCATATTTCTTGAGTATCCTAGTCATATTATCTTATATCCTAAGTTGTTCATGTCATCTTGTCTTATCTTATGTCCTAGTCATCCTATCATTTTGACATCTTGTCTTGTCCACTATCATAATCATGAAATCCAAGTCTTTAGTCTACTCAAAATATATACCCATGTCTAAATCCATATCCTTAATCTTCCTTCACATCATGATCATCATGATCAACTTTTTCCAACTCATCACTGATCACTTATCCCAATGACTTTCATCAGGATGATTAGACTAGATACAATGACACTACATGTAGATACTTGTGTGTGTTGTGTGTCTTCTCTTTGTTATTTAGCTTGTTTGCATGTCTTTTATCATGTATATATCTGCATATGTTTTTTTCTTGTTTATATCTTTCATAATATTTCTTTCATTAAGGGTGGAATATATGAGGATGCGGTGATGACACCAAAATTTATAATGACACTTTTAGATATCCTCAATGATGTAGAGTTCATCATTTTCCCCTTTTATAATCATGCACTTTGGAAAAATGTCCTCTTGGTCATACTTATAATATGGGGCATACTACCTAGTGCTATATTTACATCGGATTACTTAGACAATGATGAGGTTTGGTACAACAATGATGGATTGATAATGGACTACACTTATCATTTCTCATATCCTCTATCACCTACCTAATTGGCTAATCATATTTATCCCATCATCAATTTGATCATCTTTTTCTAATCATCTAACCCAACCACATGTTATAACATATAACATCTCATATCCAATCATTTATCCTAATCCTTTTATCTTCATGTATAACATCTAAGTCACCTAATCTATCTAACAACTAACATGTCTAATAGTCATCATCATCCTAATATTCTAATACATCATCATCATCCTATAGTATATCTTGTCATATATCAT
This sequence comes from Torreya grandis, assembly GCA_037957365.1. Lineage (NCBI taxonomy): Eukaryota > Viridiplantae > Streptophyta > Pinopsida > Cupressales > Taxaceae > Torreya > Torreya grandis. Next base: position 485,081 of record JARHVA010005913.1, on the reverse strand, counting down.
ATAGTTTTGAACTACATTGGCCTGAGGTCTTTTTAGACAATGTAGGTAGCACTCAATCACATATTATGCCTAAGGTCAGCTCGACCACTCTCTCCCCTTTCCCCATCATTCATCATCACATTTCTATTATCCCTCATCATCCTGAAGTCTTGCATTACTAAAATACTTGAACTATAATATCAATCATTTAATTTATCAATCATCATCCCTATAATCATCTCCCTAATCTTTTTTGTCAATCACTTACACCTATTGATTGGGACTAATAAATCACAACATCCATCCTTTCTTTCATCAGTCATCCATTATCATTGATTGGTCAATTCATGATTTAAAGTTTATAGTTTCTCCTTCAATTGGAGCATGATTGGGACCATAAATTTATTATCATCTCTCACTTCTTTGCATGTGTCCTTGTTATGGGTATCATTGTTATTAATCACATTATGGCTCGTATTGTAGTCTAATTCTTCCCCTTCATCCTTTGATCACTTGATCATATTATTTCATCTCTCTCATCTCCTTCATCATATCACTTGACTTCAACTTTGAGCTACACTCATCATCAATCTTAGAAAATCATAATCTTATTTTGGCAATATACTCTCCCATTGTAGACACTCAAAAACATCCCTTTGACTAGTTTTCAATGTCGAACTACCTTTGACCTATTCTTGACCTTTGGTTAGCTATTCAACTAGTTAACTCACCCTTAAAAACACCTTTCTATACTTTGACATTCATTAACACACCTAGGATATTTTTTTAAACATTTTAAAACATTAACTTAGGTCCCATTTTTACCCTTTTAAACTTAGGAGTATGACTATCGATGGTCAGCCTAACCATCAATGATTAGCCTAACCACCGATGGCCAAGCCTCCACACTTGTAATGCAAGAATTTTTAGTCATAGGAAAGACATATATGGGGAAAATAGAAGCTTTACCATGCAAACCTTACAGTGCACCATCTCTTCAAATTAGCACCTTTATCCCAGACCAACTTAGCAACTTCATTTCTCCTCACTTAGTAACTTTGTGCTATAAATTGAGGGCTCTTGAAAGAGAAAAGGACCCAAAAAATTACATCTAGGCTCTCTTATTTTCTTTATACAGACATCCAAGATCCTAAAACCCTATATGTATGACTTTTTAACGCTGGAGTATTGTTATGCTATCCAATTTCATTCAAGTTATCATTGGCTTCAACTTTGCAACATACAGGTATTTTTCTCTTGTTTTTAGCATTTCCTTTCACCACTAAATCTTATTGTCTTAAATCAGATCGCCTAAACATTATCCCTTACCTATAGAACTCATATTTAACCTTTTTCCCACTTGCCACTTCACCCCCAACTCCATTTCAATTCCCTACAACTTTCAATAGTTAACTGTCACTGGTTGTAACTGAAAACAACTAGTGTTAAGCATGGGATATGCTGAGAGGGGGGGTGAATCAGTATATCATATATATTATAAAACTTTCCCTTAATCAAATTACACTTAACCAAACATTCAAGATATGCAACAAAATTAAAACAATAAACACCACACAAGATAGAGAGAGACACCAGATATAACGTGGAAACCCAATATGGGAAAAACCATAGAGAACAATCTTAATTATATGAATGAGCACCAACTCAAACAATATTCACATGCACCAACTTGCAGGAGAACTAACCCCTTTGTTGAGCACCAACACAGCAACTATTCATGAGCACCAACCCACAAGAGCACCAACCCATTTGTGTATACCACACAACTATCTCTCAATTTTTCTATCTCAACAAATGATAGTTTATTACAACATCTCTTTCCTCTCTCTCACCTTTTCTCTTCTAAGTTAGATATAACAAATACAAATCATATTCATCTCTCACAAATGCTCTTCTAAGCTAGATATTTCTCTCTCAAATAAAACTCTTTCTTACATATTACAAATGGCTTCTCCAGCCTTTATTTATAGATTTCCAAATGACCTTTGGCCTTTCCCCTTTGTGACCCTTCAATCCTCATGGAAAATGGCACCAAACTTGTATGACCCTTCATATCCTTGCCTTCGAAAATTCATGTGGTGACCCTTCATGAGCAAAAATATCCTTCCCTCTTTTGTCTTTATCTTGGTGACTTTTCATATTCCTCAAAGTGTCCCTTCATGAGAAATTGTGCCCTTCCTCTTTTGTCTTCACTTGGTAACTCTTGGAATTCCCCAAGATGACTCTTCATGGGAAAATGCATCCCATCCTTCTTTTTTCTTTACCCCATAGTTATTTGACTTCTCCATGGGCCCTTATTTTGTCTCATATGCAACCAAAAATATATTTGTTAATATTAAATAAATATTAACACACATTATCCAAGATATATCTATTACAAACATCATTAAATGCAATGGGGCCTTTATCACCAATAATGCTAGACCTTTGACATCAATGAAAATATTTTCAACAATCTCCCCCTTTGTCATTGATGGCAACCTCAATCCTAAAACTGCCATAACCTGTCACCTAAACATACTGTCATCTAAAAACATACAGTAACTCCCCCTTACTATAGCAACTTATACCTATTCCATGTACCTATTTCTATACATGTACCTGTACCTATTATTCTCCCCCTTTGACATCAATGGCAAAGGGCCTACCTAGAGATAACACTCAGCTCCCCCTCAACTGATGCTGAACATCAATGGTAGGAAATAATAGAAATTAATCCCAAATTATCTCATAGATCTTTGAATGTGTCCTTTGATAGTGCTTTTGAGAAGATATCTGATAATACATACACACTGTTCCCTGTCTTTGAGCATCTACAATCAACTCATTTGAATCTTTTCTTCTAATCTCATAACCTCCTATATGAAACTTTAAATTGTATCCTTGATCACATATTTGACTAACACTCAATAGATTATGCTTAAGACCTTTTACATATAAAACATTCTTAGTCTTGGTTCTACCATAATATAAACTCAAAGTACCTTTTCTGACTATCCTAGTAGTGGTTTTATCTCTGAATTTCACTTTGCCACCATTGATCTTCTTTAGAATTATGAACTTACTCTTATCTCCTATCATATGCCTCGAATAACCGCTATCAATGAACCATGGTTGATCTTCATTTCTTACATGCAAAGCTATCTACACTAATATAGAATATTCAGATTGTTTCTTCTGCCATGAACATGTCTAAACCTTCTTCCTAATGAATAGAGATTTTAAACTCTGATTCTTCTTGACCGACTCAAACATGCTTCTACAATATTGAGCTATGTGTCTAAAGTTATTGCACTTGAGCATAATATGGTCTCTTCATCAAAGCTTGATAGAGGAGCAAAATAGTTGTGGCTTCTGCTTGACTCTACTTGACTTTTCTTCTCCTTATTTCTAAAATTTTTAGCTCTTTTTCTACATTCTAATTTCTTGTGACCATATCCATTACAATACAAACAATAGCCATAAAAATAAGACCTGTATGTATATCTCTGACTTGATTGTCTTTTGTAACTTTATTCCCTCCAGCCTTCTCTATTTGAAATGTCCTCTGTATTCTTCACTTCTCCCCTTTTTATTTTCTCTTTTGTAAGAGCTTCATCAACACAGTTCTTTTTATTTTCAAATATGATTCCTATCTTATCTGAATTTGCTTTTTAACTTTCTAATATCTTATTCAGCATGTTAGTGCTATCCTCAAATTTTGAATCAGTAACTACTTTATCATTGACTGATTTCTCAATATCTTATTTTAAAGAGGCAATTTCAATAACATACCTTTCACATTCTTTTCTTGTTATTTCTAACTATGTTATTAGATCTTCTTCATTCTACTTAGATTCTTCCAAGTGTGTTGTTAGATCATCAATAATTCCCTTTGACTCCTTTTTATTTTTCTCGGTCCATCGCATCAATCTTTGATTTTTATTCTCAACAGCTTCTAACTCTTCTAAGGCACAAATGAGTTCTCCTTTCATATTCACTTCAGCTTCCTCCTCTTCTTCTTCTTGATCATCTACATGTATGGCCATGAATAGAATCCCTTCTTCTTTTGAATTGTTGACTCCACTATCTTTGACTAAGCTAGGATCCTTAGACTATAGGCTCTTCTTTTTGAATCCCTTATTGGATTTGCCTTTGAAATTCTTCTTTTATGTAGGCTTTTCTTCTTCATCATCATTACCCTTATTTTGGAATCTACCTAAAAAATGTCCAATTTTTCCATAATTAAAACATTTAAAAGATAATTTTCCTTGATATTTACCTATTCCCCTTTTTGGCTTGTGAATGAAAAGTGATATGTTGTCATCTTCATCATCACTAGAACTATCACTTGATTCTTGAATCTTAGCTTTTTCGTTCTTTGATGTCCTTAAATCCACTTCTCTCTTTGAGGGTTTATCTTATTCTATCCACATCTCATATGCTGTGAGAATACCATGAAGCTCATCCATCTTTAGCTTAGCTAAATTCTTCATCTCCTCAATTGTTGAAACCTTTGCATCATATCTCATTGGTAGTGATCTCAAAACTTTTTCCACCACCGTTGACTCTTCCAATGTTTCTCAAAGACCTTGAATCCGATTTACTATTTGATCAACTCGCAACAGATAAATTGTTATATCTTCTTCTTCTTCCATCTTAAAACTTTAAAACTATCTTCTAAAAGTCTGAAGCTTAGCTTGTTGAACCTTTCCACCACTTTTGTAAATATTCTCAAGTTTTACCCAAGTTTCATGAGCTTATTTACATTGCATAACTTTAACAAATTTAGATTCACATAATCCAAATAAAATAGCATTTAAAGCTTTAGCATTACATTCACTTGCCTTCTTTTCTATTACAGTAATTACATATGTCTGTGGCTCTTCATATTCCTCCACCACTACTTGCCATATGTCGAATCCAAGGGCCATAAAATAAATTTTCATTCTCATGATCCAAAAATCATAATTCATCCCATCAAACAAAGGTACCTTATTTGTACAAAATCCTTCATGTGATCCAGCCATCGTGCTTTCTCGATCTACCTTCAAGCTATAAAACTTTTCAAAAAGAACTTACTCAGATACCAATTGTTAAGCATGGGATATACTGAGAGCAAGGGTGAATCAGTATATCATATATCTTATAAAACTTTCCCTTAATCAAATTCCACATAACCAAACATTCAAGATATGCAATAAAACTGAAACAATAAACACCACACAAGATAGAGAGAGACACTAGATATAATATGGAAACCCAATATGGGAAAAACCACAGAGAATAATCTCAAGTATATGAATGAGCACCAACTCAAATAATATTCACAAGCACCAACCCCTTTGTTAAGCACCAACACAACAACTATTCATGAGCACCAACCCACAAGAGCACCAACCCCTTTCTTAGCACCAACACAGTAACAATTCATGAACACCAACCCACAGGATTGTTGAGCACCAACATAGCAACAATTCATGAGCACTAACCCACAAGAGCAATAACCCCTTTGCTAAACACCAACACAGCAACAATTTTTGAGCACCAACCCCTTTATGTATACCAAACAACTATCACTCAATGTTGATATCTCAACAAATGATATTTCATTACAACATCTCTTTCTTCTCTCTCACCTTTGCTCTTCTAAGCTAGATATAACAAATACAAATCATATTCATCTCTAACAAATGCTCTTCTAAGCTAGATATAACAAATACAAATCATATTCATCTCTCACAAATTCTCTTCTAAGCTAGATATTTCTCTCTCAAATCAAACTCTTTCTTACATATTACAAATGGCTTCTCAAGCCTTTATTTATAGCTTTCCAAATGACCTTTTGCCTTCCCCCTTTGTGTCCCTTCAATCCTCATGGAAAATGGCACCAAATTTGTATGACCCTTCATATCCTGGCCTTTGAAAATTCCTGTGGTGACCCTTCATGAGCAAAAATGTCCTTCCCTCTTTTGTCCTTATCTTGGTGACTTTTTGTATTCCTCAAAGTGTCCCTTCATGAGAAATTGCACCCTTCCTCTTTTGTCTTCACTTGGTGACTATTGGAATTCCCCAAGATGACTCTTCATGGGAAAATGCATTCCATCCTTCTTTTCTCTTTACCCTGTGGCTCTTTGACTTCTCCATGGGCCCTTCTTTTGTCTCATATGCAACCAAAAATATATTCATTAATATTAAATAAATATTAACACACATTATCTAAGATATATCTATTACAAACATCATTAAATGCAATGGGGCCTTTATCACCAATAATTCTAGACATTTGACAACAATGACAATATTTTCAACAATCTCCCCCTTTGTCATTGATGGCAACCTCAATCTTGAAACTGCCATAACACCTGCACATACTGTCACCTAAAAACATACAATAACTCCACTTTACTGTAGCAACTTGTACCTATTCCCTATACCTATTTCTACACCTATACCTGTACCTATTATTCTCCCCCTTTGACATCAATGGCAAAGGGCCTACCTAGAGCTAACACTTAGTTCCCCCTCAACTGATGATGAATATCAATGGTAAGAAGTAATATAAATTACTCCCAACTCCTCTCACAGATCTTTGAATGTGTCCTTTGATCATGATTTTGAGAAGATATCTGATAATACATACACATTGTTCCCTATCCTTTGAGCATATACAATCAACTCATTTTAATCTTTTCTTCTAATCTCACAACCTTCTATATAAAACTTTAAAGTGTATCCTTGATCACATAGTTGACTAACACTCAATAGATTATGCTTAAGAATTTTTACATATAAAACATTCTTAGTCTTGGTTCTACCATAATCTAAACTCAAAGTACCTTTTTTGACTATCCTGGCAGTGGTTTTATCTCTGAATTTCACTTTGCCACCATTGATCTTCTTTAGAGTTATGAACTTACTCTTATCTCCTATCATATGCCTCAAATAACCATTATCAATGAACCATGGCTGATCTTCATTTCTTACATGTAAAGCTGTCTACACCAATAAAGAATCTTCAGGTTGTTTCTTCTACCATGAACATGTTTGAACCTTCTTCTTGATGAATGGAGCTTTGAAACTCTGATCCTTCTTCTTGATGAATGAAGCTTTCAAACTCTGATCCTTCTTGACTGACTCAAACACACTTCTACAATACCAAGCTATGTGTCCAAATTTATTGCACTTGTAGCATACTATGGTCTCTTCATCAAAGCTTGATGGAGGAGCAAAAGAGTTGTGGCTTCTGCTTGACTCTACTTAACTTTCCTTCTTATTTATAAAACTATTAGATCTATTTCTACATTCTAATTTCTTGTGACTATATCCATTACAATAAATATAATAGCCATAAAAATAAGACCTATCTATATATCTCTATCTTGATTGTCTTTTGTAGTTTTGTTCCCTCCAGCCTTCTCTGATTGAAATGTCTTATGTATTCTTCACTTCTCCCCTTTTTGTTTCCTCTTTTGTAAGAGCATCATCATAGCTCTTTTTATTTTCAAATCCGATCCCTGTCTTATCTGAATTTGCTCTTTGACTTTCCAATATCTTATTCAGCATATTAATGCTATCCTCAAATTTTGAATCACTAACTATTTTATCATTAACTGCTTTCTCAATATCTTCTTTTAAAGAGGTAATTTCAATAACATACCTTTTACATTATTTTCCTGCTATTTCCAACTGTGTTGTTAGATCTTCTTCATTCTTCTTTGCTTCTTCCAAGTGTGTTGTTAGATCATCAATAATTCCCTTTGACTCTTTTTCATTTTTCTTGATCTGGCACATCAATCTTCGATTCTTCTTCTCAACAACTTCTAACTCTTCTAAGGAACAAGTGATTTCTCCTTCCATATTCACTTCAGCTTCCTCTTCTTCTTCTTAATCATCTACATATACGGCCATGAATAGAATCTCTTCTTCTTCTAAATCATTGACTCCACTATCTTTGACTGAGCTAGGATCCTTAGAATACAGGCTCTTCTTCTCGAATCCCTTAATAGATTTGCCTTTAAAATTATTCTTGTATGTAGGCTTTTCTTCTTCATCATCATTACCCTTATTTGGGAATCTAGCTAAAAAATGTCCAATTTTTCCATAATTAAAACATTTAAAAGATAATTTTCCTTAATATTTACCTTTTCCCCCTTTTGTCTTACGAATGAAAAGTGCTCCATTGTCATTTTCATCATCACTGGAACTATCACTTGATTCTTGAATCTTAGCTTTCTCTTTCTTTGATGTCTTGAAAGTTGCTTCTCTCTTTGAGGGTTTATCTTATTCTGTCTACATCTCATATGTTGTGAGAATACCATGAAGCTCATCCATCTTTATCTTGGCTAAATTCTTCATCTCCTCAATTTCTGAAACCTTTGCATCATATCTCATTGGTAGAGATCTCAAAACTTTTTGCACCACCATTGACTCTTCCAACATTTCTCCAAGACCTTGAATCTGATTTACTATTTGATCAACTCGCAAGAGATAACTTGCTATATCTTCTTCCATCTTCAAACTATCTTCTAAAAGTCTGAAGCTTAGCTTGTTAAACCTTTCCATCACCTTTGTAAATATTCTCAAGTTTTACCCAAGTTTCATGAGCAGATTTACATTACATAACTTTAAAAAATCTAGATTCACATAATCCACATAAAATAGCATTTAAAGCTTTAGCATTACATTCACTTGCCTTCTTTTCTGCTGGAGTAATTACAGACGTCTGTGGCTATACATATTCCTCCACCACTGCTTGTCATATGTCAAATCCAAGGGCCATAAAATAAATCTTCATTCTCATGCTTTAAAAATCATAATTCATCCCATCAAACAAAGGTACCTTATTTGTAGAAAATCCTTCATGTGATCCAGCCATTGTGCTTTCTCGATCTACCTTCAAGCTATAAAACTTTTCAAAAAGAACCTGCTCTGATACCAATTATTAAGCATGGGATATACCAAAAGGGGGGTGAATCAGTATATCATATATCTTATAGAATTTTCCCTTAATCAAATTCCACTTAACCAAATATTTAAGATATGTAATAAAATTGAAACAATAAACACCACACAAGATAGAGAGAGACACTAGATATAACATGGAAACCCAATATGGGAAAAACCACAGAGAACAATCTCAAGTATATGAATGAGCACCAACTTAGATAATATTCACAAGCACCAACTTGTAGGAGCACCAACCCCTTTGCTAAGCACTAACACAGCAACTATTCATGAGTACCAACCCATAGGGGCACCAACCCCTTTGTTGAGCACCAACCCCTTTGCTGAGCACCAACCCATAGGATCACCAACCCCTTTGCTGAGTACCAGCACAACAACAATTTATGAGCACCAACCCATAGGAGCACCAACCCCTTTGTTGAGCACCAACACAGCAACAATTCATGAGCACCAACCCATAAGAGCACCAACCCTTTGTGTATACCACACAACTATCTCTCAATGTTGTTATCTCAACAAATGATATTTCATTACAACATCTCTTTCCTCTCTCTCACCTTTGCTCTTCTAAGCTAGATATAACAAATACAAATCATATGCATCTCTCACAAATGCTCTTCTAAGCTAGATATTTCTCTCTCAAATCAAATTCTTTCTTACATATTACAAATGGCTTCTCAAGCCTTTATTTATAGCTTTCCAAATGACCTTTGGCCTTCCCCCTTTATGACCCTTCAATCCTCATGGAAAATTGTGCCAAACTTCTATGACCGTTCATATCCTCGCCTTTGAAAATTCTTTTGGTGACCCTTCATGAGAAAAAACATCCTTCCCTCTTTTGTCCTTATCTTGGTGACGTTTCATATTCCTCAAAGTGTCCCTTCATGAGAAATTGTGCCCTTCCTCTTTTATCTTCACTTGGTGACTCTTAGAATTCCTCAAGATGACTCTTCATGGGAAAATGCATCCCATCCTTCTTTTCTCTTTACCCTGTGGCTCTTTGACTTCTCCATGGGCCCTTCTTTTGTCTCATATGTAACCAAAAATATATTCATTAATATTAAATAAATATTAACACACATTAGCCAAGATATATCTATTACAAACATCATTAAATGCAATGGGGCCTTTATCACCAATAATGTTAGACCTTTGACATCAATGACAATATTTCCAACAACTGGCAATGATTAAACCAATCATTGCTAGTTACCTAATCATCATTGGTCAAGGCAACCATCACCAATCAGCCTGATTGTCGATGGTCACTATCAAGAAAAATAATAGATTGTTATTTCCTCCCCTTTCACACCCAATCAGACCCTGTCTCTATTTATGGCCTATTTACAAACCCTACCCACATCCTCTAAACCCAACCTTGATCTACTTGTGCATGGTAATAACCTACCAACTATTTATTTCTTGCATAAGCATTTATGTTCTTATCAGTTTGTCATCTTTCATTTCTATTGTTAGAACATTTTTTATCATTAGGGGAGTGGATTGATAGCCATCCAAGGGAGCTTTTACTTCTTAGATCTATCATGTTTCTAGGTAGTCCACCCTTTATACTTATCTAACAAATAAGTTGGTTTAGTGCGGTTTTATTATAGGTAGTCCTTCTTTGCCAAAAAGGAGCTCTAACTTTGTCTGGTCATCAATGAGCACAATGTTTAACCAGGTCCACAACCCTCATCTATTTTTTCTCCTTTTTTTTAAAGTTAGAAATAAATTTATAAATAGGAGGAAACATTCTGGCACACCCAATGCGACCCTTTCTAGATTCATAGTCCTTTTTAGGCATAGAGTTGCATTAGTGAAAATTCATGTTCTCACATTTTTTTTATTTCTAAATTCCAAAAGATAAAAATTTATTTTCTCTTCTTTTATAAACATCAAAAAGAAACAAAAAAAAATTCATCTTAGAGATAGGTTGCATTTTCATCCTACATTAACTATATTTTTAGTTGTTCTTTGTTTACATACAAAGACATCAAAAAATTCTTTTGGGTTAATTTTGAGGGCATTCATTGTCTTGCCTGCTTAATGCTTAGCTCACCTAGACTAACTAAAAGCATTGTGAATTAATCATAGCACACTTATGTTACACTACCAAATCACTTGTACAAAATAAATATCAAAACTTGATTGAGATAAGGCCCATTATGATTTCATCACCCTTTGGATCTCCTTACCCTACCTAGGGATCCCACTTGGATTTCATCACCAAGAAGAAGACCCACTCCATTCTCTAGCAGAGTATAAACTCTAGGCAAATAGTATCTATTGGCTAAGTGACCTGACTTGGCTTTGGGTTTATGAAGTGTGGGGAGCAAGCCCCCAGTAACAGGCCATATACTAGATCTAGTGTAGATTCTTTGAGCACCAAAATTTAACCTAAAACCATCCTCAGATGGCTCTTCTAGTACCTAACTTACAAGCCAATTTCCCCTTTCACACTCTTTAAGACATAATCCAAAAGTGATTTAAAATGAATAATAGGATTATTTTTTATTTTAGTGTGTGCTTTGATTACTTTGGGATTTTATTTGTTTTCTCATTGTTTAAGGTGATAGGTTCATTATCCATTTCTAATTTTTCATATGGTCTTAACTAGACAACAAGTGAGAAATAAAAACAACCAACCACCATCTTCCTCTTCATCCTCATCCATGGATTACACTTCAAATGTTGATAAATCACCCCATGATTCATCACACCATTCTCCCCCACCTACCATGCCTCCAATGATTCTTGAGGGTGATCCATATTTTTCTACCTTTCTAGACAACAATTTGGTTTCTTTACAACACTATCTTAATACCTTTGCCTACTATACTTTGGTAGCTTTGGTTCCTCCCATAGATCCACCCTATGGTATGCCACACCACCTCATGGTTGGTGTTACATCAACCCAACCTTTTATTAGCCAAGCTTCATCTTCTACCATTGGCCCATATACTACCACCACCCAGACATGTATTACCCCAACCAATACTTCTAAGGTTGACTCAACTTTAACCCTTGTCACTTATATCCCTTTTGTTAGTGCAGTGTCTTCCACACCCATTTCTACCATTCCCTCTAGTTTAACCAATAGACCAACCTCAACCCCCTTTCAGAACTTGGTGCTATCCATACCACAAACACTTCCCCCCATTACCACTAGGGTGACTACCCATCAATAACCCACAAGCACTTTAACATTACCAACCCAAAACATGTCCCTATTAACCAACCCAAATGTACCCCTAAACCAACTGTTATCATTTCCCCTACAAGCCCCCATAGCACCCTATCAATATATTCCAAACCCAAAGAGATATATTGCACCTTCCACGTAACCCTTAATGCCTATCAGTCTTGTTGGGGCACTATATCCCAACCTCAAGTCACCACATACCAATATGTGCCCACTTTCATACCTACTACCACATACCAATTCATAGCTACAACCCAACCTCAATAGAACTTACCACCAAATTATGTAGCTACCCAACCCCAACCTAACCTAATAAGGATGCTCATAGATAAGATAACCCAAATTGAGTCATCTATCTTTGGGTCTCATAACCTTTTATCCTATGACCAAATCTGCAATGAACCTATCAACCCATCTATCATAATCCATGCTCATCCTCCTCAATGGGAGCTCCCCAAATTATCTAAGTTTTAAGGTAAAGAGGATCCCCAACAACATTTTATAGAGTTTCACTATTCTTGTTACTTGATCACATATGATGATGCCCTCCTTCTTTGAACCTTCCCTATGTCTTTATCAAGGCCTACCTTGGATTGGTACGGTGCCCTTCCTAGGCACTCTATCTTTTCATTCTCCCAACTTGTCCAAATCTTCTTAGAACATTTTTTGGTAAACATATCCAAGAATGTCTCCATAACCAACCTCTATTCTATCAGGCAATTTAATGATGAATCAATTGCTAACTTCATTGCATGATGGTGAGGTCTCATTAATCCACCATCCTTTTCACTACCCCAAATAGAACTCATTGAAATTTTCTCTAGGGGTTACATAAAACACATTTCTCCCACCCTTTAGGTGTAAACATTTAGAACCTTTGATGACGCGTTCAAAATGGCACACAAACTTGAAAACTGAGCCATAGATGAGTGTAAATTGAAATTGAGAAATAATAATTCCACTTTTAAACCTAATGACCCTTTCATCCACCAAAACATCAAACCCAACCAATACCAAAGCCAAAACATCTACAAATGTAGTTGTCTTAAAAATTGTGCCACCTCTGACCATCAACCCATCACATCAAATTGCTCCTTCTAACCCTTCTTACCCATGAAACCAAAATCAAAATTAGGTTCTCCATAAATAATTCACACCTATAAGAGAATCATATGCCTCTTTACTGGACAAACTAATCAAAGATAACCTTATTCAACTTCCACCAATCAAGCCACCTCAATAATTTGACCCCTCTCACCATGTGCCTGGGTGGTACAATGAAAAATGACCATTGTGTTTTTCATCAAGTTATTATACATGACATATATCGGTGTAACACTTTTAAAATCCTTGTCCAAAACTTGATTGATAATGGTGAATTATCATTTGACAACCCCAATGCACCTCCTAATCATTCCCTCGATATTTTCTGTAAACCCTTTCTTAACCATGCTTCACCTACCCAACCCCATGACAACCAACTTGAACCATCATCATCCAATGAGACACACATAATTAATGTCATCATAAATGATCCCATGGTAGATTATACCCACATTGCTATTACATCTTCACCAACCTCACCTATGGAAGAAGCAAGTTCACCTCTTATCCCTTCAAAGACCCAAATAGAAGAATCTATAGCCCCCGTATCTTCACTTGATCAAACCATGCCCATACTTACTTCTCCTTTCATGGAAGTAGATGTTGATTTAACCACCTCTTCTTTTACCACACCAAATGAAATGATAGAACCTCTCTCTTTTCCTTTGGATACCCTAGCAAAGGAAGGAACTAGGACCAAACCTACAACCTATCAAAGAACCATCTCCTCCCTAAATCACCCCATAAGCGACCATCACATCATTTACCCAAATAGGGATTTAGGAACCTTCTAACTCAAGTAATGATGAAGTAACCCTACCTTATTCCTCACCTAAGGGTTTAACATTCAAAACAACTGGTCAAGGAACCAAACCCATTTACAAACCCTTTTCTCAGTTAATGTAAAGTATAGAATTTTCCTCATAGCCTAACCTGGATAGAGTCACCTTTTCATACCATTTGGGGTTTTCATACCAAAATAGATACAAATATTTGACCTCATTGGAATCCACCCTCAAACCTATTATCATCCCATCATCAAACATTTCTTTCTCCCAAGATATGAGAGAATCGTATCACCCACCTCTGCCCAAATCATCTCATCATTTTCTCACTAGACCAGCCAAGAATCTAGGTATCCTTCCCACACCTAGCATCACCCATCTACCCATTAAATTGGACCTAACCCCCTCTAGTCTACCTAAAAAACCACCAACCAAGATGGACCAAAGGGTGCAATTACCTAAACCTCATCCTCAATCTTGACCTATGCCACCTCCTTCTTATTTACCATTTATTTTGGGACCTCACCCTTCTACCATCCCACTCACCTATTCTACTTTAATTAAACCAACACCCTTTTCTCTGCCTACCCCTCCACCACCTAGGCCATTGAATTCTTCATCATTCTTAGCTAGTTTATCCCCTTCCACTTTCCCACCTATTATCAACCCCTCATCCTCTACTTTGAAACCATCCACTGATAACCCAATCACAGCTAAGCTAACCCAACCCAAACCATCTAACAAAGTTGCTCAACCACCTACCCTTTCTAAGTTTAAGACCATGCCTAAGAAGGTTCCTATTTCCTTGATGAGCATTTCAAAACCCCTAACACCTCTAAATGAATCCTACTTGGTTATTTTACAAAGTTTTTTGCAAACATCCTCCATTAAACTTCCACCTATTAATCCATTCACCCCTTCTAATACCAAACCCTCTTTATTTAATGATACTCAGATCTATGCATACCATAGGATAATAGGACATGGCTCAGAGAGATACAAAGCTCTCTAAGCTCTTGTTCACCACTTATATGATGATGATGATCTGTTGTTAGATGAACCACTATCACCTCTATTACCATCCCAACTGCCAACCCAACTAATTCAACCACCATCCCAACCTACACTAGCTTCCATACTTTCACTTAAAAGTGAGGGGGCGAACTGAGGCAATCACCTAGTCCAACCAATCCCATTGTCCATACCATCCACATGATTACCTAATCTTAGGCTCAATAAAGAGATAAAGGAAGAGCCATTGTGTCCATCCCATGGACATGTCCCTTAGACTCCCAAACTTCCAACCAATCCCCAACACTAATGCCTTTAACTAGGCCATCACCAAGGCCTAAAGCTTCTATCCTTGGTGCCCCTCCATCTAACCCTTCTAAATCTATTCAATGAACCATCTTGAAATAACTCCACTAGACCCCGATCATGATGAATATTTATGAGTTAATCAACACATCACCTCATCACTACCAAGTGTTGATAGAGGCTCTACAATCTATAGAGGTTCAACCAAATGACCCTCAACCTCTTGTATCCTTCATTAGGGCCCTCTGACATTATACCATCATCACCTTTTAGGATTCTAAGAGACCTCTAGCCCATTTTGAGGAGTCTAACCCTCCTCTCTTTATCACCGTATACATTAATCATACCCATGTCAAAATGGTAATGATCGATGGTGGTGCCATCATTAATATAATCTCCTCCCATGATTTTTATCAGCTACATTTACCAAATAACATCATGGTCAAAACCACAATAGTTCTTTGCTCCTTTAGTGACATGATGGATACTATCTTGGGGACTGTTATCGTTAAAATATGCTTGGGGCCTTACACTATTCCTAATCTATTTTATGTTGTAGAGGGTGATTTCTAATATAACATTCTACTTGGATGCCCTTAGATCTAATATATTATTTGTATCCCCTCTACTTTACACTATTGTGTTAAATTCAAACATGAAGGATAGGTTATAACCATCAAGGCTAATCCCAATCCTTTTACATCTTGTAACATGACCTATAGGTCTAATGTTGTCCTTCTTCCACTTTCATCTCCTACACAATCAACCAAACCTATTAACATAACTACACCACCAACCTTGACCTGTATTACTTCTACCATCAACAATGATGAAGCCTCAACCAGTGCATCTATCTCCTCTTCCTAGATTCCCATTAAGGACTCCTTAGCACAAACTTTACAATGTCTCTCCCTTGGGGAATATCAACTTTTATATTTAGATGCTTTTCCCACTCTATATGAATATGAGAACCTTCAAAATGACCCTTCTTATGACCCCAACATAGGAACCATCATCCCCTTTGGACTTCCTAACAATCGAACATATTTTCTCTATGGAAGACTTGATCAACCACTCTTCACTCATATCACCAATCCATATATTCAACCTTTCACTTCAAATTTATCTTATCTAAGCAGTCCATCTTTTGTTAAAACCTATCTTCATCATTGTTCTTGAAAAATATTTGGTATGGGCCTTTATGAACAAGGACCTCATGAATTGCCCATTATCAAAACTCAAAAACCTTATGAATTCTTTGGGCTCAAGTTTGAACCACTAGAAGAGCCCACCTCACCAAAATCTATTATTACCCCTGCAAAAGAGATTCCATCCTCACCTAGTTCATCTTCCCAATCTAAATACTCTGACATCATCCCATCTAAATTTTTTTATCAATATCATTAGTCTAGGCTCACTAACCTATCAACAGGGTGGCCAAGCCAAAACCTTTCCCCTCATCCATCCTGAGATGATCAACCATGATTCACCCATCATTCATACCCTTCAGCATCAAGATTATGATTCTATCCTCACCTACCTCAGTGTAGGAGATTATTCTATCCATAAATCTCTCCCTCCTAAAAACCAAACCATACTCAATGAATCAATTATCAATGTTAACTTAGGGACCCAGGGGGATCCTTATATCATTAAACTTGGTCAATCCTTAAACTTAGATGAGCAATGGGATTATCCCACCTTCCTTTAAAACTGTAGCATTACATTTGTGTGGTCTTATCAGGACATGCCTAGGATTGACCCCTCCATTTCTCTCCATAGCATCATTACCCACCTAGAGGCTAAGTTGGTATGGCACAAGCTTCACAAAATGTACCCTTTCATAGCTCTTTTTGTCAAAGAGTAACTTTAACATATTTTATCCATCAATTCAATTCAAACCATTGACTATCCACAATGGGTCTCTAATATTATTCCCATTACCAAACACATTAGGGGACTCTGTCTTTGTATGGATTTATGTGACCTTAACCTTGCATGCCCTGAAGATGAATTTTCTTTACCCAACATTGACCAATTAGTTGATCTTATCATGGGCCAAGAGATGTTATTCCTTATGGATGGATTTTTAGGATATAATTAGGTCCTGATCACCCCCTCATATCAACATAAAACCACCTTCATTACTCCTTTGGGAACCTTCTGCTATTGGGTCATGCATTTTAGTTTTAAAAATGTTGGAGTCACTTATCAACAAGCCAAGACCTATATGTTCTATGATTTTATCCATAAGATTGTATAATATTACGTGGATGATCTCCTCAAGAAATCTAAACACCATGAGGATCATCTAGTTGTTTTTTATATCATTTTTGATTGACTAATCCAATTCCATGTTCATCTCAATCCCAAGAAATCCATTTTTGGGGATCTCTCTGGGAAGATCCTTGGATGTATTATTTCCCTCCACGGATTTGAAATTTATCCTACTAAGGTCAAGGCCATCTTAGAAATGCCTCCTTTGATAAACCTTAAACAATTTTATAGTCTGTAGGGAAAACTCTAATCTATCCATCACTTCATCTCCTAGCTAACAGATAGATGTCAACCCTTTCACCATCTCTTAAAAAAAGATACCTCCTTTAGATGGACCAAACATTATCAACAAGCCTTTGATTCACTCAAGGAGTACCTACCTTATTTGCCAATTTTTATCCCACCTAGGGATGACCAACCATCCTACCTTTACATATCCACCACTGATCACTCTTTAGGTGCAATTTTGGATCATCAAGATGAACAAAATAAAGAGAAATATGTCTATTATATTAGCCACATGATTCTGAAGTATGAGACATGATATACCCATCCTAAAAAGCTTTGTCTCACTCTTATTTTTATCACCTCTAAACTCTATCATTACCTTCTCAATCACAAAACATATGTTATTACCAACACTAACCCACTCAAGTATATGCACTCCAAGCCATACCAAAATCAGCGTATGGTTAAGTGGCTCATGCTTTTAGTTGAGTTTGATCTTGAGTTTCTTCAATAAAAATCCATTAAAAGGTAGGTCATCATTAACCAATTGGTCAAATATCTCCTCCTAAATAACCAACCCATTCCATTGACATTTCTAGATGAGTCTATTGTGACTCTTTCTCAAGAAGACCTCCCTTACCAAATGACCATATTTTTCAATGGCTCTAAGTGCCAACATGGTGGGGGTGTGGGCATAATTATCATTCCCCTTCATGGAGATCCTCTTCCACTTTCATTTAAACTCAACTTTGAATGTACTAACAACATGGTAGAATACAATCTCTGGTCATCGGTCTCCAAACCACTCTCACCTTGTGAATCAAAACCATTTTTATCTTTGGTGATTCTTAACTCATGATCAACCAAGTCAATGGGTCCTATCAATGTATAAATGATATTTTGAAAACGTATAAGCTTCTCATTTACAAAATCTTAACATATTTTGAATGTTACAAGATCCGGTTAGTACCCTAATCTACTAGCAAATTCACAGATACAATGGCCTCCCTTTCCTCTCAAATTTATTCTCAACCCATTGAATATAAACTATTTTTCATCATCCATCACTTCATCAAGCCTTCAGATATTAGTTCAGACCTTCTTACCATTTTTAGTGTGGAGGAATATCCTTCAAAAATTTGGTATGACCAAACTATTAACTACCTTAACCTTGACATCATTCCACCTGACCTCTCAAAGAATTCTCAAAAATCCTTCATTCAGGGTACCTCTCATTATACCATATTGGGGGGAATCCTTTACAAATTTGGCTTTGACATCCTTATTCTCTATTGTCTATGAAGTCATGAGATTTCCCATGTTATCAAGGAAACTCATGATGGAGTTTGTGGGGTGACATTTTAGTGGCCTCATTGTCATTTAAAGAATCCTCTACCTTGGCTACTATTGGCATACCCTCAATCAAGACTATTGTGACTATGTAAAGAAGTGTGTCAAATACCAATAACATGCTAACTTGCATCACGTGCCATCTCATAGACTTCAGGTATCTAAGGATTATTGGCCCTTCTTGTAGTGGGGGCTTGTTCTCATTGGAGAAATCAATCCTCACTCATCTCAATGACACCAATACATCATCACCACCACCGAATATTTCACTAATGGGTGGAATCCATTCCCATTATCTCGATCAAAGCTAAATGAATTATTGATTTCATCAATCACCACATCATCTATCATTTTGGTGTCCCTCACAAAATCATAATTGATAATATTAAATCCTTCAAAAATAAGAAAGTTCAAGCCCTCTATGATGCTTTTGGCATCAAGACCAGTCATTCCTCACCCTATTATCCATAGGAAAATAGATAGGTAGAAGCCTCTAACAAAACCCTTATTAAAATGTTAACCAAAGTTGTAAGTGCTTCAAATTAAAATTGGCACCTACATATCCCATTCACTTTGTGGGCCTATCGCACTAGCATTTTAACCTCCATGGATGCTAAACTTTTTCCTTAGTCTTTGGCACAGAGGCCATCTTACCTCTAAAAGTTTAAATCCCCTCTCTTCACATATCCTTGTAAGACATCATTTTTGATGATGATTATCATCAAGAATACCTTGCATGCCTTGAGTTGCTCGATGAGCATTGTGTTTCTTCCCTTAACCATATTTGCATCTACCAAGAGCTTATCACCCATGCTTATAACAAACATCTAAAATAATGAGAGTTTAATATTTGAGACCTCATCCTTAAAGAAAACTAACATTTAACAACTATGGAGAAAATCAAAAAGGTAAAATTTTCCTTCAATTGGCTTGGACCCTATATCATCACCCATAAGTATGGATTAGGAGCTTATCATTTGTCCTCTCTTAAAGGCAAACTAGAACCTGAGTCTCTTAATACTTCGCATCTATGTCCTTTCTACTTTTAAGGAAGATCTGATAAACCTTGTTGTCTAACTTAAGCTCATCCTTTTTTTTATGAGATTCTCACCTCCCTTACCCTATTACACTATTCCTCTTGGGAACATGTGACTAAAATAGATACATGTGATTATGTATCATAGTTATAGCCTAATCTTAAACATGGGTACCATGGCTCTACTCATGGCACGGTTCTCATGGATACTTTTCATCTTTAACTAGATGTAATCCCAAGGTCACTTGCTTCTCCAAACCACTTTCCATTACCTCACAACCACCTTTTGTGGTAAAAAAACTTACCCCTATATAGGTCAACCTCTAAGCTTGGATAGATGGGTCCATGTCTAAAACAGCATTCAAATATTCTATTTGGGATATAAAATATTATTTGGGTTTATTTTCTTAAGTATAGACCATTCCTTTGAAGGAAAACTACCAAATAAAGTCAAAAATAGATAGACTGATCCCTCAAAAGATAGATATCAAACACTTCTTCATATTTAGACTTAGATCACTCTTTCTAAGGATAGCTAAGCCAAAATGTCAAAAATACTTTTTCATACAAGCCATAATTAGCTCAATCAAAGCACTCAAAGCTTCCTGCATTGATCAGCTTCACCCTTTCTATAAAAGCAAGCAACAAATGACCCCCATTAAAATAAATTTATCCCACAAAAGGGCCGCAATCAGCTCTCTCATAAAAAATTATATTTGTAGAATTCCTGCATCAATTAGCCTACACCTTGTAAATACATAGACTTATCTATTTTGATTCTTAGATCACCTATCAAAAGGGTCAATGAATCCAAATTAGGCTCCTATATCATCCCTTTTCCCTCCATTTACCTATTATCCCCTTTACTTGTATACCCTCTATAAATCAAAAGACTATGAGCTCACTTGGCATCTTGCATTTATGATAACACATTTTTAATAAAATCACACTAATATGAAGTATATGAAAGGTTTATTTTCATTAAGATCAATCCGCCCTAGGTTTAACAAGGTCCAAGCCAATGAACCCAACACGCCTTTTTCTTACTCTCTTATATTGGTTCACGAGGACATTGCTTCTCATCATTCTTTTTCCTACATTTAGTTTGTTACCTACACTTACCTTATGTATTTTCATTCAAACATTAAATCCTATCTATACTCACCACAACAATATTAAATCAGAATAAAATCCATAATGAACAATATCTCATGAACCATGGAATTAAAATAAACACATTATACCAACCATTTTCTTTTACAATATATATCACATTCGTACATTACTTAAATATTAATGTATGAAAATCATAAGCATTAACCACACATTAAAATTTACTCATATCATCAAAATCACATCATCATCAAACCATATATCATCACATGCCTCTACTAAGAATAAAATTCTAAAGAATCATCATAATCATAAGTCCATAAGCAATCATCATCTATAAAATCAAAATCATCTAAGACACCCATCAACATCAATCCTAATCATCACGTCATAAACATAAAAAAATCCATCTTATAAAACATAAAAGCATAATCACCATAAAACATCTAAATCATCTCATATAAATCATCTAAATCATATACATCAATACGTGTCAATACATGTATATATCTCTCACTCATATACATCTCACATCTTTAGCATGCAAGCTAGTATCAAAATACATATATACATATCAAAAAATATACAATCTCATCATGGACCTACACCTAGAGTACCACTACCACTAGCCCCATTTGTACCTGTACCTAGTGGTGGTCCCCTTGGGACCCCTATCTGACCTACTGTCATAACCCGCTGACTTGGGGTACCAAGCACGGCCCCACTACCCATGTTATCTCTGTACTTAATAAACCTCATGGCATGGGGAAAATGATCAAATAGCATCACCTTGTAATAATGAAGCTCATATACATTAGCTAAATAATATGTCCATGACACTGAATCTGTTGGCCCTCCTACTATTGCTACTACCACACCCACACCAATCTACCCCTATAATGTGCCCATCTATCCCTCTAGTGTGGCCACCTATCCCTATAAATTAGTGACTTGGGCTTGTGTCTGGTCCCTCTCCATTGTCACAGCCCCCACCTATCCATGTAGAGACATAATTTGGCCCTATAGTGTGGCTACCTACCCCTTTAATACTGTAATCTGGGACTCGGTAGTAGCTAGTGCAACCACTACCTTAGGATCACCCTATGTCGATCCCTATGCTAGATCAATATCTATGGGTCTCTGACCCCCATCTCCCCAACCAAAATTGGTTGTCACATATCTACCCGAAAACCATGTAGGATAATTAGCTATGATGCTTGCATCATCTCTCGCTCTATCAAGTAGCTCCTCATGATCTAACTCATCCTCTTATGGTTGCAGCTTTAATAATAAAAACTCTACATCCTTCCACCTTTACTATGCAAAATTAGGTGGGATCCCCTACACGAGTCCAAACTATCTCTACACTCTCTCAAATGGGATGTGCTCCATCTCCCCATCCTACCTCCCATACACCCACCTCCAACTCTGTAATGAATATGTATGGTACTTATACCCAACCCACATAGGCCAAGTCATGTATGGCCTCCAAACTATATCTTCAGGTGCCAATCCCTCTAAGACATCAAAACCAATCACTATCTCTCACACTACCACCAGCCCCTATCATTGCCCCATCCCTCCTCCACCAATAAAATCTAACTCTATAGTCCATCAACAAGTAACCCTTTATAGGCAAGCCTAATGGTCTCAACACCTGTATGAGCTCATACACCTAGCAATGGAGTAAAAACCCCACACTGATACCATAATGCATGTGTGATTTGAAGCCACATAACTCTCTATAGATCTACACAATAGAACATAGGCCAATTCAAAGATCATCCTCCTATGTACCAACTCCACAAGTACCCCTAATATAACATAAGGGAACCTCTCTCTAACTAAATTTGATAGAGCATAACAAGTCATCACCAGCTACATCATCATTAACAAGTGCCTCTCTCCAAAGGCCTGCTAGTATAACAACCAAATGTTGAATCCACCTACATAAAACTATGTAGGCACTCTGTTACCCCAAACAATAGATCCATACACTTATCGATCTCCTCAATCTCTATGTGATAAAGTGGGTCCCCTCATATGGATAACTATGTGATCCTATGTACATCCTCTAATAAGATGCTCATCTCCCCCATTAGTAACTAGAATGTGTTAGTTATCAGGTCCCATCTCTTGATGAGGGAAACTATCATCATAGCATCTCTAGGAAGGCATTGGTAATGGTGCATCACTCCAAAACTAATCACCTCCATATGTCACCAGTATTCTACAAACATAGCATCTCACATCTTCCCAAAAATCTTAAGCACTCGATCCCATAGATAAATCTACTCTCTAGCCTATAGAACAATCATATCTAGAATAAGGTGATAACTTATCCCTATTTATATTTCCCAAAGTTATGATGGCTATCAATCACTAGTACACACCCTACCAATATTTCATCTATCCCTTTCTTACTCCTATCTCTCACTAGTGCAAACAACAATTTTAACCCCTCATAGATTTCATGCCCCTGTCACCTATTTGGTACTAATTACTCTTGTCCCCTCAATCCTACCCTTCATCTCTTTCTAAATGGTTATTTTAACACTTACCTACCTCTGAACTCTAGCCGAGTGCTAACTATCTATACAAGGCTTCCTACATACCCCTAACACTTTCTTCTTCTCTCTCATATATACCAATCTGCACCTTAACAACATTTTATCCCTAAAAACCATTGATCATCCTATAATACCCTATATCCCCTCCAAAATAGATATTTCATTAAACAAAAAAATGCCTACTCTCTACATCTTATTGACCTAAAGAACCTCAAAACACTTAAATTATTTTTCTATCCCAATCATCAACACGCTATCTACATTTCTCACAAAGTGACCTATCTCCAACAATAAATATTGTTAACAATCTACCATCTATCCTATTTACAAACATGCCCTACCATTATTTAAAAACAAACAAGAGAAAATTTTACAAACCACCATTTAAAACCATCTCTAACATAACACAAATATAATAACATATAATATCAAATCAATTTATCAATCAAACACAACCAACACTCACCCCCTTCTACACAATGTAACCCCTTTTTAATAAAAAACTATACCAAACCACTACATTCCACCCTTATTACCCTTCTATTTTACCCTAAATCCCCCCTTATCAACTGTTGATGGATCCCTTAATTATCGATGGTCTCCTTGGGGCATTTTTACCCCTTGGGTCAATCATCATCGGTCAGGTCAATCTCTGATGGTCACTATTAGTGACTATTGATGGTGAACCTCAACCCTCTAACCTCCTGTCCAACACCCTAATCTACCCTACAACGACCTTCCCACCATTCTTAAATCCCTATACACACCTACATCTATATTACAACCCTCCTCTTATGCTTACATTCCCATACCCTATCATTAAACCTCTAAATCCTAGGGCATCTTCTACCAGTACAGTTTCCCACTCATATGTATTAACACACATTTGATATATCTTATTACAAATCAATTCAAGATAGGACCCTACCTCATTTCATGACTGATGATGACATCTCAATCCATATCCAGCCACATAACGACATACATCTCTAGCATCTATTTTGACTCCACTAGATCACACTCTAAACCACAAACACCAATCTAATCTCTCCACCTCAGCAAACCTCCACAATCAAAAATAACATTCATACAAAATGTTTGGACAATATAAGCTAAAAAATTGTTAAGTTTTGATTGAGGACAAAATGTTGAGTGTTTGCCTTTTTACCATGATTTTAGGGTTGTTTAACCCAACTGTCGATGGTTGGATAACTATCAATAGTTGGCTAACCATCGATGGTTAGGGTTAACCATCGATGGTTACCTAACCATCAACAGTTGACCTCACCATGAACAGTTAACAGAACCATTGATAGTTAGACATTCATAACATTTTCCCTTAAACCAAGCCTTATAGTACACTTAAGTGGGGAAACCCATTTCTTGCCACACCTTGGCCTATTCAGGAGTAACCTTATCCCCCAACTAGAAAAAACTACATTAAGCTTGATGTCCATGTTAGATCCACTATCCATGGGACTATGTAGGCAACATCCTCTTGCCTAGTGCATCAAGAACCAGCTCGGCCACTCCCCACCAAACCAACCACCTAACCCATTTACTCACGTCTACCTCGACATTGGCACATTTTTTGAAACCAACTTATTCACATGTTTTACGATGACCTTGCTTTGGTCATAATGACCACCTTGGCTAATTTTTCCATGTTGAACTTTTACATTATGTACCACCTTATGAAAAACTCAACTATTTGTATTTTTTTGGGAGCACTTCCTACCCTGGATACTTAAGCAAACACCACCCTTATCTTAGAGACTTGATATGTGTGACCTGATCAACTATGACTAATGCTAGGGACTGATTACCTTATCACTTATCCTTGAACCCAAACTTATTATTATCAACATTGGCAACTTGAGTCTTTGCATGATTTTGACTCTCACACATAGTCATATTTTGTGTGCATATTTGTGTTTCAAATACCTACACCTTTTCATCACCACCCTTATGACCTCTATTTTACCTTCTATTAAGCCATGACCTGATTTCAATTTCACCTCATCACCTCCTGGTTTGAGGGGGATTACCCTCTTCCCATACTCAGGGTCATCAGACCTTGACTAGATCAATCAATAGTTCATTTTTATTCTACGGCTTATTGACCTAAAGCTGTATAATAAAAAGGGGCAAAATGTAGACACTCAAAAACATTCCCTTGACTAGTTTTCGATGTCAAACTACCTTGGACCTATTATCAACCTCTGGTTAGCTATTCACCTAGTTAACTCACCCTTAAAAACACCTTTCTATACTTTGACATTCATTAACACACTTAGGACATTTTCTTAAACATTTTAAAACATTAACATACGACCCATTTTAACGCTTTTAAACTTAGGAGTATGAATGTCGATGGTCAGCCTAACCATTGACAGTTAGCATGACCGTTGATGGTCAGGCCTCGACACTTATAATACAATAGTTTCTAGTTATAAGCAAGACATACACGAGCAAAATAGAAACTTTCCCATGTAAACCTTACAGCTTACAATCTCTTTAAATCAACATCTTTATCCCAGACCAACTTAGCAACTTCTTTCCTCCTCACTTAGTAACTTTATGCTATAAATTGAGGGCTCTTGAAAGAGAAAAGGACCCCAAAAATTGCATCCAATCTCCCCTATTTTCTTTATGCAGACATCCAAGATTCCAAAACTTTATCCACATGACTTTTGAAGGCTAGAGTATTTTTATGATATCTAATTTTGTTAAACATATCATTGGCTTCCACTTTGCAACATACATGTATTTTTCTCTTATTTTTAGAATTTTCTTTCTCCACTAAATCTCGTTGTCTCAAATCAGATCACCTGCACATTATCCCTTACCTGTAGAACCCATATTTAACCTTTTTCCCACTTGCCACTTCACCCCCAACTCCAGTTCAATTCCTAAAACTTTTCACAGTCAATCATCATCAGTTGTTGCAACTATCACTAGTTACCTAACCATAATCGATCAGGATAACCATCACTGATCAGTCTGATCATCAACGATCACTATCAAGAAAAATAATAGATTGTTATTCCCTCCCCTTTCACACCCAATCAGACCCTATCTCTATTTTTATCCTATTTATAGACCCTACCCACATCCTCTCAACCTGACCTTGATCCACTTGTGCATGGGATTGATCTATCATGCTATACTTTTTTTGAATAGGTACACTATTTATTTATTTCATAAGCATTTATATTCTTATTAGTTTGTCATCTTTCATTTCTATAGTCAAAAAAAATTTATCATTAGGGGAATGGATTGGCAACCGTTCAAAGCAGCTTTTGTTTCTTGGATCTAGCATGTTGCTAGGCAGTCCACCCTTCATACTTGTCTAACAAACAAGTTAGTTTAGTATAGTCTTATTGCAGGTAGTCCTTCCTCACCAAAAAGGAGTTCCCACTTTGTCTAGTCATCAATGAGTGCAATGTTTAACCAAGTCCACACCCCTCATATGTTGTTTTTCCTTTTTTTTTAAGTTACAAATAGAGTTAGAAATAGTAGGAAACACCCATCATGTGTCCTTACTTGGGATATGTCAAAATCTCATGGCCTTTATCCTCTTGGTTTATAGCTCTCCCTAATATGTGTTCTTGCCTAGGATATGTCGAAAGCTTGTATCCTTTTTTTTCTTATCATCATCATGTTATAGTTGATTCCCACTTGGGATGTGTTGACAACTGTGACACAGTCATTTCCACTCCTTATGTATAGGTTTTTGCCAAGGGCATCATCACTTTGTAGCTCATTGCTCATGTCAATTTCATCTTATTCATCATCGATCTCACATCTAGCATCTGATACCCTTGTCTACTTGTCGCATCCCACCACTTGTTTCTTCTTTTCAAGTGGCCACCTACCTTTTTACTCCCCACACATCCCCTCGAGGGGGCATCATGTCCACTAACATCATTTACTAACATTTATCTATGAGGGTCTTTCTTCTTTAGAAAACGATTACTCATATTTCATCCACTCGCAATGCCCTTTCAAAGAGGGGTAAAATATGTGCATATAAATTTATTCGCTTCATTTATCATCACTAATATTATTATTAAACACTAACATCACTAATTACATATAATAATCACTAATCTCATCCAAATCCATCTAATTACTAATCTCCTTCTAATCATTTCTCTAACATCCCCCTTTATTTTTCTTCATCATACTAACCTTACTCCTTGCTATTTTTTCATTAATTCATTTAAATCCCCATTATCTACTAATTAGTCCCACTTGTCTAACATTTAGAAATTTAAAATTCGCTTTCAACTACCCTAGCCTATGAGTAGCCTCTCCTACTCCCCTAGATTCTTTAGAACCCCCTAATCACATGACTAATCTTCTACTAATTATCATTATACTTTCAAAAAGACTCTAGAGGATTTTACTTCTAGAATCATCCAAAGAATTAATTCCTTGAATAATTTTCTACCATCGATCTTCCTACACCCAACTTTAAATTCTAGCTATTGATCTTCTTTCCTCCCTCTCTATAAATAACCAGCTCATCCTCCATTGAAACTAACTAAGGAATGTGCAACAAATCCATACTACAACAATCTATTAATCCTTTCATCAAGCTATCAATGAATCCATATTATCAAAGTCTTTTGATCAAGTTAATATCATGCTAAAATTTTGAGTCTATTTGTAAGTAATCCATTATCTATACCATTTAGTTTTTTTCTTGTTTTAATCTTGATTTAGAGCACTTAACTTTTATGATGTAATGTTGGTATGAATGTTTCATTTATTTTTGCTTTGTAATTTTAATTGGCTCTAGATATTACTTGTAGATTAGTAATTTGGGTATTTTGGATATAATTTGCATATCTAAATTAATTGCTCAAATTTTCTCTCACAAAAGTTATTAATAAATTAGAATATCTTTTAATTTAAATTACTTAAAATTTAAATTTTGAATTTATAATATTTATATTATTTTAATTTTTACAATAACTTTTTTTTATTTTTGATTTTTTATTCGATTTTTTTTTTTTTTTTGATTTGTTTACAAATACAACTTATAAATATTTTTATTTTTTAGAATTAATTAATTATTATTAAACTATATGAGAGATTGTATTTCTATAATCCATAAAATTAAAATGCAGATTTTTAGTTCAAATTGTGTAAGAGATTATTATTATTAAACTACCAAAAAAATAGATGTGTTCCTTGATTATCTAACTACTAGAACTATTAATAAAAAAATATTTTTTAATTACATATAACTTAATTTCTTTTTCTATTCATTTATTCAATCAACCAACTTACTTTTAAAATTAAGCTTTGGAACATATATATAATAATATTTTATCAAATTGTATATATATATATATATATATATATATATATATATATATATATATAGTTAGTTAGTTAGTTAGTTTGTTTGTTTGTTTGTTATAGTTATTATTAATGACTAATGCACCAATTGATAGCATTCAAATAGTCTTGAGACAACCTTTGATCTCTCTCATATTGTTCTTATGCATTAATATGATCAAATTGTTGCAATGGTATAATAGATAATTAGTTTTAAAATTTTATATATATATATATATATATATATATATATATATATATATATATATATATATATATATATATATATATATATATAATAAAGGGATCATGATTGTTGCTCCACCTCTCTCATATGTCATAATCCTTTAAAGTATGTTCCTTACAATATAGAAATACAATAGTATATATTACTAGAATATAAAAATGAATTTAAAAATTCATATTGAATATATTTAATTCTTTGGTATTATTTTAATGTTACTTAGATACACTGATGTCAAGTCATGAACTTTTCAAAAAAAAATCATATTTTTCAAGATGATATACATGGCCACCAATATTTACAATAGTTATAATATCGAGATGAGCATCATGTGGTCTCATCACAAACTCCCCGTGATCACAACAACAAACTACACATAATCACAATAACAAATGAAACTCTAACCTATAAAATAATATCAAACAACTAAATTTAAGTTAGAAATCATAAAATCATATATAATTTTAGTAATGATAATTAACCATAATCACTTTTAATAAATTAATGGTTTCAACCACCAAAATCTCATTCAAAAATTTTCATGGAAAAACTCCTAAATGTAAACATTTGAAATAATAATATCTATGAAAAGTCTTTCATTCTAAAACTATTATTTCTAACTGGAGGTACCAAAACCATATTATAACACTTTTGGGTTTTGGAATTAGATATAATCCCTCTTTTATTTAGTTGAACATCCTTCAAAATAACTTTCTTTACATAACTTTATTTTTATAATTTAAAAAAATAAAATAAAATAATTAATATAATTACTATATGAACATTTAAAAAAAAGTCATATACTTTTATGATATAAGGTTTTCATAATTCCGTAGAGCCCATCATAGCCATACCTACTTCAAAAGTAGAAAGTGAGTGAATATTGACTAAGACACGGTGCACGTGAATATAACACATAATTATTAAGTGTTCTTGTCGAATGTGGTGCAAAGGTCAACCTAAATAAAAGTAGCTTTTATTATATTTTAACCCTAAGAAAGCGACGTAGATTTTATCCAAACCAGCAAATGATGTAATGATATCAACCAAAAATTTAAATCACCTTTCCCTTCATTTTCTCTCAAGGGTAAGGGAAGGGGTCGGTCGCCACAATGGTTAAGGTGTTACCTTCCAAAGGGGGAGGTCATATGTTTTTGTGATAAAATTTTTATTATAATTATTGAAAGGAAGAGTTTAAATTGTCCATATATTGAAGTAGTCAATGTGTATTTATATTTTAAAATTAAAATAGTTAATAATAATAAATTAATTATTTTTTAGTATATTGGTAATTTAGTTTCAACAAGTTTGACAGAGAAAAATGGAGCATTCTTATTTTTATGTAAAAATTTATGGTATGTAATTGATATAATTACAAATCATGTAATTATATATATTAGATTAACATCTGTAAATTTTGTTTAAGAAAAGATTTTGATGTACATTTATCTCATATATATAATAATGTTTTAAATTTTACATAATAGAAGGAGCTTTTAATTATATATCATGTTTAGGTCGACTCTAAAATTGTTTGACATACTTATCGTTACATTAAGGAATCTCAAATGAAAAACATTGTTGTACCTCTTGTGATTTTTGCTTTTATGAATTTATTGTAGAGTGATCAATCCAATGATATTGTTAGTAACATTTTTCTACCATGTAACTTCATGTTTGTATTCTAGAATTATTATTCAAAAAGCATATCAATTAAAGTATTTTTTTACTTCTTTTATCTGAATCAAAAAATAATTAAATAATCTTATCTAAAATATTGTTTATATTGAAATATTATGTTCATAATCCATATTTTTGATATGCATCGAACTAAACCATTTTAACCAAATTTCAATTTAAATATATCCGTTAAAATCTATCTCCATTTATAACTAAGAAAAAAATTATTTATTTATATTTACTTAAAAAAACATTCTAAAAAAATTGTATTTTGAAGAATTCTAAAGAAACATCTTTCTAATTACATTATCAATATTATATAAAACTTTATCTACTAGAATTGAAAAAAAAAAAAAAATCACTCAAAACCCATCCCAAATAAAAATTGAAGACAATATTTCTATTAATAAATTAAAACTGAACTATCAAAAATGTAAAAAAACAACCCATCTTCTATAAAATCAATAACCATTTTTCAAGAATCGTTGTTCATTTTTGGTATATCAAAACAAGAAGTAAAGACAAAAACTTAACCTTCCTAAAATAAGAGGAGATTGATTATGGGACATCCATTTAAAAAGTTAAAGAGAGATGTTCAATATTTGTTGAATTTACAAATTAAAAACACGTTTTTTTTATTATTATTTCAAACCTTCACATTGACATCTTCAATGTATGACATGTGAGTAGTTGTGTTGTAGCTTCTAAATTTTTGGCACTCATTCAAAACTAAACTATATCCTTTTAAGGACAACAAATCAAACGCATATTTGACAATTCTATTCTCACCATAACTATAATTGTCTAGAGTTTTTTCAATATTTTTTTATTGAGTTTTAATGTAAACCTTTGCCACACGTTTATTACATCTCCTTGCAGGTTTAAATATTAATAAAGAATCGTATGAAAATATAAGAAAAAAGAAATATTACTTATAATTAAATAATAGTTTTATTTTTTAAATTTATTTTTTTATTGAAAAATGTATGTATATTAATATAAATAATGGTATAATATTAATTATATAAAAAAAATGGATAAACTAAGTCATATTTCATAAATACAATTAATTTAAGGTAAGAAATTTTTAGAAAAGATCAAGTTCAACAGATGGTCAAAAATGATTATTAAAAAAAAAATCATATTAAATTGTTAATAGTGCGTAACAATTAAAAAGATACGCATAAAAATAGAGGCATAATTATATGTCATCGGCGAACATGAAAACCGGAAGAGGTAGTGTAATTTTATAACAAAGTTTTGACTAATATAACAACCCCTCTATTGAGTACTAAAAATTTAAAAAAAAAAAAAAAAAAAAAATCAAATTATTTTTTGTTTCATCGACATAAATAAAACTCAATTCTTTGTTTGATCCACTAGGTGTATGAAACTAACATCAAACAAATAACTAAACATAATAATTGCATTCGTTTAAAAGAAAAATAATTAAAGATAACAATATTTTACAAGAATAACAAATGAATATAATAACAGTCCTCTATAACAACATTGGTTTCTAAGTCTCAAAGGAAGTGATTGGGCAAGCCACGAGGCTACCCATAAAAGGCAAAAAGCATTGCAGATGTAGTAGGGTGTCAGACCCGAAAAATGTGGCAATTTTCTTTAGAGAAGGAGAATTTGTTGTGAAGCTTCATGGGGGGTTTGAAAGGGAGAAGCTGTCGGAGCCATGGGGGCAAATCTACCTCATGATTATGAAATACTTCACGCTCAAGGGCAGATTTAAGGTTTTTTATCATTATCATTTTGCCTTGCTCAATCATTTTAGGAATAGAATGGAGATCAGTTTTCCCTTCTTCCTATTATCCTCTGTGCAAAACTCTATTAATCATGCCAAGGAATCCCGTGCTAAAAACTCCCCTCTCATTCCCATTCACTAAGCCCTCATTCTGATGTTGTACCACTTCCATTTGGCCTTGTGCCCACCAAAACCTATTAAAGTTTGTTTGTTGGAGGATAACCCATCAACATTGTCTCCTGTTGTCAAAGGTAAAGACAGGGAATCCATTGGAAATCCTAAAAGCTCCTCTAAAAACCTGAAGGGAGGCCTCAAGATTGAGGAATGTAATATTCCTATTGGGACCCTAACCTTTGATTCCAAACTTTAATCTCTAAATAAAGCTAGTGGAAAACTTATGACCCCTATTCGGGAGACTGAGGTGGATACGGTGGTGCCCACTAAAAGGGAACAGAAGGTTGGGGAGGATGAGGGCAACGTGTCTAAGAAGGTTAGAACTGAAAAAGAGGACTTTGGCTAGGTTAAGGAGCCAGCCAAAGTTTTGGACCCTGGTCCCAAACAGGAGGGGAGTGATCATGGGGGTGTGCTGAGAAGCCTGGTAGAGCAAGAGTTCACAGATCTAGCCGTATTGCTGGAATCCCATCCATTCACCCCAAGGGAATATAAATTTTTGATGACTCTGAGTCTGGGGATTCCACGAGGGAGGGAGAAAATGAAATAGCTACTGAATCTGTTCATGAGGAGGAAGGAGCAAACCATTTTGTTGAACTAAACAAATCTAGCTCAGAGGAGATGGAGGAGGCTATTATTGAAGCCTGTGGTTAGAAGAAGGGGAATTGCGCATTGTGTGTTAAGACTATTAATGGAATTGTAGAGCTCAAAGCTAAGATGGATAAGATGAAGAAGAAATGGTGGGTGATGGCAAAATTTACTACCAAGGCTCTTCATTGCATGGCTTCAGTGTTTGTTGTTTCAAAGACTTTGATGACAAGGTTAGGGATGTGGGGGTGGAAAGCCTCGGTGATTACAAGGATATGCTCAAGTTTTTGGCCAATTATGGGGCTGTTGATAGTCCTTAATGGTCTTTTTTTCTTTCATGCTTTAGTTTTTTTTCATTTTTTAATGTTGTTCAAGTGCTGGTATGTACTGTTTATGGCTCGATTGAGGCCTTTTTGCCTTGGGGGTTGTTTTGGATAGGGTTCAAGACCCTTTTTTCCTATTGAACTTATCAAAAACATTCTCAATTCAATCAAATATATTATTATTATTAAGTATAATTTCATTCTTTCGTACATGATAAAATGAAAGATAAAAGATTTAATCTATTTGTTGTCAGAAAATTACAACCCAATAATAAAATATAAATGTAACGTCCCACCTACCCTAACCCTTGTTTAGGCCCATGTTTAATTATTAATCGAGGTTGGACATGTTAATTGATATTATTCTATTAAGGATCATACTTTATTTAATGTATTTTTTGATGATTAGATTACGAGAAAATCGATATTGATTATGGTTGTGATAGATAAGCATTTGATTATTATATTTTTTATTATATAACTTCACATCATAGAGGTATTGTGATGAGTCTGGTTTATGTGTAGGGAATACCAGTTCTAGTTGTGTTCTAGTTCATTTATATACCATGATAAGATGAGCTGGTATGAGTTCATATTGATTCCATTAGGTAGTTATATGAGTTGACATGGCAAGAACAGGAACTCCAACAGATGACATATGTAGTGAATATGGATCTCGATAATGGGATTGGTGATGGTAGTTATCTATTATATAGATGGCTTATATGACACATTGGCCATATGGATATTTTTCACTTTATTCCTTGATTTCATAAATAAAAAGTGGGCATTATGTTTTAATGTCAACTATTATCCATGGGAAATAAATAAAATAATATATTGCTAAATAAAGTACAAAGCTTTGTGATAATTAAAGTTAAAATAGGTTATGATTATAAACTAAATTAAATAATCACTAAAGAGATAGTTACAAGTTAAGTTA
The DNA here is from genome assembly GCA_037957365.1 of Torreya grandis. Taxonomy (NCBI): domain Eukaryota; kingdom Viridiplantae; phylum Streptophyta; class Pinopsida; order Cupressales; family Taxaceae; genus Torreya; species Torreya grandis. Next base: position 450,093 of record JARHVA010005913.1, on the reverse strand, counting down.
TAGAATCCATGGTAAACAACAATCCTATATCTAAAGAAGGTATAAATGAAAGCCACAATGGACAAACACTTGGCAACCAATTATAATATAAAAGAGTCTCTCACAAGGAAGGTGGCTAGTGAGAAATTAATATGAATGTAAGTGGAAAGAAGAAATTACACTCATTCAAATTATTGGTAGTAAACAGGGTTAAAAAATTGTATACTGTAATTTATAGATGTGTGTGAGACTCACACTATTTTATCTTTTGTATCTCTTTTTGTATGTATTCAACACTTGAAAGCATGTTAAGAGTCTTCAGAAGGCAAAGATATTTCTTTTGTTTATAGCAAAAGGATGGAATATGAAGTGCCAACACCTTGTAAAATCTCTACATATAGCGCTCATTTGTAATATAAAAGATTTCTAATATGATATATATTAATATAAAGTTATGAAATGGTATTCCCCAGAAGTTTTTTATCATTGTTATGTGTGCAATGAATGCTCTATTTATCTAAAAAAATTTAATCATGTATATTATTTATATAGGTTTTGGATATATTAAGATTGTGTTATTTATAAATACACCATAATTAACTAGAAACAACTTGGTTTTGTCTGCATTCATGTCTACATTATAATTATGTTCCCATGTTACACAGTTATCCCTGTATTAGCATGTTCAAAAGGATTTTCCAAGAACCTTTGCTAATAATGGTGCAGTGAATTTGGATGCTTAAAACATGTTGTGATGGCTACCAAGATAGAGATACTTAGAAAGATGGCTCAATGAATGAATTCACAATTTCGTAGATGAAGAAGCAAGAAGAATAGGTATTTATGTGCAAGAGGTTAATAATGAGCATATTTACGACCAAATATATGAGATTTTTTGGTGTGAATTATCTAGACTATTAGTTGTGTGGTTATCATGATTAGAATACTATACTGTTTTGTTGAGGAGGACATAATTTTTAGCTTGGATAGACAAAATACAAAAAAAATTATGAAGATTAGACATCGATTGGGCTAATGCGATATATCACTAGATAAAAACTACCGTTGACAGATATCCATGTTTATGGGGCTAATAATAGAAACTATTAACCTTATGCATCAATATAATTATTAGTGAATAGTAAATCCATGTAACACAATGCAAAGTGTGAGTGAATAAAAAAACACTGTATGATATATATCTCATCATGGTATAGAGGTTGTGGATAAATACATTTTTTTTAAATGTTCATGAAGGATGAAGAGATGCACCCAGCTAAACAAGGCTACTCGATAAAAAGGGAAGCTCAACATCAAAGAACTATGTAATAGTATGTCCTATATCACACTCACATACCTCATGAAAATTAGTGTGTATTTGAAAATAAATGAATATGACATCTATTTGACATGAATTAAATAACATATGTAAAGAACTAAGATAGGAACATTTGAAAATACTTTTGAGGTGCTGATTTTAAATTTTTTAAAATATTTTATATTTTTCCATATTGAATTTTACAAGATTTAAAAAGTACTAAGAAATAAGCCTTAAAAATATAAGAAATGAGAGGGATTCAAACAATCCACAACAAGGTGCTAAAGCATAGTGTGGAAAGAAAGAAGGCAAATAATATACTTTCAATGTATATGTAAAAGAGTCATAGCAACGTAACACAAATAATTGACATAAATAAGAATGTACATGGCCCCAAATGGGAAAGGGGTTATGTGTGCTCATGTAGTGTGTTAAAGTAGAAATACGTAATCATGAAAGTGTAATGGAAGCCACAACATGATAAATATGCCAACGTAAGAAAGTGGATTTACATAAAGAATATGCACTAAAAGCATTGTAAGATATTTATTTGTTATTATTTGAATTAGTTTGAAAATTAAGATGGCAAGTGCCCAAAGTGAAAATAAAGCCAATGGCTAGAATAAAGCTTGAATAAATGATAGAATAATTAGCAATTGAAGTAAAATAAAAGTAATTACATACAAATGGAAGTATTCAAGTAGCTAATAAATTATGTCTAAAATAGGAGGAATGTATAGTATTCTTATACTCTACCTAAATATATAGATTAATCCTGTCAAATAATTGTAGTAGAATACATGGTAGAACCACCAAAATTGGCTTGTTAAAGTGTAACCATAGACATTGAATGTCATTATACATTAACGTGCCCCATTTGCAAAATGAGATGAATCACATCACTATAGACAAATCTAGATTCTATTTGAAACTTTTGTACCTTTAAAACTTTGAAACTTTGAAAAAATAGTGAAATTTGAAATCTTTAACTTAATAGAATGAACATGAATGAATATCATGACTCATGTATCTATATTTAATTGATATAGAATTCCAACTAAATTTTAATGATTTGAAACATGTAACTTGTAACTATTTTTCACATGCCCATACATATGCATTAAGTATATGTGAATCTGTACTCAAATAACTATAATAATGAGTGAACATGCATGTCATATGCCCCCATGATCTTAAAATTCTTAACCATACTATAATTATAAAAATTATATTGGCATAAGTTTGAAATTTGTTCATGAGGGCTTGAATTCTCAATACAATCTCATTGTAATGCCCCCTTTTTGAGATGAAGAGCATAACCTGAAAGTCACTAATCTCAAAAGAAAAATTATAAAGTATGTGGAAGATATAATTATGTATTATTATGTGAACATTTGAAATGTCAAATCATAGTATTGAATAATGCATTCAATTGCATGATTCAAGTTTGAAAGAGAGAAAACATTACAATTTAAAATCCAAAATGGCTATTCACTTCACATTAATAATGTTACTCTTCATATTCCTACAGGAATGAAAATCAACTTATTGAATAAGAAAAAAGCTACCTATTGAGACAAAAGATACATAGGATTAATAGCTATATACAATATTGTTACATCCCCCCTTAAACTATAGGGGTCTTTGTCAAATCAAGCATTCCTCTGAACTTTTAATTTTTTCCTCATCCAAGCACTTTTGTCAGGATGTATATTGATTGCTTTACTATATGGAAATGTTGTAACTTGACACTACCATCTTTCACATAATATCGAGTCAAATGAAAATTAGTAATTATTGTGCTTGATTTGATCGTGAAAGACTAGATTCTTTGCCATCTAGATTGCATAAGTGTTATCAACCATGAGAGGTTTTGATGAAACATGTTGCTCCTACAAATATGAATGAATCCTTATGAGCCACACGATCTCTCTGGTTTCCTCTGAAGTAGACATATATTCTAATTATATTAATGAAATTACTGACATTGATTACTTTTTAGATTTCCAATAGATAACTATTATTCCCAAATTCATCAAAAAACCCAATGTGGACTTTCCATCTTCATGATCACTACCATAGTCATAATTTAAATACCTAACTGGTTTGAAATCTCCTTCCCTAGAGTATTTGAGCCTAAAAATTTGTGTTCCTTTGAGATATTTGAGGACCTTTTTTGTTTCTACCTAATGATTTTCTCTGGGTTATTGCATGAATCTTGAGATGACACCAATTTTAAATGATATATCTGGTCGAGTTATGGTCACACAAAAACTTCCAATGAGTTTTTTGTATTTAGTGGCATCAACCAAATCTATGGAATCTTTAGATGTCAATTTGAGATTTTGTTCCATGCGTGTGTTGAGAGGATTACAATCTTCCATTCCAAACTTTCTTAGAAAATAACCAACATACTTATTCTAAGTGATGAATAAATACTTTGGTTTTTGAATTAGTTCAATACCCAAGTAGTAATAAAAGTAACCCAAATCAGTCATTTCAAAACTTTTCATTAAATTTGATTTGAACTTTATAGTGTATCATTCATTATTCCCTATAATGAGCAGATCATCAACATACACCACCATAAATATAATTATTTTGATGAAAAGAGTTGCATCTTCAAACTCAAAAGTTTGAAGTTCATGTTCGTTGGGTGCTCAACTAATTTTTCATACCATGCTCGAGGAGCTTGTTTCAAACCATACAATGATTTTTATAATTTCCACTCTTTGTGCTCTTGTCAATATATTTAAAAAACATTTAGGTTGTGTCATGTATGTTGTTTCCTTGAGGTTGCCATTCAAAAAACTAGTTTTGACATCTATTTGGTTAATGATTTAACTTTTTTTTGGGAATAATAGAGTTTTATTCCTATTTTAGTTAAAGGTCTAGATTAATAAATCAGTAAAGAATATTGCAATAAGTATAGTCCTAATTTGTATAAGTTATGTCTTTTTTATCTTTCTAAAAATTGTTAGTATATGTGAAGTCACTATTCACAAGTGACATGGCAGTGGGGCCAACAGTGGGGCCTAGGTGGTGGGCTCATGGTGGGACCCAGGTGATTGGACATATGAGGTGGCACAAGTGGGACATGGCATGACCCACAAAGCATCTTTCTTTGTTGAAAAATGAGGAGAGAGGAAATGGGATTCCATTTTATAATATCACATGTGTTTGACTTGGGAAGCAAGTTAACCAAGTCAAAAGGCAAAGAATTTTTAATTATTTGGCACATGTGTGTGGATTTTCATGTTGGAGGATAATCATGAGATTTTGATGCCATTTCTTGACCCCATGTAAAGGTGGGTTTTAATTCTTTAGGACACCTTGTTTTTCTTCATGAGGTGAAAGTCAAAGTGAGTTTGGTGGAGGATGACTTTATCATATTCCAAGTTGATTTGGCCTCACATGAGCAAAGTCATATGCCAAATAGTGTTTCCACCTAAGGGTGGCATATTTTTCTTCCATATCCTTCTTTTATTCATCCATAAGTCATCCATTGTAATTTATATAAAATGAGGAGATTTGAGAGGTTTTAGTGTGTGGTGGAAGTTGCAAAAATAAGTCATTATTTTCTAGTTTGTAAAATAGCTTTGTAAAGCTTGTATGCTTGAAAGATAGCATTAGAGATGGAGAGGGTGTTGAAGGAGGAATTTTTGTTATAGGTTTTGAAGTTAGTATAAAGATACAACTTCCATTTTCCTTGTGGTTTTTCCTTACATCTTGCAAGGTTTCCATGTAAACTCTTTGTGTAATGTGTTAATCATATTTTTGATTTTATAGCTGTTATTTTTGCATTTATTTTCTTGAACATGTATTGGATTTATTCCTAACATTTGGTATCAGAGCTAGGCTCTTTGAAAAATTCTTTTGTGAGTGTTTTTTGTTGAGTCAGGGTGTTGTGTGCAAGAAGGAGCTATAACAATGATAGGTGGAGTAACCAGATTTGAAGTTGAGAAGTTTGATGGCAAGAATTTATCCTTATGAAAGATGAAGGCGGAGGATCTCTTGGTGTCGGATGACCAAGCTCTAGCCTTGAATGGGTTAGAAAGCAAGACCAATAGTATAATAGATGAAGACTAGAACAAGATGGATAGAGAGGTTATTTTTACCATTCGTTTGTGTCTTGCAGATTTTATGCTCTTCAATGTTGCTGAGGAGAATAATGCAGAAGATTTTTAGGAGAAATTAAACAAATTGTATTAGACAAAATCTATAAAAAATAAAGATTTATTGAAGAAGCAATTTTATAGTTTAAGGATGAAGGAGAACTCATCCATTACTGAACATTTAAATGAGTTTAACACCATTGTTAACAAACTAGTTTCCATTAGTGTGAAGATGGAGGATGAAGACAAAGTCATTACCTTGTTATGCTCACTTCTTGATAGTTGGGATCATGTGGTGATGACTATCAGCAATTCATCATCATCCACTCTTAATTTTAAAGATATAATTATAACTTTTCTTGGAGAGGATATGAGAATAAATTCTTTTGATGCATCCTCCGACAATGAAGCATTATCTGTAAGAGGAAGATCTAGTGAGAGGAGCAATCATGGAAGATCACCTTCTAGATCAAAGTCTAGAGGACGTAAGGGAAAATGCTATCACTATAGAAAGCCAGGCCAGATGAATAAAAAAATTTGGCAACTAAAAGAGGAAAAGAAGGATGGAAAAGAAAATCCACCTTCAGGTGAAGCCAACACTACAAATTCAGATGAAGAAACCACACAAGAAGCATTCTACCTCAATAATAGTAGATCACTTTCAAACACTTGGGTATTAAACTTAGGTGCATCATTCCACATGTCTCCACATAGAGATTGGTTTATTGGTTACCAACCTTTTAATGGAGTATCTTTTTACTTGGGTGATGATCACCCTTTGGATGTTGTGGGAAGAGGAGATGTAAGGATCAAACTAGATGATGGTAAAATCAAGAGATTGAAAGATGTGTGGTATGTTCCTGATTTAAAGAAGAATTTGATGTCCATCAAGGTGATGGACGAGCTAGGATATTCATGTACCTTTGGAAATAGTAAATGTAAAATTATGAAAGGATTTTTGGTGGTAGCAAATGCAGAATCTTATGGATCTTTATATCATTTATGTGGAGATTCAGTGACAAGTACTACAACAACTATGGAGAATGATTAAGACATTGTGATGTTATGGCATCAACACCTTGGACACATGAGTGAGAAAGGATTGAAGATATTGCATGACCAAGGTATGTTGGCTGGGATTAAGTCTTGTTATTTAGGCTTTTGTGAGCACTGCATCTTTGGTAAATAGAAGAGGGTAAGATTTACTATAAGTGCAGGTAAAAGTTCTGAATTTTTACAACTTATCCATTCGAATATTTTTGGACCTATCCCTACTCAATCTATAAATGGTATAACTTATTTTATTTCCTTTATAGATGATTATCTAGAAGATTATGGGTATAATTTTTGAGAAATAAATTAGAAGCTCTAAAAAAATTTAAATAATGTAAGACATGGGTAGAAAAGAGTTTGGGCAAATCTATTGTATGTCTAAGGTTAGATAATGGAGGAGAATATTTCTCTAGGGATTTTGATAAATTTTGTATGTAGGGATGAATTAAACATCAAAATAATATCCCTCATACTCCACAATAGAATGGTGTAGCTGAGTGGATGAACCGCACTATCATGGAATGTAGAAGAAGCATGTTGAGTGCATCAAAGCTGGCAAATGGATTTTGGGTAGAAGCTATTAATACATCTGTATATCTCATTAATAAATCTCCTACAACTATGTTAGATGGAAATACTTCATAAGATACTTGGCATGGTAAGCCATCTGATTATTCTAATTTACATATTTTTGGTTATGGTGCATTTGCCCATGTGCCTAAAGAAACAAGGTCCAAGCTAGATTTAAAATCTAGGAAATGTATTTTTTTTGGCTATGAAGATACTGTAAATGGGTATAGATTGTAGGATCTTACTAACCTTAATATTATTGTTAGTCGATATGTTGTGTTTAATGAAAAATCCATGAAAGGGAAGGAGGTATAATAGACACCTAAAATTGTACCAATTGAAGTAGTCAAAGAAGGAGAAAATGAAAAAAGGCAAGTTGATACTTTAGATCAGCAAGTAGAACACCAAGTACAAAAAACATAAGTTAGAAGGTCCACTCATACCAAGAGGGTTATAGAAAGGTATACTCCTACATTTCAGTCATATTTTGCTTTGTTTACTGATATGGGTGAACCTAGTTCATTTCAAGAAGCTAGAGAATCTGAGAATGCAAAAGAATAGAGGATAGCCATGGAGGATGAAATGAGATCACTTCATAAAAATGAGACATGGGAGCTTGTGGATCTTCCACCTAGAAGAAAGAGTGTTGGTAACAAGTGTGTATACAAGTTAAATAAAAATAGTGATGGGTTGTTCGAATAACATAAGGCTCATTTGGTGGCAAAAGGTTATGTGCAAAAATTAGGTATTGATTTCAATGATATTTTCTCTCCTATTGTAAAAATTTATACTATGTTTTAGCTTCATAATTTAGAGTTAGAGCAGCTTGATGTGAAGACAATATTTGTACATGGTGATCTTGAGGAAGAGGTTTATATGGATCAACTTGAGGGCTATGAGGTAAAAGGAAAGGAAAATATGGTTTACAGATTGAATAAATCTCTATATGGTTTTAAATAGGCACCGAGAATGTGGTACAATAAATTTGACACCTTCATGAAGATCCAAGAATTTAGCAGAAGTGAAGTTGATCATTGTGCATATTATAAAAAATTCAATGATGGGAGCTTTATTATTTTACTATTATATGTTGATGACATATTGGTTGTAGACCCCAACATGAGGAGGATCAATGAATTAAAGGCTCAATTGGCTAGGACATTTGAGATGAAGGATTTAGGAGTAACAAACCAAATTTTGGGGACGCAGATACATAAGGACATGAAAGCTAAAAAGATCTAGTTGTGATAAAAGACATATGTTGAGAAGGTTCTACAATGGTTCAATATGCAGAATGCCAAACTAGTTAGTAATCCACTTCCTACACATTTTAAGTTGTCTTCTGAGCAATGTCCTAATACAGAAGAGGACAAGACAAATATGTATAGTGTACCTTATTCATCAATAGTATGGAGCCTCATGTATGCTATGGTGAGCATAAGACCAGATATTTCCCAAGCAGTGGGAGTTGTGAGCCGGTTCATGGCAAATCCTGGAAAGGATCATTGGTCTATGGTGAAGTGGATACTCAGATATCTAAAAGGCACTTTAGATGTTGTAATTTTCTATGGAGGAGTATATTTACAGATAAGAGGTTTTTAGATTCTAATTTTGGTGGTGACAAGGATGGACAAAAGTCCACTACAAGATATGCTTTTACTCTTGCTGGTGGAGCTGTGAGTTGGGCTTCTAAGTTACAACTAGTGGTGGCTTTATCAACCACTGAAGTAGAGTATGTGGCTGCAATTGAAGGTTGTAAAGAGGTAATATGGTTAGAGTGGTTTTTGGGTGACTTCATGGAGATTTAAGGAAAGATTACTTTGCATTATGATAGTTAGAGTGCAATTTTCTTGATGAAGAATGCAACATTGCATGATCGCATGAAACATATTGACATCAAATACCACTTCATCAGAAGCATGGTGGAGGATGGTAGGGTCCTGTTATCAAAGGTAGACACTAAATATAATACTAAAAACATGTTAACAAATATGGTTACGAAAGAGAAGTTTGATTGGTGCAAAACTTCTCTAGGATGGTTGAAATTGTGATGAAGGTAGCATCGGGCATGATAAGCAAGTAGATGGTAGGATACATAGGTATGGAAAATCCTGTGTATAGTGACTTCAAATGGGATAATGTTAGTTTATGTGAATTCACTATTCATAGGTGACATGGTAGTGGGTCCTAGGTGGTGGGCCCATGATGGGAGCTAAGTGACTTGACATATGAGGTGGCACAAGTGGGACATGGCATGACCCACAAAGCATCTTGCTTTGTTGAAAAATGAGGAGAGAGGAAATGGGATGCCATTTTCTAATATCACATGTGTTTGACTTGGGATGCAAGTTACCAAGTGAAAAGGTAAAGAATTTTTAATTCTTTGGCACATGTGTGTGGATTTTCATGTTGGAGGATAATCATGAGATTTTGATGCCATTTCTTGACCCCATGTGAAGCTGGAGCATTATTCTTTGGGACACCTTGTTTTTCTTTATGAGGTGAAAGTCAAAGTGAGTTTGGTGGAGGATTACCTCATCAAATTCCAAGTTGATTTGGCCTCACATGAGTAAAGTCATATGCAAAATAGTGTTACCACGTAAGGGTGGCATATTTTTCTTCCATCTCCTTATTTTCTTCATCCATAAGTTATCCATTGTAATTTCTATAAAATGAGGACATTTGAGAGGTTTTAATGTGTGGTGGAAATTGAGAAAATAAGTCATTATTTTCTAGTTTGTAAAATAGCTTTGTAAAGCTTGTATGCTTGAAAGATAGCATTGGAGAAGGAGAGGGTGTTGAAGGAGGAAGTTTTGTTTCAGGTTTTGAAGTTAATAGAAAGATACAACTGTCATTTACCCCATGGTTTTTCCTTGCATCTTGCAAGGTTTCCATGTAAACTCTTTATATAATGTGTTACTCCTATTTTTGATTCTATAGCTATTATTTTTGCATTTATTTTCTTGCACACATATTGGATTTATTCTTAACAAAAATAACAATAAATAAGGAGAAATAAAATTTAGCTAGAAATAGGCTGAGATGGTTGAGTTAGAGGTAAAACTAGTTATGCAGGACTAAGATAGTGTTATAAACTTGGATCTAGATTTTGTTTGGTGAAAGGACAAGAGCACCAAAAATAGGACACTTTGAGGTCTAACACTGTAGTCCAATCCTGTTGTTATTTCCAAACTCATCACAAAGACCTAAAACTTTTTGAATTTTTGCATTGTTCCTATGTGATTCTGCCTATGAAATTTTGAGTGTTGATTGTTGATGAAACTCCTTATAGAGCCAATTCAATCTTTAAATGCTGACCCTCCATCATGCTTGATAAAATGGTATTTGAATCATTTAGAGAAAGTGGGGTTAGTGTATAATATGTATTGAATGTGTAATGTATACCCCTTGTGTGGGCATGCTACCTAAATACCAATACTTTAAAGAGGGATTAATCCTTATGTATTTCTCCCACCTAATGTGCTTTGTGCAATAGTGTGATGTGGATGCAAAATTGCCAAATTGAGAGTGCTTGAGGTGGCTAGGGTCTGGTATGAAGATTTGAGTGTGTTTGAAGCTATGTTGGGTGACGATATATAGAGAATAAGGAAGTTTGACTTAGTGCTTTGTTTGTAATCTTGATTGATTTGTAATAATTATCACCTTCATATGTAAATGAGCTTCGGATGGGATTTTATAGGGAATAATTAGTCATGGTTTAGATGTATTCATGCTAGGATGACATAATGAAGGATAGGAATCAAATGAAAATGATCATTTGGACTCAAAATGTAAATGGATAGGAGCATCAAAAATGGGACACCCTAGGGTCGAGTGTTATAGTCCAAGTATGGCACTCCTATCCTATAGGTTCAAGACTTGGGGGATAGGATTGGCCTAGGGAAATTTAGCTTGGCTAAGGTGGAATGATCATTCAAAAGGCTTGAGCTGACTAGAAATGATCGAATAGGTGTCTAGTAGGGTCACAAGATCATGCAAAAGGACTTATGGATGGGATGTCACAAGCCACACTCAAATTATCAATTTGGACATTTCATATGACTACATTTGATCCCCATTTATTCTAGTGATGTAGAAAAATGAAATACTAAGATAAAGGAAAAATAAAAAGCATACTTGAACTTACCTATAAGGGTGAAGCCCATGAAGATGTGTGATGTTGAGTGTGCATAGAGAGAGCACAATGTGAAGAGTAAATTTGTTGTGATGTTGAGTGATGTTGGGTATGTGTTATACCAAGATTAATATCATGAATGGAATTGAGTGCTTAATTCCCTAAGAGTGGCTCAAGAATGTAAAGGTTGTCCCTTTGGATCCGTCATCACCCACTAAGTGAAGCTATGTAATCATGTGTATGTTAATCAATGTTTGGATTGTGTGTCCAATCCCTCTAAGTAGGTGGCTCAATAACACAAAGGATATCTAGTCCTTTGGCTCCATCATTACCCCTAAAGCATGAAGCTAGGAACTGATACCAGTATGAATGTGTGTCATATGAGATGGATCTTGAATCCCATGAATGTTTTGTAATCTGACAATATGATATAGATAGTTTAATGTGTAATAAAATCTATGCCAATTTTGGAAATTTTAAAAGGTGAAGATTAGGCTTGTATGAAAGCCACTCTAAAATGATGCCAACCACTTATAGATTGAATAAGGCACACAAGTGTTGAGAATACAAAGGTAATACTATGAACTAGAAATAAAATAAGGCAAATATGTCATGCACATTTCCCTCAACAATTGATGTTTATAACATGGATTATGATTTGGAAGTTATACCAACTGCCCAATCTAAAACTAAAAGTGAGGGCCATCATGTCGTGCATGATTCCCCATATATCTGGATTCTCTAAGAAAAATTGTATTAAAATATCCCAATCTAAACTAAACTATAGCTGACAAAATTTTAACTAAACTTACCTTTCTATCTATTTTTTTAAAATCTAGGCTTTTTATTGTTTGGATAAGAGCATCGAAAATAGGACACTTTGTTGTTCAGTAATGTAGTCCAAATATGGTGCTCTTGTCCTTAATTATTTTTTATCGTTGTTCTATGTTTTTCACTATATTTTTGGTCTATTCTACCTAGTTTGAATTTGGGATGTTGTTTTGAGTGTTCTAAAAACTAATTTTTTATCGATAGAGGGCTCTAATCTCTATGACAAAACCCTTGTTTATTGTCCCCTCTTATGAGGGTAGGAATGAAGACCTTGCAATGACTACCCTTAGAATAAATAGCCCTAAAAGTGTGTTATATTGTTAAAATACATGATATAATAATGATAATCGAAGAGATGTCTCAAGATATAGCACAGTTTGTATTGGAGATTGTTAGATCAACAAGGGTATGCCTAAATAGATGTAACAATGTAATAGCATGTGCAATATATTGAACTAAAATTGGAAACTTTAGTTAGTTTTCAAATAGGTATGGATCATGATGTCCATCATGGCATCCAAGAAAGCAAGGTAATGCATGATGTGGATCATGGCATTGTGAACAATTGAGAAGCAAACAAGCATGCAAGGCAAGAAGCAAGAAGCATACAAAAGTGGCCAAGGGACCAAGAAAATAAGGGACATGGGCTTATGTCACTCAAATTAGGAAAGCAAGTATATAAGTCATGTTCAAATTCCACATACACATACAATTAAAAATAATCAAGGTTAGCACAAGGGCCACAAGTGCATAAAAGAGTGCAGGCAAAGGACATTTACAAATGTCTTAAGGCACACACAAGAGAAAAAATAGGAATTGAGAAATACAATCATATCTAACTACTCAAATCAAGAAAGGAAGGCATATAAATACTAAAAATAAAATTGCATCTAACTAATCAAAACAAGAAGTAAAAGTCTGCAAAACATGGCATACAAGACTAGGTAGATGCTAAGAAATACACAAGTGTTATATATTAGTGAGTGTCAATAGAATAATCTATGTAAGCTAGTATGTAATGTACATCATCATGATAAATAGAGTGTGTGGTGTAGGAATGACATAACCTGGATGGTGTAGTCATGTAGAATATGCCCCCGATGGGTAGATATGTCGATATATGTTTCAACTGTAAAAGTAAGATGCCCCTTCAATGGATAGAGTGAAGTAATCAAGGATCTGGGTGTCATTGTACACACTCAAAGAAGATCAAGTGAAGCATGATAATGTAGATAAATTGATAAACAATAGCATAGAATAGCAAAATGTAAGTCTAGCATGGTAGTAGAAATGTAAAGCATGGATAATGTGTATAACTAAAAAAAAATTTGGTGTTTTGAGTTATTTGAATGTTTTTATATTTTGACATGTTAAATTATTTTTAGTATTTTTAAATATTGTATTGTTTTTGGCATTTTTAAATACTGTTATGTACAATTAAGCAAAAGGAAACTATGTACAAGAAATTGAAAAGAAACTATGTACAAATAAACTGAGAAATTATGTACAAGTAAGTTGAGAAATTATGTACAAGTAAGCTGAGAAAAAATGATACTAACTAATGAATCTCAAAAGAGACTCCCTGTCGTGGTGTCCTGTATCAAACAAAGGAATCATGAATGATTATGAAGCAAGAGGGAATGGATGTGAATATGACTATGAATATTTAGATTCATTATCAGTATCTTGGAAATCATAATAATATGTATTGTTCCACTCATCATTATCATCTTGATTTTGAACCAATGGAATGTTAGTGTTGACTTTGTTGTATCTAAATATTTTCCTTTGATAAATTGTGATTATGAATGATTTGCTTTAGGATGTTCAATAAATTCCAAACCTTGGTGACAAACATTATCAACTACTAGAATAGGAGTAGTGATGCCTTAAGCATGCTTCCCCAACACTTGACTTTGACAATCAAACCATTATGCATATTTTTGACCAAACCCATATTGCTTTGAAAGTTGAGGCCCATTTTGGAGAGGTAGATTTGTATCTTTTCGTGCTTTACCTATGCTTGTGGTGTTGTTTCTTGCTCTTACTCTAATTTTGCTTTTGGATCCTTTTGTTGTTCTGAGTTATGCTATGGTAACCACTTTTGTATTATTTCTGAATTTGACCCTTTGTGAATGTGTTCTTGTGTCACTATGGATTGCTTGACTGATTTACCTTATATAGGGTCCTCATTATAAATTATCTTTCGTATATATTTTTTCAATGCCAAACATGAGTCTGTGTGATGGCCATGAATTCTATGATATGCACAATAATATTTGGATATTCTCACTGGATGTAGAGGAGGTAGTTTGATCAACTTAGATTTAATCATTTCCCTTAGTACCTCACTTGAACTCTTATTTTATTTTTTAATTATTTTTTAATCACTAGTTATAGAGTTACTTTCTTTTGATTTCTTGTTTTGATATGTAACATTGCTTGCAACCAATTGACTAGGTGAAGGTGCATATACATGATTGGCACTGGGGTACCTTTGAGGCTTTTGTTTTATAATCTAATTTTTTAATGTTGTGATCTTTTCATGTAATAGCTGATTTTGAATTTGTAAATTTTAAATTAACTTACTCATACTGTTGATTTGATCCCTTAGAGTCTCACAAGTGCAAACCCTAGTTGCTTTTGGTTGAACATGTAAGCACATATGTTGAAGAGGGTTTGAAGAAGTTATAGGCTAAATACATCAATTAGGAACAATAGTATAGTCCGCCTCACCTTTTAGAGGGGTGATATAATGGACCTAGTTTGAGGGAAAGTAGTTATCGCCCTCTTAGGGGAGAGATAGATAAGGGAATTCTTTCTTGTACATAAGATATGATATTGAAACTTGACAGGTGGTTGTTAGCTTATGTAATGGATCCACTAAGTATGTAAGGATTTTATTCTTAATTGAATTACACATAGTATAGAGATAACATGTTAAATAAGTAATGAAATATGACATATATTTGAATTGGTCTTAAAATAACATGTACATATGTATTTATGTCATTTATGAATTCATGCCAAATGAAAGGAAACACGCATGCAAGAGAAACTAGAAAACTTTTCATAATTAAAACATGATTAATAAAATTATAATATTCAGCCCAATGTGCAAAAATTAGAATTTTAATTTCAAAACCCTAGGCTAGGGTTTGAAAATACCAGGACCTAGTATAGGTAACTAGGGTTTGAAAGAAATAATTTTGAAAATTACTATGGTAATTTTTAATTATTAAATGTGAAATTTTACTTTAAAAAATTAGAAAATTATTACTAAAATTAGTAAAGAATTTTCTCTAGGGTTTGTGTGTGCAAATGAAGTAAGTTGGGTTCACCAAATAATTTAACTTTTTTTAGAATAATAGAGTTTTATTCCTATTTTAGCTAAAGGTCTAGATTAATAGATCAATAAAAAATATTAAAATAAGTACAGTCATGATTTGTATAATTTATTTATCTTTTTTACCTTTCTAAAAATAGCAATAAATAAGGATAAATAAAACTTAGCTGGAAACAAGCTGAGATGGCTAAGACAGAGGCTAAAATTAGCAATGTAGGACTAGGACATTGTCATAAACCTAGATCTATATTTCATTTGGAAAAATAATAAGAGCATTGACAATAAGACACTTTGGGTTCCATTGTTTTAGTCCAATCCTACTACTATTGTCCAAATTGATCACAAAAACCTAAAACTTTATAGGTTTTTGCATTGTTCCTGTGTGACCCTACCTATGAAATCTTGAGTGCTGATTGTTGAAAAAACTCCTTGTAGATCTGATTCAATATTCAAACCCTAACCCTCCATCATGCTTAATAAAATGGTATTTTAATCATTTAGATAAAGGGGGGTTAGTGGATAATATGCATTGAACATATAATCCACACCCCTTGTGTGGGAATATTACCTACATACTAATACTCTGAAAAGGGATCAAGCCATATGTAGTTCTCCCACCTAATGTGATTTGTGCAATAGTGTGATACAAATGGAAAAGTTCCAAATTAAGAGTGCTTGAGGTGGTTAGGGACTAGTATGAGGGTTTGAGTGTGTTTAAATCTATCTTGGTGACTGTATGCAGAAAATAGGGAAGTTTGCCTTAGTGTTTTGTTTGTATTCTTGCTTGCTTTGTAAGATTTGTCACTTCCCTCTATAAATGATATTTGGATGGGATTTTATAGGGAACAATTGGTCATGGGTTAGATGTATTCATGCTAGGTTGACATAATAAAGGATATGAATCAGATAAAAATAATTGTTTGGGTTCAAAGTGCAAATGGATAGGAGCACTAAAAATGGGACACCCTAAGGTCTAATGCTATAGTCCAAGTATGGCACTCCTATCCTACAAGTTTGAGACCTAGGTGGATAGTATTGGCTTAGGAAATATAGCCTGATTGAAGTGTAATGATTCTTCAAAAGGATCAAGCTGACTGGAAATGATCAAAAAGGTGTCTAGTAGGGTCATAAGAGCATGCAAAAAGGACTTATGGATGGGATGTCATAAGCCACACTCAAACTACTAATTTATAAATTGTATATGACTAAAATTAACTTTCCATCCATTATGAGATGTCATAGCCAACATGGTTTGAATGATAGTCCATTTTTTTATAGGTGAAAAGGTTTCATTGTAGTCAATTCCTTATTTTTAAATATATCCATTTGTGACAAGACTTGATTTGTGATTTTCAAGTGAGCCATCAGCTTTATATTTTTTGTGGTAGACCCACTTGTATCCAATTGATTTTCAGCCATATGGAGGATCAACTAATTTCCAAGTCCTTTTTTAACCAATGCATTGTACTCATCTTTTATTGCTTTTCTCCAAGATTCAAGCTTTACATCCTGTTTGAAAGATGTTGGTTCTAAATAAAATGAAATATTGAGTTATTCTTCTGGAGAATCATTCAAGATGAACTTTTCTATTCTATCTTGGATTTATTCATGGGACTTGTCTGATTGTGATGCGGTTGCATGTGCACTTCTACTACATGTTTTCCTAATTTCATCAATTTTCACATCTTTTAATGTTTGAGTGGCACTGTGTACACCCTAAATTGGTCAAATAACCACACATATCATGTCTTTTCATGGTCCTCTTCATAGGATAATCCAACTAGATAATACGATACTTATTCACACTAGCCATGTCTTTGTTTTGCTTGTCTTGGTCTTGTTTCATGCTTTTATCACCTTTTCATTATCTCACTCAACTGATCTATACCCTCAAAATTGGCATGTGTTAATCCTAGCCTATTTTTATGAGTATTAAACAATAGAATTTTGGTGGACTATACTGCTTAGTACTCCTGTCCTACTCAATATTGTTGTCCAATGATCATTTTTTTCTTAGTTAATGGGTCCCAAACCCTTGTTAGCCCCTCCCTTAAGTTTTATTTATCTTTTTAATGTTGGATAACATGAATAAAGCTCCTAAATTCAAAATAAATAGTCTCCTATATAAATAACTTCACAAGGCATTTTATATCTAGTACTTACTACTTTGACACACTAAATAATTAAAATCAGTCAATAGTATATCTCAAAATTCTGCATCACACATAGATTTTCATGCTTGATCAAGGAAGGGCATAGGTAAAATTTCATTCTTGCATCTACTGTGTGCATTGATTATGCATGTTCCCTAAGGAAAAACTACACCTGATCTGAGACCCTAGCCTGAGGGTTATGTAGTTAATGATCAAGACAAAAGGGGTTCTAGATCATGTGATCATACTTCCCCTAACCCATTATTTTCCCTTCTTACTTTTAATATGTTTTTTTTTCATGTGTGTAGGTAGACCTAGGGTTTTAAGACAAAATCAGCTCCATAGTGAGTTTCATTGACAATCAGTGCTCGATTTTTCACAAGCATACTCATACAGGCACATCACAACTATCCAAAAAGTTTTAGGTTCTGTGATTAGTTTGGACAATAGCAGTAGGAATGGATAACAACACTAGACACCAAAGTGTCCAATTTTTAGTGCTCCTATCTTTTCACCCAATAAAATCTAGATTCAAGTTTATGACACCTTCCTAGTCCTGCACAGCGATTTTCAATCTCTGTATTAGCCATCTCAATCTATTTATAGCTAAGTTATATTTCTTCTCATTTATTGTTATTTTTATAAAGGTGAAAAAGATAAACAGTTGCATAAATCAAGACTGTATTTATTGTTATATTATGTACTAATTTATTAATCTATACCCTTAACTAAAATAGGAATAAAACTCCATTATTCCCAAATAAGTTAAATCATTTGGTGAACCTGACTTACTTCAAACAAATCTCAAAACCTTAGGTATCCCTAGGGTTTTCCTTCACATTTTTGTGCAAAAATTCGATTTTAAAATTCTAATTTTTGTATAAATTTTTGTAATTTTTTTTTATTAAAATTTATTTTAGAATTCAAATTATCGTAATAATTTCAAATTTCTAAAAATCCAACCCAAAACCCTAGATTTCCAAGCTAGGTTCTCAAACCCTAAGCCTTCCTCCCTCACAATTTTAGATAATTTTTTTGGAATTTCTACAAATTGTTTAGAGTGTCAAAAATATTTTTAAAATTCCTATGTTAGTAGTCATTCTTGAATTTATTTTCTTAATAGTAATTTTACATACTCTCTTTAGTGAAATCAATAAAATATCCACTAAGGCACTTGTTCCCTCTCATCCTATAGATAAATTTCCAAATTTTTCTCATAATTATGACAATGAATGGACAAATTTGTAAAATTGCATATTAGCCAAAAATGAGGAAAATGATTACATTTACAATGAAGATAATTATTATTGTTGTAATAAATAATATGATGATGCATATGAAAGTGATAGTGAAGAAAAAGTAGATGCATCTTCTTCTCTCAAACCTATCAATTTTCTTCCTTCTTCCAAAGAAAATAATTTTGATAAATGAGAAAGTTACTTTTCACCTCATTATCCTATGCACAATACATCAAACTTATAAATTAATCATGCAATTCCAAGTGAACCTCTCATTGGTAATAATTTGCTTGCATTTGATCCTAGTTTCTCCCTCTCTTTTGCTACTTTTATGTTCAAATTACAACAATATAAATGAAATAGAATTAAATTTCCAATGCATAATTTAAATGATCAATCTCATGTTATTTACTCTACTTTGTCATCTCAAACAATGACAAAAAAATGTTTAAATGATAACTCTCTTACTCTTACTTCTCATATTACAAATGAAAATAATGCATGCACTCCATTCAAGGATAACATAGATGTACAGAGTATTCCAATTTCACATGACAATTTATTGCATATTATAAAATAATTAACATCTTCTCTTATCCCTCTCCCTATTGATAATGGAAGTGATAATGAGTATGATAGTGAACATGCAAATTAATATGACAATGAGAGTGAATATGAAAGTGATACTTCTACTTCTCCTCTTTCAAATGAACAAAATTTTGATTGTGATAATGCACAAAATAATGATGACTATTATGCATATAGTGAAGAAGAAAATGCATCTCATGCTTCTAACTCTTCTCTCACTCCTCTCAAACATAATACATTACAAAATTTTGCTTCTACTTCTATGCATTATTTTATTTCAAATGATGCACATGTCAATGATAACATCACATCTTCTATTCAATTAGAGTGTGATTCACTAAATACTAAAGATATCAATGAATATCCCAAACCATTCGCTACTACAGTAGCGCCTGTTTCTCAATCTCCACCCAAAGAGAATGGTATCCCACATCCCTCTAATAAGGTCCAAGTTACTATTCCTTCAAATGTTCAAATGAGCACACCCCTCTTTATGATCCAATTGTTAAATATAGCATTCTCATGGATAAAATAAATGATCAAATTCAACATTTAAATGAATTACTTCAAGATACTAATATACCATCCCAAGAGATTATTTCTTTGATGCATGTAGTTGGTAATTATAACACCAAGTACATATCCTTACTTTGAAAAATAAGGCTTATAAGTCTTGGATGGATGCGAATGACTTACATGGTAACCCTCTTCCAAAGACATTTGTAAAAGCTTCATTGCCTAAGCATTTACATATATCATCATTTCCTTAATTTGATGGAACTGGAGACCCATTCCTACATCTTAAAGCCTTTCAAAAGGCTTTGTCGTCTCATGCGAGTCCTTTGATTCTACTTAAGTTGTTCCAGTAGACATTAGTGGGTAATGCACATAATTGGTTCTTTCATCTACTCCTCATTTTTTCTTTACATACATATGATGACTTAAAGGAAGCATTTCTCAGATATTACATAATAAACATGGGCCCTCATGTTATGTATGAGAAACTTTTTACATTACATCAGAACCCTTCAGAGTCAGTTAGTGATTATATCTTACGATTTAAGACTTACATGTTACCCTTGATCTATAAACCAACAAATTTAGAGGTCCAAAATATATTTATAAAGGGGATTTACCAACCTCTCCAAGAGCGTGTATTATATTAGATAGAGTCTTATTTTAGGCACTTATGTTATATAGTTTTAGCCTTGGAGAAGAAATTGGGATTGACTGAGTCAAATTTAGTTGATCAACTTACTCTATATTTCACAACATTGCCTCCATCTAAATATCTTAGCACACATCATCCACCTTATCCCAAAATATATATGAGACCACAAATAGAAAAACAACCAATTAAGAATAGAGAGCCAATTTCCAGAGCACCACCAATAGTATGTACTACAAAAGATAGTAGTAGGGCACCACTATAGTTTGATTTAGAGAGGGATAACCCATATGTCATATTATCAACACAACTAGATAATATGTTAATCACATTGCCTTCTACTCATCATCGAGAACCGTATCTCTTACATAGATAGACACATTGCCCCTTTTGTAACTATCATCATATCCATGGACATAGAGATAATGATTGTTATGGACTCAGGGACTATATTAATAAATGTGTTAATAATGACATGATAGCATTCACACCGAGGGAATCATCCATAGACCTCATTCCTTCATAATTGAGTCATCCTAGGACATTCCTTCATAGGAAACATTAGTTACTCATCATGAGAGTAATGTAGTTCCTAAGATAGAGCCTCATAAGAGATCTCTTATCCCACCTACTTAGAGGGTTTGGAGACTAGTACAATGAGAGCAGTCTACATATAGTAGTGTAGTTTTTGGAGTATATAGTGTAGTTCCATATACATATCCATCATAGTCATAAGCAATGCAAAAAAAAATTCAAGGTATTATCTCATGTAGCAACCCATTATAGTTAAGATTAGATGAACCTACATCATAGAGTATTGCTCCAGATGGATATTCACTATAACTAAGTTTTCATGGATCTATATCACAGAGCAACCTGCTATGATTGAGATTAGATGATCCCCCATCATAGGTTACAATTCCATCTCAATCATACGCATCATAGTAGAGGCCACAAGTTGTTATTTCATGTAGCAATCCACTATGATTACGAATAGATGAGCCTCTTTTATAGTGCACAATTTTAGTCACACATCTATTGAGGTTGCATTTCATAGAGTCTCCATGTATAGCTATATTTAGTGTACCATAGATAGCATCAGATACATGGTATGTTCCTACACAACATGAGCAATATGGCCACCTATTCAGTTAGCCATCAGAGTTTAGATAGTGATATAAAAGCCATAGGATTGATATGCACAGAGTGATATATTACATCCCCTTCTACTAATAACTAACATTCCTAGTTCTAAATAACCATCACTAGCCAAACCAAATTATCCAAAACGCGATCTTACCAATATCTTATTTTACCAATATTAAACCAATTCACTTTATTAAATCAATTTACCAATTGTAAAACAACAAAGTTTTTACTCACATATGATTCAGAATCAAAACTAGCATCACACTTGAACCTATCAACAACAATAAAATCACATCCCAAATACCATTTTACCAAACATATGCAACCTCAACATCAATGCTAAATTAATTATTTCTAATCAACCATTTGTAACAAATATGCCAATACACTCCAAATTCCATAACATAATATGAATGAGTCAAAAACAAACAATTATCCATATATATATATATATATATATATATATATATATATATATATATATATAAAATAAGTTTTCAATACATATGCATCGATATCAAATACAATCAGTCATGAATGGGCATTAGACCCTCATTCTCACTCTCACTCTCTCCACTAGTGCTAGTCCCATAATCTACCCTAGAACTCGATGACCCTATACCTCCTAGAGCTACCATATGCCTCTTACAATGATTCTCTCACTCTAGTAGCTGACCATGCTCCTCATGAAAATTATTATATCGTTTATGAATATATAGATACTCATCCATAATCCTCATACTAATAGATCCAAAATTAGGTGGGGGTATATTATTCCTACCTAACTCAGATCTTAGCTCATCTGTCTCTCTTACTACCCTAACATATGTAGCTATCACTATACTAGCCTGGTCAAATAGATGGGCATGGATATCAGCCATGACCATCACTTGCTCTATCAATTTCTCCTCCACTACATCATCAAGTGCATTTCATGTGAGCTCTCAGAGTGTTGACTCAATTAATATCTCCTAGTAATCATCATCTCTACCTCCTACCCCAGCCTGTGCTATATACTTTGAAATCAAACTAAAATCACAAATTTATACATAGTTTAAATATAATCACTGCTTACTTCCCATCATCTAGATTAGCTCAAGATTCTCATACTATGGAGCATCCCCTACATCAATAGGGTATAATAGAGCCCACTAATCCCTATCCTACCATGTGGTATATGCATATATACATCCAACATCATCCACATCTATAATATCCATGATTGTATCCCTCACATACAAAGGTAATGGTGCAAGCTCAGACTCAGTACACCTCACATGAGTTCCTACCCTCACAAACACTCTCGCACTCCTTACCCACACCCATGCTATTGGGGGCACATCATATGCTACCCCAAACTATCTAGCAATGTGCTCATACTGAAAGCACTCATATAATCCACCCAAAAGGTCATGTATCCAATAGTTGGCCCTCATGTATTGTAACTATACTCCATCCTCTACCCACCTAAGAAATCCTCTGTAAGACCTTCATATGATGTCACCAATCACTAATCCATTTAAAACCTACCTATAATGGTCCATCCCATGTGATCAAATAGCCACTGTGTTAATCTACCGCTCCCCAAATAGCTATGGAGGTGCCTACTCTGGCCTCTATAATCTAATTGAATGCATAACTAATATGTGCTCATATGCTGAATAATGTAATAAGGTCATCATGTTCACCCCACCACTGAATGACTCCTGTGTAAACCTGTAGAGATCCCTATATAGGTGGGCTATTATAGTCCTCCCCAGAAGAATATAGTGCCATATACTTCCACACTACACATAATCTTGTGCATCATATATGCAATAAATACTCCACTCCCATCCATAGTAATAAAATATGCCAATAAAATAGTCAACCACTTCCATAAGTGGGGAACATTAGACTACATAATGACTGACAATAGCACATCACTATCACTACCTCTCTAATGTGTACCTGAGGGCACACCAGTAAAGTATAAAGATGCATGATCAATCACATTAGCACTCATGTCATCCTATACCATCACTCACATCCCACTAATTAGTAAATGTAGTATATGATACACATCCTCCAAACTCATAGTCATCTCCCCTGTAAGAAGTCAAAATGTACATGTATCCATATTCCACCTCTTGTATAAGGCAATCATCATATTTTAGTCCCACTTCAATGTACCTATTTCATACATGTGACCCAACCTTGTTATATCCATAACCACTCTCTCATCAGTAGATAATAGTAGTAACCTCATTGTCTTCATCACCTTCTCATATGCACCTCACCCTACATCACCAAAAATAACACATCTATAAATCAACAATACCAAATCAAAATCCAATCCATAACTAAAGTAAACATCAAAACAACATCATATAAAAATTTTGCCTCTTAGATAATAACATTATAGTAAGGACAATAACACTAAATAGGAGTGTTGAACCCTAGATAGGAGTGTTGAGCCCTAGACAGGAGCACTAGACTACAAGACAGGATTGTCAAAAAAAACTTCCTAATATACTTTTAAGACCTCAAAAACACCAAAACAAACCTAAAAGCTGATAAAAATCAAGTGTTTGAACTACTTACCAGGGTCACATTACCTCCAACCTAAACCTGGGATACCATTATCTTAAACTAGGTCACGATAGGTGCTCATCTCCTTGACATTTTCCTCGCTCCAGAGCTCAAAATCTCAACCTAGTCAAATGGACAAATGAATCAATAATCAATCCAATTTCCTATGTTAACCAACTTTTTTATTCAAAATAAAAAACCATTTTTCCCATAGCTCAAACCCTGTAACTCCATTTTTCAAACCATTTCCTTTCATGGAATCATGACAATGATACCTTTGACATCACTCAATATTCACTCTCTTAATACCTTATCTACTTACTACAACATGAACATTTCTATATTTCTCTTATACCCAGACATGCGCCTTGGTCATCACCAATCAAAATGTATTCCACTCTCAATAACACAATCTAATCAATCAAATAACCTTTTAATCTATTCACAACATACTAACCTTGTTTCTATTACTACGCCACTAGTCATCACTTTTGACTTGACCTCCTCTATCATAAATTTTGTCCCTCTCCCTAAAAGGGGGGCATCATTCAGACTATTCCTATTTTTACACTTACCCAACATACTCATCCACTCTCATAAGTGGATACACCATATTTTTACACATACAACATTCAAATTATCAAATTTAGCTCAGATTAGATGATATATATGATGACTTAGATTATGTGAGTCACTCAGCATTACTCAAGACATTTAGAGGGATATACGTTCATTATATAAATACATAAACTATTAAGATATATTAGTTTAGATTATATGGATTCATAATGATTTTGATATAGATACAGACTTAGAGAGTAGATTTGGGGGCATGTACATGCTACACATCTCACACATATAGCTTCATACATCATTACATGGTTACAAAATTAGATAGTAGACTATAGGCATAATGCAAAGCACAGTGTTTTGGTCTCTAGTTTTACACATGAGGCATGGAAATATATGTCATATCATGTGTGGTTATATAGATTACCAGATTATATAGATGCATCACTCACATACAAGATTTGGGGGCATGGTACAGATGTTTATGTTCTTCATCACTCAGGATTATATAGATGGAATGGTAAGACATGTTATTCTCTTTTTACACATTGACCAAATTTTTAGATTGTACTTAGATATACCAAGGTTATCACTAGGTTAGACCACACGGCCATCTGTAGCAGTTGGTCCATTGTATTACTCAGATCCAAACTACATGAGTTTGTGTGGGATGTCAGATAGACATTGATTTTGGGCCTCTAAGCACTTCTAAGTTATAGTTCAAATATTCAAAGTGGGGGCATGATGGATTTTTCTCTTCACAGCATACAAATTTTATACATACATCTAGATTACATGAGTTTATATGGGATAGAGGATAGATATTGGTTTTGGGTCTCTGAGCAATCCTCATCTTTAGTCAAATTTAGCATAGGGGGTAATCATTACCCTCCTCCTTCATAATACATGGATTATGCATTCATATTCATTATATAGGGCATCTACTCTATGGATTCCTTCTCTCTCTAGGTACTATTTGGCTCTCCATCCACCTCCCTAGCCAGGAAGTGAGTTGGACCTTTGTAGCACATTCACCTCCATGAAAGTAGGTTCAAGTACGCATTTTATTCTTATTTATTTTACTATAGTATCTGATTTCATTGAATCACTAGAATAAAATGGGGGAAAATGTATACACCTAAATTGGTCAAGTAACCACACATATCATGTCTTTTCATGGTCCTCTTCATAGGAGACTCTGACTGGAGAAGATGAGCCTTGTTCATACTAACCATGTCTTTGTTTTGCTTGTCTTGGTCTTGTTTCTCAATTTTGTCACCTTTATATTATCCTAGTCAACTAATATATACCCCTAGAGATGCTTAGACTTGGCCTGTGTTAGTCCCAACCTATTTTTTTGAGTCTCGAAACATAGAATTCTAGTGGAATACATCGCCCGACACTCCTATCCTACTTGGTATTTTATCTAACGATCATTTTTTATTGATTAACATGTCTCAAACCCTTCTTATCCCATCCTTTAAGTCTTATTTATCTTTTTAATTTCAACTAGCATGAATAAAGCTCCCAAATTCAAAATAAAGAGTCTCCTATATAAAAGACTTCACAAGGCATTTTATATCTAGCACTTACTACTTTAGCACACTAAATAATTAAAATTAGTCAATGGTACACCTCAAAATTTTGCATCGCATATAGATCTACATGTTTGATCAAGGAAGGTCCTAGGTTAAAGTTCATTCTTTCATCTACCATGCACATTGATTATACATGTTATATAAGAGAGAACTACATTTGATCTGAGACCCTAGCTTGAGGGTTAATATAGGAAGCAATCAAGATAGTAGGGGTTTTAGATCATGTGATCATACTTCCCCTAACCTATTTTTTTCTCTTTTTATTTTTGATATGTTTGTTGTTTTGTGTGTGTAGGTAGACCTAGGGTTTTAGGACAAAATTAGCTCTATAATGAGTTTCATCGATAACCAGTGCTTAATTTTTCATAATCATGCTCACATAGGCACATCATAACTACCCAAAAAGTTTTAGGTCTCTTTGATCAGTTTGGATACTGGTGGTAGGAACAGGCAACAACATCAGATACCAAAGCATCCATTTTTTGGTACTCCTATCCTTTCACCTAACAAAAGCCAGATTTAGGTTTGTGATACCTTCCTAGTCTTGCATAATCATTTTTCAACCTTTGTATCAACCGTCTCAATATATTTCTAGCTCAATTATATTTTTCTCATTTATTGCTATTTTTAGAAAGGTGAAAAAGACAAATAGTTGCACAAATTAGGAATGTATTTATTGCTATATTATGTACTAATTTATATTATGTATTGACTTAACTTATTTGGGAATAATGGATTTTTATTTCTATTTTAGTTAAGGGTCTAGATTAATAAATCAATATAGAATATATTAATAATTATAGTCTTAATTTGTAAAATTATTTATCTTTTTTACCTTTCTAAAAATAGTAATAAATAGGAAGAAATGTAACTTAGCTAGAAAATAGACTGAGATGGCTGAAATAGATGTTGAAAATGGTTGTGCAAGACTATGAAGATGTCATAAACCTAGATTTCGCTTTCATTCAATGAGAGGATAGGGGCACCAAAAAGTGAATGCTTTGGCATTATTATCTATTCTTGTTTTTCTTGTCCAAACTGATCACAGAGACCTAAAACTTTTTAGGTACTTCCATTGTGCCTTTGTGAGCATGCTTGTGAAAAATCAAGTATTGGTTGTTGACAAAACTCTTGTGGAGCTAACTTTTCCTTAAAACCCTAACCCTCCATCATGCTTGATAAAATGATATTTGAGTCAATTGAGAAAGAAGGGGGTTAATGTGCAAGATGTACTAAACATGCAATCCACACACTTTATTTGGGAACTTTACCTACATACTAATACTTTGAAGAGGGATCAAGTCATATATAGTTGTCTTACATAATGTGATTTATGTAATAGTGTGATGTAAATGCAAAATGCTAATTTGATAGTGTTTGAGGTGGCTAGGGACTAGTATGAAGATTTGAATACATTTATAGGTTGTGTTGGGTGACTGTGTGAAAAGAATAGGTAAGTTTGCCTTAGTGATTTGTTTGTATTTTTCTTGATTTATAATTTTGTTCACCTCCATTTGTAAATGAGGTTTGAGTGGGCTTTTACAGGGAACAATTGGTTGGGTCAAATGTATTCATGCTAAGTTGACCTAATTAAAGATAAAGACCATCAGCTTTGTATTTTTTGGGGTAGACCCACTGTATCCAATTGGTTTTCAGACATATGGAGGATCAACCAATTTCCAAGTCATTTTTCTAACCAATGCACTATAGTCATCTTTTATTACTTTTCTCCAAGATTCAAGCTTCTCAACCTATTTCAAAGATGTTGGTTATAAATTAAATGCAATATTGAGTTATTATTCTAGAGAATCATTAAAGATGAGCTTTTCAATTCTATCTTGGATTTATTCAAGGGACTTTTCTGATTGTGATGCAGTTGTATTTGCACTTCTACTACTTGTTTTCCTAATTTCATCAGTTTTCACATCTTTCAATGTTTGAGTGGTACACTTAGGCATATATTTGTATGTTTTAGGTGCTTCAAATTCATCCTAAGTTCCATCACTTTTTCCCTCTATTATTATAGCCCTTATTTATTATATGATGAAGTTTCACTCTCTCCTTTAGGAGGATTTTTAATCTCATGTACAGGAAATAATAGAAAATCAATAGATTCCCAATTGTGTGTCCCCACTCATTGTTTAGAACATCTAAGTCAATCTCTCTATAGACATAAAATTATACATACTCATCAAGTCAACTTAGTTGCTAATAATTATGTTCTTTGTCCTTTGCATTCTCATAAAATATAATTTCTCTTTCTCATCGTATAACATGTATGCCTTGGAGGATTCAAAATATCCAAAGTGAATGCATTTTTTATGCATGTGGTCTAAATTATTTAATTTATCCTTTGGAATTAATGCATAATAAGTGGATCCAAAAATTTGAATATGTCACGCTAAAGGAAGATGACCATACCACATCTCATACTCAGTCTTGCATCCAAACATTGTTGATCGTGATCTATTGTAGAGGTATACTATTATTTTATTTACTTCAACCCAAAAGTGTAAATTTACCCCTTTATAGTAAAACATAACATGAACCATATTCATCATAGTTTTGTTCATCATTTCTACAACTCCATTTTGTTATGGAGTTTAAAAAACTATGAGATGGTGTTTGATCCCATTTTGTCCAAGGTATGATTCAAACTTCTTTGAATTGTATTCACCACCATTTCCTATCTCAAGTGTCTCAATGTGAGTTTGAGATTCATTTTAAATCATGGTTAAAAACTTTTGGAAAGTATCAAAGGCTTCTAATTTTGACTTCAAAAAGCATATCCAATTAATTTTGTTGTATTGATCAATGAACAACATGAAGTATTTATGACCACCAATGGAGAGGATTGGAAGAGAACTCAAGTCTAAGTGAACCATTTATAATTTTTTGTCATATTTTTAGTGTGGATTTAGAAATGGTTATCTTTCATTTATATCCAAGATGTAGGATTCACACTTTTCATATAGTTTTATGGGCAATGTAAGCATGACAAAAACACCATTATTTTGTAATATATGAATGTTGTGATAGTGAGTGTGTCAAAATATTTCATATCACATGTTTAGGGACATTTTGTATTCCATGAGATGAGCATAATTCATTGAATTTGATGGCTCACCCTTGAGTTTGAGTAGTTTTTCTTCCTCATATCTAGTCAAGATGATTGCATTGTCACTTTTTCTCTTGATAGTGGCATCACCATTATCTAACAGAATAGAATGGCCTTGCTTCCTTGTGATCACTAGGGACAAAAATTTTGTTTCAATTGAGGAAGGTAGAGAACATTTTGGAGTTTGGAATCTACAAGTCCCAGATAATTAAGTCATATCGTACCTCTTTCTTGTGGTTGTAAACTTGATCTATCTATAAGGTATACCACACCCTAACTTTATTCAATAAACTCCTCAAAGAAGTCTTTTCATAAATTCATATGTAGAGTGGAACCAATATCAATAACCCAAGCATAAAACCATGAAGAACTAATAGAGACACTATTTGTTTTATCATCTATACTAGAAAACACACATTCACTGGTGAATTAGGCAGAGTTTGACTCTTTTATTTTCTTTGATTTTTCTCTTTCTTCCTATGGTCTGATTCAATTTTCTCCAATGGAGTTCGGCATTCATGAATCTCATGGATTCATTTTTGTCACATTATTTTCAATAGAGGTTTTGTTTATCATCTATTTTTGACCACCTTACTTTTCATTTTTTCCACCTTTTCCCTTGTACTTCTTCTTATACTTGTTATTGCCTTCATTTTTGAAAGATGTGGCCTTGTTGGATGTTTTGGAATAATTTTCTTTGAAAACACACTTTCTCCTATTGTGGACTCAATTTTTCTTCCAAGGACCTTTTCTATTTCTACCTCTTTTCAACCAATTGATCAAATTTGAGAGTCTTTAACTGATTGCTTACTTGTAGAGACTCCAAGTAGGTTGAATAGTTGGGAAGAAGGGATTTTATGAATGTGGTCATATAGAAGTAAATTTTGACACCCATTGCTTCTAAATTATGTTTGATGGAATGTATCTCTGAAGCTAATCTCATCACATCACCATCTTTTAACTCAAGGTTGAATAACTTCAATTGTAACTAAATGAATTCCAGCTCTGAGTAGGAATCATATATATTTTTTAGTTTATGAAATACTTCCCATGGAGTATTTCACCCCTGAATATGACTAAACACATCTCCATCAACCACAACCCTCATCAAGGCCAATGACTTATAGTTTTTCTTATTTCATGCTTGAATATCCCTTACATTCCTTGTTGGCTCAACTCATTCTTTCTCCTCATCACAAATATTGAAACATAGATCATTCAAGATGAGTGTGTTCCCCACTTTTTGAGACCATTCTAACCAGTTATCTTTGTTGGTCAATTTTGTGCCAATAATAGATTTGATTGAATGCATGGTTTTGAATTTTCAGTTGTGTTTTGAGTTTTGATTTTATCCCCAATTGATTTTTTATCACACCAAAATGGTCTCATTTTTTATATAACACCAAACTGATATACCAAACCTCTATATATACCTATCCTTCCTATATACCTATTTGTACGTGGATGAAGCTAGCCCTTTCTATATACTTAGTAGTACATGAAAGAGGCTTTAAGGTACATGAGATCAG
The DNA here is from genome assembly GCA_037957365.1 of Torreya grandis. Classification (NCBI taxonomy): domain Eukaryota; kingdom Viridiplantae; phylum Streptophyta; class Pinopsida; order Cupressales; family Taxaceae; genus Torreya; species Torreya grandis. Next base: position 419,064 of record JARHVA010005913.1, on the reverse strand, counting down.
AGTGGTATGCCATACCTAGGTGGCCCCTGAAAAGGATTCACCTTATCATTAACACTAGCTTAACAAGAAAACCTCATACATCAATATACTCAAGTTTTATTAATTTCTAGATTTATATTTTTTGATAAAAGTGAATGTGTAAAAGAGTAACTCTCTTTATTTCTCCTTGTATTTGAAAATTTTGATTTTTGTTTACCAAATTTGCTTGGAGTAGCATGCTTAAGGCAATTTCAATGAAAAAAATGCTCTACAAATCAAATTTTAAAATGCTTCAAATTTGAAAAAGCACTTAAAATTAAAAATTTGCTTTTTGAATAAAAAAGCTTAAAAAAACAAAATACCTATCCTTCTCCTTATCTGAATTATATAATTCCAATATTGGAATATGAAAATTTATGTCTTCCTTAATGGTTAAAGATGTTCTCCAAAAGGTAGAATAACATCAACAAAAAATGGTACATAGCTAAAAAATGGGTTAAGTGTAGACTTCAATGAAGTAACATGTCCAACCCTTGAAGCACCTTTATTAATTCTTTCAAACAAAGAAAAGAATATGGTGTAACATATTTAACACCACTCAGCATCAAGTCAAATTATTCCATGCTAAACCACGTAGTCAATGAAGGTGACAAAGGTATAATAAAAAAATAGAGTGCAAGTCAGGATTACCAAATACTAAGTCAAGCTGGATAAATATAACGCATGTCTATCCTTATGAGCAACTAGACAACATGTGATATGTATGCCCAACATCCCAGTTTTAACATCAAAATACCTCCCTATAATTTTTAGTTTGTTGAAAATAGGTCTAAAGATTAAATTCCTTATTTTAAGGTTGTATACAGTCCAAAAACAAGATCTGTTAGTTTCATCACACCACAATAATAGATAAAATGTCCCATTCAATTGAGACACCTCTCAAAATTCATTGCTTTGTCAGTCAAAACTAAGTTTTTGAATAAAGACCTGACTATGTAGGTCGTATGGCTGAATTTAAGGAGAATAAAAATAAACAATTTTCCATGCTCTAATACCAATGACAAGATGGATCAATGACCAAAAAAATCATAACATAGTGCCTATATATTACAAACAATAATCACTTGATGGAATTATTGGATTTATTTACTCAATCAAGAATAAATCAATGGTCATTCAAATAATGTTCATAGAGAATATATGCCACATGATAGTTTATATATTAGATCAATCTTTATACAAGTATTTATAGAAGGCAAAACCAGAGATTACATAATATTTGGCAATGGCTCAAACTTGAATCAGTGTAGTGAGAAATTCATTTCTAGCCTTGGCCTTAGATTAGATGACTTGGCCTATACTTCTAACCCCTTTTTTTGTGTTATTTTACCTCTTCAAGTGGTCCAAATACAATTCAAAATCTATCATATGTTGTGCCTACTACTAGATCATATAATGTTTTATTTAGACTACCATGGATGCATCAAATGAAAGTAAGATCATCTACAATATGTCAATGTTTAAAATTTTGATATCAAACTCAAGTATTTATAATTAAATGAGATACAAACATCACAAATGGACTAATTAAGGATAAAATGGTATATATAAAAGCTTCACAAAAAATACTATAACATATACAAAGTATAAGGGTGAATAGGGTATGAAGGTACAAATCAATTCCAGTATGGATGAAATCATCACATAGTATATCTCAAAGACAAAATCATAACCATAATGATAACTCATGTGAGATACATTATGTTACGTTGTGGAGCTAAAAGCTTCACTGATGCAAACATGGAGGAGGTTGTTGGGTTGATGAGTTACAGAGCGAGTTGCAGAGGAACCGACGTTGATCAGGCCAACCGATGTCAGTCATACTACAGTGCAGAAGTAACCGACGTCAGTTATAAGTCGACCAACATTGGTCAAAAAGGAGCTGACATTGGCAACCTGTGTGTGCATGCAGTTTGCATGCGAGTTTCAGACTGGTCTATTTTTGGACAGTCAGTTTGCATGTAAAGACTTAATTTAGTCTTGGAGTTGCGAGTCTAATTATTGTAATTAAGAAAGTCTAATTATTGTATGCATGAGATCTATATAATAGACTCATGGGTTGTATTGTAAAAAGTGTGCTAGAAAGCCATTGTGCTTGAAGAGAGAGCAAGAGTAGCTCCTCCTAGTTCCAAAGGGGTGCTAAGTGTGTATGATCAGGGAGAGTTGCAGGTTGTGCAAGTTCTACTAGAAGATCCACCGAGGTACTAGTTGAATAATCATGAGGACTTGGTGAGGCAAGGACAAGGGTTCTTCAGGGTGTAGAGACATCTACATGGTGAGTAAGGTCTGTTGATTTGTAGGTGGCAGCAAGGAAAGGGAGATCTACTTAGAGTACAATTGTGTACTTGGTGTACTGGCAACATTGTTACTGACTGGTGGAGGTGAACAACAACTCTATATTTGAGTTGATTGTTGTGATCGTGATTGAGAGAGTGAACTATTGGAGGAGAATTACTGGTGAACACTTTAGGTGTGGGAAGCTTTTGAAAGGTGTGGAGAAGAAGTGGCATCTTCTTTATTATATTTCCTTCTGGATAAGTATTAATACAATTGGGTATTGTCTCTCATATTCTGTGTTGTTTCATATTTCTGGTTACTTATTCCTTCTAGTTAAATTTCGTGTTTAGTTGCTTATACAAGAGGTAATCATATATACTCTTATTGAGGAGTAGGATTCTGACAGTTGGTATCAGAGCTAAGGTTGCAGGGAGCAAGTTTTGTGTTTGATTATAGGTCACTCACAGGGGTTTTTGATTGAGTGGGAGTATAGCAATGGCAGAAGAAAGTAAGCTATGAATGGAGAAACTAAATAGCACGAATGGTCTGATTGATGGAAAGAAAGAGCATGTAAAGAAAGACTTTTAGTTGGTAGAAGATCAGCATGAAGAAAAGGAAGAAGCAGATGTTGCAGGTGATGTAACACAGGATGCTCTGGATAAAGTAGAATCTTGGTTTACATATTCTTTTGCCTCTTTCCATGCAACCTGAAATAGAGCATCTTTTCATGAGTATGTCTAGGGAGACTTTGGAGAGATTTATTTAGGGGTTGGTGAGCCTTGTCAGATTGTTGGCAAAGGGGAAGTGAAGCTGAAATTGCAGACAGGTAACACATAGGTGTTGAAAAAGGTCATGCAGGTTCCAGTCTTGGAGATGAGTCTAATTTCTTCAAGAAAGTTGGGTGATGAGAGATGCATAGTAACTCTCACAGTGGATGCACTTGAATTAGATGGTGGTAAGAAAGTAGGTATCCTTTATATATCTACATTTATTACTGATTCACCTTCTGTTGTAGAGATGTGGCTTTATAGGCTTGGTCACATGTGTAAGAAGGGAATGCATGTTCTTAAGCAAAAGACATATATCTTTGACAAACTTAAGAATTGGAAAGCCTTGGTGTTCATGGAGGAGATGACAAACAGAGATCAGTTGAGGGGACTAAATTATTCTGAGCAGGGCTGTGTTGATTTGAATAGGGTTTTGACCCAAAAGGAGCTCGCAGGTAAAAGTCATCACTCACAAATAACACACAAAGATCGACGTTAGTTATAAAACTGACGTTGACATCCATATAGGGACCGACGTCGGTGACTCAGGGACTAGTAAGCATTGGCATGGGTCAGGGAGAACTAACATCGGTGATGAGGCAGTTGCATGGAACTGACATCGGTGCAGATTGAGATGTGACCGACATCAGTCACTAAGACGGATTTTAGGTGGACAGTAAGCTGTCAAGGAGTCTCAAATGCCCATATGGAGGACTAAAAGGGTAAGTAAGCCTCAAATTCATCATTTCCCTTCTTTACACTACTTGTTGCTCACTAATGGTCAAGAATCAAGAAGTTGTTAGGTTGTGGAGCTAAAAGCTTCACTGATGCAAACATGGAGGAGGTTGCTGGGTTACTGAGTTGCAGAGCGAGTTGCAGAGGAACCGACGTAGGTCAAGCCAACTGACATCGGTCATACTATAGTGTAAAAGAAATTGACATCGGTTATAAGTCAGCTGACATCGGTTAGAAAGGCACTGACATCGACAACCTGTGTGTGCATGTAGTTTGCATGTGGGTTCCAGACTGGTCTATTTTTGGACAGTCAGTTTGCATGTAAAGACTTAATTTAGTCTTGGAGTTGCGAGTCTAATTATTGTAATTAAGAAAGTCTAATTATTGTATTCATGAGATCTATATAATAGACTCATGGGTTGTATTGTAAAAAGTGTGCTAGAAAGCCATTGTGCTTGAAGAGAGAGCAAGAGTAGCTCCTCCTAGTTCCAAAGGGGTGCTGAGTGTGTATGATCAGGGAGAGTTGCAGGTTATGCAAGTTCTACTAGAAGATCCACCGGGGTACTAGTTGAAGAATCATGAGGACTTGGTGAGGCAAGGATAAGGGTTCTTCAGGGTGTAGAGACATCTACATGGTAAGTAAGGTCTGTTGATTTGCAGGTGGCAACAAGGAAAGGGAGATCTACTTGGAGTATGGTTGTGTACTTGGTGTACTGGCAGCATTGTTACTGACTGGTGGAGGTGAGCAACAACTCTATATTTGAGTTGATTGTTGTGACCGTGATTGAGAGAGTGAACTGTTGGAGGAGAATTATGGGTGAACACTTGAGGTGTGGGAAGCTTCTGAAAGGTGTGGAGAAGAAGTGGCATCTTCTTTATTGTATTTCCTTCTAGATAACTATTAATACAATTGGGTATTATCTCTCATATTCTGTGTTGTTTCATATTTCTAGTTACTTATTCCTTTTGGTTAAATTTCATGTTTAGTTGCTTATACAAGAGGTAATCATATATACTCTTATTGAGGAGTAGGATCCTGACACATTAGTCATATATAAATTCATATTACACATAATTATGATGGTTTGATATCTTTAAACTCATTGCTCTATATACATGTTATTAGTAGTCTTTATGATTCAACTATGATATTTTACAATGAATATTCAAGACCTATTGGTGCTATTGGTCATCATTTATAACCAATTATTGGTTTGAAAATAAAATTTTATATATTTTAATAATATTTTAAAATAGTTTCTAGTGTTATACATGGTTTAGTATTAGATATGGAATATGTTTGTTCATTTAAATTATATATATTTAATGTGTTATATTAATATCCATTACTATCTATTATTATTCACTATTAATCTATGGTTTTTTAGTTCACACACATATATAAGATAATATATAAATTTTCAAAGATATAATATATTAGATATCTCATAGGTTACATATGCATAGCAAGGGGTAGATAGCCCATAAAAATCATGTTTGAGGTGGAGGAGAATGAAATCCCCACTTGGTTTATTTGCTCTTTGGGGTGACTGATGTAATGGATATATATATATCCTACTTTATGTCTACCCTTTAGACCTAAATATCATACTATCATTCCCCCATATCCTTGCATTCTCTACCACTAGCCCACAATATTTCTTATGTATCTCTAAATATTGAATGAATATGATCTATGTAAGGGAATATTGTGTTAGAGGTGGTATCATTGCATTTCATCCATATGCTTCCATCTCCTCTCAAGATCCTATATGTACCTTGAGCTAAGTTGTTTTTACCTCTACCTCTTTGTGTATTCCTATATGCACCTAAATTTTTTTGCTTCATTTAATGTCACTAATATTCCAATTAGTTGACACTAATTATGTTTATCTAATTTATCCCCTCTAATTTCAACCCTTCTAATCATTTATCTCATATCCCCTATAAATATTTCTTCATTCACTAACTATAGTCTTATCCCACTTCTTCATTGATTCCCTTAATCATCTCTAATCCCCACTTATCTATTCTTTGAGAATTTTAAATTCCCATGACTCACCTAATAGCCTATTCCTAGGTTATCCTACAACCCTATTCCCTAATCACCTACCTAATCCCTATCTAATCCCTTACCTAATCCTAATTAACCCCTAAGAGGATTCCTGAATTATCCAATTCTATAATCCTCGCTATTCTTGCCTTTCCTCTCTAGAAGCCTCTAAATCTAGAGGCTTCTAAGGAATTTTTAATTTGTTTTAATCCTTCCCTCCACATTCTATTTAAACAACCCAATCCTCTATTGAAACCAAATCATGAACCCATCTAACCCCTTGAATCCATCATCAACATCTATGATCAATTTAACATAATGTCAAAATTCTGATTCTAATGTAATCTCAATCCAATCTTATTATTTTCATATCCATTTAATCATGGTTTAGAGAAATTAGTTTTAGGATTAAAGTGTTGGGTTAAACTAGTCATTCATTTAGTTGTATTTGATCTTAATGGATCTAGATCTTACTTAGGTAGTTAGACATTTTGGGTTTTTGATTAATTGTATAGCCTCAAATCCATATTGCTCAAAATTCCTACTACATTTTGGTGACCATGGTGGGACCAACACTCCCAATTTAACAATTTTACTTATTAGAAGTGTTTAGGGCAACTTGTAGGTCTGATTAGACAAATTCTAGATTTTTGATAAAATTTTATACACATGTGAGAATTTTGACATTTCTCTACTAATTGTGACATTATTATTGTAATTTTGTACTTGGGAGTTATGATTTTGTGTTAACCATCCAACTTAACCACTAATAATCTCTTTTTGGTAGGTTATTACTCATCTACAATACCACAACTTCATGAATTATGATATTACATTAGTAGTAATAATTTTACATTATGATCTATGATTTTATGCTAACAATGTTTTGCTTAACCCTAAAAAGTTATTGACCATAGATAAAACTACAACTTTGAGACTACAGTATTCACCTACTATAGACATCCAATTCCTAACACCATTTGTGATGAAATTGTCAATCTTACTCGAATTTCACTAAAATGCACATTTTAGGTCAAAATCCATAAAATGTCCTAAATGGTTCAAACTTGTCACTTACAAGTGCTACTTTAGGTCAAAGTATCCCTAAATAGGGTAATGCATCTTATGGGCTAGCTAACTTTGATCAGATCATTTCGAGTCAAAATGACCATTTTACCATTTAGTGTTCTAGATCACTCTTTTCTTCTAATTCATTGGTACACATCATGTACCTTTGTTATTTTTTTTGGCAACATCCTAAATGGGATTATGGTTCCAACGCATCTAACAATGCCTTCTAATTCCTCTCCAGTCAAATTATGACCTAGTAATATGACTTTCTAACCATTTTGATTAATCAAGGGGTAATTTTCAAATAAATTGCACAAATGTTGATTAACCTTGTTCAAGGCTAATTAATCCAAATCAAGGGCTTAAGTGGATTTTCCATGAGAGTTGTTGAATATTTATTTTTGAAAATTGATTCTTATTATCTACATCACCTAGTGACATCATCTATGGGGTGGCATCTATCAAGCCATAAGTGCATAAAATAATAGGATTATGGGTCACCCATGCCTAGTTAATGCCTCCCATGCCTCTTCAATGCCCCTTCGTCCATGGTCATGATAAAGATAATTATGGATTTAATTATAAATATTAGGATTATCCTCAACCACACATCTTCATTTCAAGATGAATGGTTCAGGTTGATCTTGACCAATTTCAAAAATATATAAATAGAGAGGCCATGAACATCATTTTGAAGCTATTTTAGTGCAATGTTATTATGCTCAAATATCATCAAAGCTTGAACATTGCAAATTTATAATGCTAAATTATCTCCATAAAGCTTCATTAATATGCTAGTTTAGTGATTTACAATCAAGAGCCTAGGTTTTATGGAGTGTTCTTGAGGCATTGGAGGAGCTTACCACCATTGTTGACAAAGACAAGGATGTTTGATGAAGGGAGAACATGTTTTTGAGCCACATGGGTATGGTGAATCCATTTGAGAAGGTAATATGGTGTTGCTTTCTTTCATTTATTTCATGTTATCCTTTGTAATTCCCATAGGAATAAATAGGCTTGGTTAGTTAGTTCTTTATGTATGTTTCATTATTTATGGACTAATGCTTGACTAACTTACTTTATAATCCTCTCTACATCTTGGCACACTCAATGGGACCAAATGCATCTTACACCTAAAGAAGATCACTTTGTATCTCTAAAATATTTATTTGAGCTCTTAAAACTCTAAAAATTGATTTTCTAACTTTATTTTGTTATTTTTGGTTGCCATGGTTTTTACACAGTAATCAACGTCAACAAAAATACTAACATCAATTAGTTGGATTAATTGATATTAATCAGTAGAACTAACATCGTTCAGATCTCAGTTAGGTGTAACCAATGTTGGTGGTATTGACTGATGTCGGTCACTATGTTTTTCAAAAAAACATAGACCCAAGACCTACTTTTCTAAAGTCCATTATCTCAAACTCAAAAGAGCTTCAAAATTAAATGACATGCTAACAATTTCTTGTAGGATCAAGTTTAAAATTTGCTCAAAACATGTTTAAATCACCTTTGTATGCTTAAAATTTTGATTAGGAACCTTGTTTGGTGCTTAACAAAGAATTTACATGTTTTTGGTGAATGTTTTCAAAGTTTATAACTAAGACCAAGGGGTCAAATGAACACCACCAAACATTTCATTTGGGTTTAAAATTGAACACACTTGTCAATTCTTATTTGCAATAGTTGATTAGATTAATCTTGTTTGGAAAAAAGAGGAATGTTTCATGTATGCTCTTCCATTTGTCCCCTATAAGGAACCCTTAGAATCAAAAGTGCCATTGCTATTGCAAATAGCCTATTCCAAGGCTTAGAAAGAATGTCGCCTAAAGCACTCCATAAAAACTTGCTAAAGTTTGGGTGATCTTGAAAATGACCCTAAAGTCTTTCTATTTTATGCTTTCTTTATTTTCATGCAAACTTGGCTTGTGAGGGGGACTTCATCACCTCCCACAAGTTATTTAGGGAAGCTTTGACCCAGGGTTTCATCTCCCAGCATTGACTTAATTTGACTCCTTTGGAGTTGTACATGAGATGTAGTGACACTTTAGACATCACACTACACTGAGTGAATAATAGGATGTAGTGGTTGCATAAAGGGATAGACCCTTTTTCAACAAGATGAGTGATATGGACCCAAAATCCATGCTTTTATTTCCCATTTTTTGACATGAAAGTCATTGTGCAATTGATTCCCCTAGAATGATTGAAATCTTGCTAGTTTAGTAGACCCCACTTTGTCATAGCTTGTCAGTTTAGACTTAAGATGTTCATCATTTGTCATTAGCTTACTTGATCTTGATTTATGTCTAAAATTTCTTGTTCACTCAATGAACTTAACCAAAACACATTGTCCTCAATTTTCTTGAGCAAGGGAGGTGTTACGTTGTCCAAATGGAAAATTCATCTTTTCCTTATTCAATTTGTTATCAAAAGCTTTATGTCATGACATCCACTTTGGCGTGGTCATGCTACCCAATTGAGTCTAGAACTTTTACCCTATTTATTTAAATCCTTCATTTATAATCCACATTCAAAATTAAACCTTTCTGAGTTCTAAGGGTTGGTACGGCAAAGTGGGTTTGCCATTTGTGCACTAAGCTTATTTTAACTTGGGTTCAATTTTAAATTTGGATCGAAGGTCATTTATTAAGACTCAAAATCACATTATCATCTTGGTGGACCTAAGTCATATTGCATATCACTCATGCTTTAGGTCCTAGAACATATTTTATCCTACTAGAATCATGTGGCGATGTTGTGCTACCTATTTGGTCCTAGCTTTATACTTAGTGATTCATGTATATCTCTACATCTTGAGTTGCTTAGTTTATTTTGTCATCTTCGTAATCCAAAGAGATTTCCTCTAAACTTCTAGGGTCAACTTGTAGAAGTTGAAACTAGCTTTTGTAGTGTGGGTGTATCATAAAGATCTAGACTTTGGTGTACTAGTTTTCACCTTGGGTCTTTGAGTTACCTTACTCTCTTCTGATTTATATGATTTCAAATTTACCAAAGGTTGAGTAATTTTGTGAACCAAATATTCTAAATTATGTGTGGTTTCAAACCACCCTCCTTTTATAGTCTCATTGGTACCTTGTTATTTATTTATTTTAAAAAGACAAAACATACTTTGATTGGTTGTCGAACATTGGTCCAAAGTTAGTCAAACATGTAGAACAACTCTTTTTAGACATGACTCAAAGGTTCACTCGTAGTGGGGCCTATTATGGCCTTAGCTATGAGGATGAGAAATTTTATGATGTTTAAGATAACCCCATTATTTTTTATGATATCCCCATAACAATAGGATTTGAAGATGATTATATTGAATATCAACCCCAAGAAGATCAAGATGAAGCACTTCTTAGATTGATAGAATTAGGTGTTATACTACCTTCTAACTTTCCTATAGAATAACTACATACCTTTGTTAGAGAAGGAGAACAATGACAACAAAAAAGAACTTTTACACAAATAGACAAACCTTCTTCTTCTAACAAAAGAAAGTAAATGCAAACAGAGTCAAAACCCACAAATTTAGATCTTCTAGATAAGATCAAGATAATAAGTCAATAATATACAAATCAACTTGTCGTAGACATAACTGACTCCCTATTTTCCACTTCAATTCATAATAATACTTTGAAAGGACATGAAAATATGGTGGACAGTGTGTAACAAATATTGGATGAGAACATTACCATAGTGGATCAAGGTAATCTAAATGAACATTTACAGTCACAAGAGACCCTACTAGATGTTCCATTTGACACAAAACATACATTCTTCAATCATCAAGAACCTCTTATTACTTTACAAACTTAGAAACCTAAACATTCAATTTGATTTGAGGAAATCCCTCAAACAAACAAAAGATTGGTAAATAAACATAGACATTTCCAAAATCAACAAAGTGCAAAATAACCAAATTCAAGGAATGTTTTACAATCCAAGAATCAATGGCCTACGTTCTCAACTCAAGCAAAAAATTAGAACCAAATCATGGATTGAAAGGTATACACTCCCTATAGATCTATACAAAACTAGGGGCACATTCCACCCTAATATCAATAAAATTAGGGGCACATTCCACCCCAACAACAACAAAACTAGGGGCACATTCTACCCCAATAGCAAAAAAACCAAGGGCACATTCCACCCCAATAGCAACAAAACTAGGGGTACATTCCACCCCAAAAATAATAAAACCATGGGCACATTCCACCCCAACAACATATTATCCAATCCATAAATGAACCAAAAATGTTGGGACCTTCTAAATGATTATATCATGATGATAGAACAAGCATCACAAGAACCTGAATAGTGGACGCTCTATTTTAATGGATCCTTCACATCCCAAGGATTTGGAGCTACGATATTGTTGATAGTTCCACAAGGGGATTTGATCCCCAAAGCTTCCCATATTCAATTTTAGTGTACAAATAATATGGCTGAATATGAGGCATTGGTTACAGGGCTCCATTTTTCCATACAATGGGATATTCAAAGCTTAAAGGTCTATGGATATTTGTAGCTAATCATAAATCAAACAACATATCAGTATCAAACAAGAGATGATAAACTTTTTCCTTACAAGAAAATTATTGATAACCTTAAAAGACATTTTAAATCTCTATAGTTTCAGCAAGTTCTACAAGTCAATAATAGGTTTGCCGATGCCATAGCAATAATTGGTTCCATGATTCAAATACATGACAATGCTAAAGAGTATTAGTTCTTGATTGAAAATCTTCTTTAATGAGCACATATTCTATCAGATTTAGAGAGGATATACACCATTGTTGATCCTAATATCTCACCTAAGCTACCATGGTACCAAGATTTTTATAACTATTTCCATAGTCATCTCTTTCCTGCCAACCTTTCCAATAACCAACAAAAACTTTTCCTTCATCACCTAACATGTTATATCCTCCTTGGAAACATGATTTATTGAAAAGGCTATGATGGAATCCTTCTTCATTATTTATCTTTGGGAGAATCCAAGCTAGCACTAAAGGAGGTTCATGAAGGAATGTGTGGGGGCCATACCAATGGTATAGTCCTAACAAAGAAACTTCTCAAAATAGGCTATTATTGGTCCAAAATGGAGACAAATGCTTGTAATTATGTAAATAAGTGTGTTCCTTGTCAGCAACATGACAAATTGATACATGCACCTTCCTTACCATTGTAGCCAATTACAACACCATGGTCATTCTCCATATAGGGTCTTGATCTCATTAGGAAAATGAACCTAGCATCTTTAGATGGCCATAAGCACATTTTGACTACAAATAAGTACTTTACCAAATGGATTGAGGCCATTCATCTCACTTATGTTAATGAGAAACAAATAGCTGAATTCATTCATTATCATATCATCTATCGATATGGCATCCCATCCCGTATTATATTTGATAATGGTGGATCCTTTGTAAACTAAGATACGAAAGCTCTTTGTGCAAAAGTCAAGATCAAGCACAAGAAATACACTCCATATAACCCACAAGGAAACAAACAAGTTGAGGCATCAAATAAAACCATTCTAGCCATCTTAAAAAATATTGCTAATGACAGTGTCCGTAATTGGCACTTGCAACTCTTTCCTACCCTCTAAGCTTATAGAACCAATCATCACACCCCAACTGGAGCTACTCCATACTCCCTTATTTTTGGCACTGAAGTTATCATTCCAGTTGAGATTGAGATATTGTCATTAAGAATATCACTAGAGCACATTGAAGATGATGAAGACTATAAAGCATCATAGATGTAAGAACTAGAACTTCTTGATGGTAAGCATTTGGATGCTCTAGAAAACTTATAGGCCTATCAGAATAGATTGCAAAAAAGCTACAATAAATGCATTCTCCCTTGAGAATTTGAGATTGGTGACCTAGTTTTGAAAGAGAACCAGAAGAACACGAATGTTAAACCCAAAAAGAAAGTCAAGTTTTAGCCTAATTGGTTAGGACCATACATTGTTACAACAAACTATGGATCAAGATCATATCAATTGGCTAAACCTAATGGTGAAGAACTTTCAGAGCCCATGAACATCATACACCTTAAGAGGTTCTATGTATGAACAACTTTGAACCATTGTCTATAAGACCCCTAACTTGGGGGAAACTTGTGATGTTGTAATTTTATCCCACCCTTTTATCTTACCTTGAACACATTTTATACTACCCCAGTCCACTTTTCATGAATCTTGACGGTAAAGACTTTGAACTCTTGGCACTCTAAACACATTTTTCATCTCATTCTAGATTACTCTCTTTAAGATGCATATTCTTTGTTATGTCTAGGACATGTTATAAACTTAAACACTTTTTGTCCCTTAAACAATTATGATTTTGATTGTCTCATAAGAATTATGACCATCTTCAACAATAGTTCTATAAAGCAGTTCAACCAGGACAATCTTGTGCAGCGTCTGACAGGTGAATAGCCACATCTTCTCAATACAAGTATTTTGTTTATTTTTTATTTTATCAATAACCTCACTCTCACCAATTTGTGAACATGGGCTATTGTATCTGGCTTAGCTCTCTTATTGGAACCTCTACTCTTAAGATGTACATCTCCTTGACTAGATGGTCCCACCTTGTGCATATTTTATCCCAAAAACACCAAAAACATTGGAAATACTTTTAAAATACCAAAAATATCAAAACATGATCCACAAAAGAATAAAAACATTATCTCATGCTTCTATACATTTGTACATTCCCGTTCCACCATCCCACACTCTCACCATTTTGTGAGCAACTATTAAGTTTGAATGCTCTCACCATTTTGTGAGCAACTATTAAGTTTGAATGCTCTCACCATTTTGTGTGAAACTGTTAAGTTTTAATGCTCTCATCATTTTTTGAGTAACTATTAAGTTTTAATGTTCTTGCCATTTTGCAATCATTAAAACACCAGTTCATTTCATCTTGTCCCATGCACTTGCCATTTTGCAAGATCATTCTTTCTTATCTCATCATCGTCTTATTTACCAGACCATTCTCATTTGTTTGTCATATCTTCCATTTCTTCTATAACATTAATCATGCTAGTCTGATCATCATTTTTCTTCTATTCCATTTCCTGGGAGAACTACATTTAGCTTGAAGTTCATGTTGGAACATGCATCCATGGAACTATGTAGGCAACATCCACTTGTCTTATACATTTAGAGTCAGCTCAGTCAACCCCTTCATTTTATTCTCTTCCCCCATTTCTTCTATCATTATTCCTTTTTACATAGGGAAAAATTGTCATTGTTCCTTGGTATGATGTGGTGGAAAGTAACACCTCTACTGCACATGCATGAACATTTATCTTTAAACCGTACTAACTTGGTTTTTGTTTATGTGTATTTATTTGAGTTTTTTTGGTGTGTTTATTTGGGTTTTCTTGGTGTTTTGTTGTGATTTCACACCTCTCCTTTTATTTCTTCTCCTTTTCTCCTTTTTATTTCTTGTCTCTGTTCTTGGTCTTGTGTTTCCTTGATTATTTTTTTGTTTGATTTTGCTTTTCTCTTCTGTGTTCAAGAATGCCTTGATGGTCCACATGAATGTTAATTATTCATATCTTGGTCTCATGTCATTAAGACATTCTTGAATTTTGTTTATAAACATTTTGTTCCTACTTAATATCATATCTTGATTTCAAGTTAGGTTCATTTATGTTTATCTTATTTTTTCTTTTTTCTTTTTTGTTTAAATGTAAATTGTTGTAACTCTGGTTTTGGTCACTGTTTTACCATTATCCTTAGTTATAACTATTCACATTTGAATTGGCTCAGTGCAATTGAAATCTTATGTCATTCTAAGTTATTCATACTTAAGATGCCTAATTTATTTTGCTATAGAAAGAACTTTGTGCTCAAGTCTCAAAGTCTTAACATCAGCATCAACTCTGATTAATGATTCTCAATAACACTCTATAAAACCTAGGCTCATCATATGGAATTAGGCATCTAGGTAGCATGTATTTTAAGATTCTTTGTCCATGATTATGTATGCATCTCTTTGCATACATTATGAGTCTAATCAATTCTTGGTCATTTTTCATCATGCTTCCTTCCATTATCTCCCAAACTTGGGTGAACTACATTGGCCTAAAGTTCATGATGGAACATGAATCCATGGAACTATGTAGACAGTGCTCAATTTTTATTGAGGTTAGCTCAGCTATCTCCATTCTTCTTTTTGTCTCTCTCATCACTTTTTGAATTCTCATATTCTTGGTTTTATATAGCTTTCTAAGCCATTACACCATCGCATGTACATTTGCATCCACTTGCTTTAACCTATCTTTTCAGTTATATCTTTGAGCTATTTTACTTTACAATTGCCTATATTGGGGCACAACGTCTGAACACCATTCAAATCAAATCAGCTCTACAAGGGTAAATCATTATTTATTCTTTATCAATGATCAAAACTCACCCTACTGGGGCAAAACTATTTTATCATGATCACATTTGCTCTACTGCGGCACTTCTTATTATCTTCTCTTTGGAGACCCCATTTTAGTGGTGCTTCCCTTCCTAAATTAGAATGTTCTCCCTTTTCCTCTAATTCCATGCTCTTCACATTAAAGCCCATGATGGAAATATTTTAGTATGCAACTTATCTTAGGATTGATCAATGTTGTAAGCATGCAGCTTATACTCTCAAATTGGGTATGTTTACAGTGTGTCCCTTACATTTATGGATTGTATCATTCCCATTCCCCCCATTTCTAGGGCCTATTATACCTCTAATTATATTTTGATCATTTATGTTAATCACGTGTGCAAGCATTAGCTCATCTGAATGTTATCTGTTCCCTAGGTTAATCTCTCACTTTCTCTCTCTTTTTGAGAGTTCATCCTTCTCGTTCATCCTAGTATGCCCTCTCGAGGGGGCATCATGGGTCTGTTCTAATTTCTTCTTGACAACTCTTTTCTTTGAAAATATGTTGCTTCACCTAAATGTCTCGCAATGCCTTCTCAAATAGGGGCAAAATATAGACATCCAATTCCCAACACCATTTATGTTGAAATTTTCAATCTTACTCGAATTGCACTCAAATGCACATTTTAGGTCAAAATACATAAAATGTCCTAAATGGTTTGAATTTGTCACTTAAAAGTGCCAGTTTAGGTCAAATTATCTCTAAATAGGGCAATGCATTTTATGGGCTAGCTAACTTTGATTAGATCATTTCAAGTCAAAATGACCATTTCATCATTTAGTGCTCTGGATCACTCTTTTCTTCTAATTCATTGATACACATCACATGCCTTTGTTATTTGTTGTTAGAAACATCCTAAATGGGAGTATGGTTCCAATGCATCTAACATTGCCTTCTAATTCCTCTCCAATTAAGTTATGACCTAGTAATATGACTTTCTGACCATTTTGGTTAATCAAGGGATAATTTTCAAATAAATTACACAAATGTTGATTAACCTTGTTTAAGGCTAATTAATCCAAATCAAGGGCTTAAGTGAATTTTCCATGAGATTTGTTGAATATTTCTTTTTTAAAATTAATTAATATTATCTGTATCACCTAGTGACATCATCTATGGGGTGGCATCCATCAATCCATAAGTGCATAAAATATCAAGATTATGGGTCACCCATGCCTAGTTAATGCCTTTTCAATGCCCCTTCTTCCAAGGTCATGATGAAGATAATTATGGATTTAATTCCAAATATTAGGATTATCCTCAACCACACATCTTTATATTAAAATGGATGGTTCAAGTTGATCTTGACTAGTTTAAAAAATCTATAAATAGAGAGGCCATGAACATCATTTTGAAGCTATTTTGGTGCAAGGTTATTATGCTCAAATATCTTCAAAGCTTGAAAATTACAAAGTTATAATGCTAAATTATTTCCACAAAGCTTCATTAATAGGCTAGTTTAGTGATTTACAATCAAGAGCCTAGGTTTTATGGAGTGTTCTTGAGGTGTTGGAGGAGCTTACCACCATTATTGACAAAGACAAGGATGCTTGATCAAGGGAGAAAATGTTTTTGAGCCACATGGGTATGGTGAATCCATTTGGGAAGATAATATGGTGTTTCTTTCATTTGTTTCTTGCTATCCTTTATAATTCCCATAGGAATAGAGAGGCTTGGTTAGTTAGTTGTTTATGCATGTTTCAGTGTTCATGGACTAATGCCTAACAAACTTGCTTTGTAATCCTCACTACATCTACAAGTTGTGATATTATAACTATAGTCATGACATTATAATTTCTCCCAAATCCGTGGATAGTTATCCATGTACTTGTAACATGCAAGGCTAATTTGGTCATTTTATGTTTTGTAGGAAAATCAGCAATCATACATGCCACTCTTAAAATCTTATTTAACTATCTTAGATCTAGAAATATTTTTGTTAAACATGTTTTGTGATTTTAGGTCTTAGAACATATATCTTTGCTAACCACATTTTGTGAAATAGTTTTTATCTATGTGATCTATTATGTGTTAATTGATAGGGACAAGAGGAAACACAAAGGTAAGATTATCTAATTGCAAAACATCATAGCCTTAACCTTCTTCCTTTCTTTTACAAAATCACTAATCACATAGTCACGATTTTGCTTAGTAAATAGTGATATTGCATCTATAGTAGAAATATTATTATTTAGTGATTTTTAATGTTGTTTTGTTTGATTTTTAATATCTTTGAGTTCATAAGGTAGATTTTAGGATAACTCTAATCAGGGAAAAATCTTCTTATTCTATAGATTATGCTTGAGGCTACCCTTTTTGATGAAAATATTGATATTATTTTATAAATCTTGATACATCATTATAATTTTAAATCTACCATAATCATCTATAAATAAGCACTCTCAAGCATCTAAATTAATCTATCATAACAATCTAAATTACGTATTAGTTAAAAATCTAAAATTTTAAATATTTTATACTTTATCGCAATATTGCTATTCTAGAAATCATAGTTTTGCCCTGAGAGTCATGATATTGCACTAACAATCATGATTTTGTGGTCTAATCATCATGGTTAATTACATGTGGCAAAATTGCAACTCACAAATAGTGATATTACACTAGTAGCTATGATATTGTAGTCTGAAGTTGCATTTTTATAATGATTTTGGCCTAAAAAATTATCCTTTTTAGTGCATTTTTAGAGTCATTTTTAGTGAATTTTGAGTCATTCTAGACCTCCCTTAAGGCCCAAATTTCCTTTGGCATCTGGGGATTCATCCCTTAACCCTACCCTATACCATGATAGGGAGCACACTAGTGGCTCTATACCCAAACCCCATAAGTGGTTCTGCCCTTTGACCCTGCAAGGGGCACTACCCCTTAACCCTATTGGGGTCTACCACCCTTAGACCATCATGTCGTGGTTCACTCACCCAAAGAAGCTATAGAGCCAAATCATGATTTTTTAGGGTGTTTTTCTTAAGGCCTATTAGACTAATTTTTTGTTTCTTATAGGGGTAAATTTTGACTTACTAACATCTTCTTTTGCAAGTTATTTTTTGGTCTAACATTTTATCTTGCAAGTTTCCCTTTGAGATTATCAATCAAACTACTAATAATTTTGTCTTGTAGGTTACCTCTTTTATTAATCAAACTACTAACCTTTTTCCTATAAGTTTCCTATCAGAGAAATTTTAACATCTTAAAAAAACTCATTTTTGTCTAAAATCATTTTAAATCACTTTGGTGTCGGCATTACTTATATATTCTTGCATATTATGTATATCTCACATCTAAATTAATATATTATTTAATCTCCTTTTTGGTCTACTTATTTGTCACCTAAGGGCTATAGTGGTGTATGCTCTCCTCCTTACATCCTTTCAGTGATTCTTAGAGGATAAAAACCCACCAATAAATCCTCCCCATTTTTCTTTTTTAGGGGTTAGTGATGTGGATTTCATCACCATGAATTTGATCAAACTCCATGTTACAGTGGAGTATAAATTTTAGGAGAGCTATTGTTAGGTTCTAAAGTGGAATTCCCCATAAAGGGTTTCATGGAGTGAGGAGCATTTAAGCTTTAATACACAAAGCATTTAGACAACACCCTATATAGACTTGGGCCCCATCATACCTTTACGTAAATTAGGGACATCCCTAAAAGCTTATATAGCCTAGAATAACACATTTTTGTCATAACATGTGATCCATTTCTAGAGTTAGTATCAGCTCCCAAGTGATTGTCATGTGCATATAGGGTTGAGAGGGTTTAGGATATTTTATAATGGGTCACTGACCTATAGCCTTACCCATAAATCCATTAGATGGTGTGGTCATTAAGTTACACACCCTTTATTTTATTAATCATAAGTTTGTGGTCTACTTGATTTTGGTGTGTCATGTTAAACCCATGTTAATTACAAGCCAAGACAACCTTTACCTAGACCTATACACCTATTTAGGTCTTGTACATATATCCTCATCTTTTATATCCTTGTCTTCTCATCATATCATCCTCTTATATCCTTTTCATTATCTTATCCCATCCCCCACCTTGTCTTCATCCCCTCCTAGTCTAATCATATCCACCCATCATTTGGCATACCCACATCACTCACATATCCTAATCACATCTTATCCCCAGTCCACTTTATCGATAATCAATCATTTTCCTTAACCCTACTTTTGCCTAGTCATCTCATCCCTTATCTAGTTTAACCTCATCCTACCTTGTCCTAGTTCACACTTTAGGTCACACACATGTCCAAACCAACCTTATCTCTTTCATCATACCCCTTTTATCATTCCATCATCACCCATATATACTTGTCCTAGTTTTAATCCCATTACCCCACCACATAATCTAATCCCATCCCATCTTGAGCAATTTAGTCCAAGGCTTGATCTAGTCCTTTTGTCCTTTCTGTTTCTATGCAAAATTCACTTTCTACATTCAAAGAAGAAATAAGAAACTAAAAGAAATGGTCAAGGCTAGAAGTACCTGATAAAGTCGAGCGCACCAAAATCAGACGTTGGAAGATTCTCCTCTTTGGCTGTGGAGGAATGACACCTGTGAAGAAAAGGCTAAAACACGGAAAAACGTTAGTCAAAGATATGGTGGGCTGTCAGGCGAACGCCCGATCTCGAAAGTATGAAGACTTCCTAGAAGGATATCAACCCACTGATAAAAAAGCAGAATATTAGATGAAAGTAGATAATAAAAGATAAAATGACAGAAATAAATGACAAAAAATAAAGATGCATACCTGATATGTAGCACTGTTCTACACAGTCACCGGCGTCGGTCTCTGTGGTGCCGGCGTCGGTCAGGGAAGGTGCCGGCGTCGGTTGAGGTGCCGTCGTCGATCGGGGTAGTGACCGGCGTCGGTAGGGGCAGGTTTTGGATGAGTTGCAGAAGGCCTGGGAGAGTCGGGACAGGGTCTTGACAGGGTCGGGACAAGGTTTAGACAGAGTCAGGACAGGGTCTGATAAGGTCAGGGTAGGGTTTGGACAGAGTCTGGGGGTTTTAGTCGAGTCTAGACAAAGTTATGGATGCGGATAGTGGGTAGGGATGTAAAGGAGAGATGTAGAACTTGGGTCTGTGGTTTGAAGATTCGGGATGATAGAAATAATGAACAAAGAAAAACCAAGAAGAAATAAAACAAATAGAGTAAATACTTACCTGTAAGAAGACGTGATGAAAGCCATAGTTGAAGTTGTCTGTGCAGTGCCGGATTGAAACGAATGGAGATTGGTTGATGCCGGAGTTGGTTGATCGCGAGAGTGTTGATTGCTAGAGTCTGTGGATGTCAGAGTTTGTAGGTCGATTGAATGATTGCTCGATTTGATTGATTCAAAAAATGGTTGGCGGAGGCTGATGAAGGCAAGGGACGGTTCGAGAGACGGTTCGACAACCGTTTCGGGAAACTGATTGGGAACCGAATGATAACTGATAACGGATAACGGCAAGGTGACCGACGTCGGCGACATCGGCCGAGTAAAGATCATCGTCGGCAAATGCACAATGGGGATAGAGTCTAGCTTTAGCTCTGTGCTCATTTTTACATGCTGCCAGGGTCAAGGTTGGTGGAACAAGTGATCGACAAGGGTTAAATAGGTGAAGAAGAATAAGACGGGGAATGACCAGGGGAGTCGACACGATTTTGGTGTCTACATTTGCCCCTTTTTGTCTTGTTGGTTATTCTGGACGAACTGCAAGACAAAAATAAGAGTGATTGCCCCAGGTGAGGGATAAGGTTGATTTCATCTTGTTGGTTGTTCGAATGAACTGCAAGACAAAAATAGGAGTGATTGCCCCAGGTGAGGGATAAGGTTGATTTCATCTTGTTGGTTGTTCGAATGAACTGCAAGACAAAAATAGGAAGCGGAATGCCCCGAGTATGGATAAGGTATTCCCCCTCAAAGTAGGAGTCGAGGGAAGGGAACCAAGAATCAGGTGCTGATTGGATAAAGAGTGGATGAAAAAGGGGTGAGGGTGAACGCTGTAAAAGTCGTGATTGCGCGCATACCACTGCACGAGAGGGTTAGGTCAAAGTGTCGCAGGTCAAGGGTTGAGGAGTGCCAAAATTGAAATAATCGGGCCCCAGCATTTAGTCATCTGTTGATTGGGTTACTCAATCTAAGCTGAAGCTCCAAATGGTCGTCATGTTCTAGGTATCCAGGGCTCAGGAAGTGCTCCTAGAATCACGAAAAAGTCACAAGTAGTGTGGATCAACCGGCTTGCGATCCTATACTTGTGAGGGTCCAAAAAGGTCTGTGCACAATTCTGCTAACCAGTCATGAGGTAGCATATATGCAAAAACAACCAAGGCAACAATGTCTTGGAAGTGGTCAAGGTCGGAGGAGATAGGCATGATCTCCAATGGTTGGTGGTCGATGGATGGAATGGATGAAAGGATGCGGCCGAGCTAACCCCAGAAGACCCCATGTCAACTGAGTGCTGCCTACATAGCCCTGGTGATAGGGCCTCAGGCCGATGTAGTTCTCCCTAAAAGGGAGGAATGGTTAAAGAAAATGATTGGTCTTGGTCAGAGAAAATGGAGTTGGTCGTGGTGAAGGGCAAGGTAATGGTTAAAAGAAGGCAAGAAGGTTTGTTCATCAGAGGGATGAACAAATGAGAATGGTCGAGCTAACCCCAGAAGACAGTCGTGTCATCTGAGTGCTGCCTACATAGCCCCTGTGGAAGGGCCTCAGACCAATGTAGTTCAGACAAAGGGTCCGAGTAGTAGACAGGTGGTTAAAAGGGTTGATAGATTGGTCTTGGTTATGATGAAATGAGGAGGAAAAAAGATGTTGCAGCCTTTTCCAAATGGTGTATTCTGCAACATTGGTTGATGTATTTTGCATCCCTAGCAATATTCCATATTCGTGATGGATGTATGCTAAAAATGAATTGAGGTTTATTTATGCTTCAGCAAGTATTGGTTTATGCTGAACATAAATTGCAGCGGGTCGATAGTTTCCATGTGTATTGGTGTCTATAGAAACTAGGGTGAATAGGCTAGGTCATGTTGATGGTCTGAAAAGAGAGTTGAGTTGAGTTGATTGACAAGTGATGAAGGTGAATGTGACCAAAGTGTAGAGAAAAAGTGAAAGGCAAATTTCTCTTTCATTGACAAGGACCAAAAAGATAGCATAGATAGGGGTTATGAGAACCAAGAGCCCCATGCATGCGTGACGTCGTTGACCATAGTTATGTTAGAGCGGTAATCGAATCACTTAGACATTAAAGTGAGCTCGAAGTCCCTTGAGTAGGTGATAGGAGGAAAGAGGGTAACCCGTTTTAAGAGTAGAGATAACTTTGCCCCTTTTTATAGGAGACCCTGAGACAACTATAAGTCAAGTCCATGACTCTTTTTTTTTTTTTTTTTTTTTTTTTTGACGGTGAACTGATCGATGCGGGAAGTCCACATAATGATGTCATTTGCTTGGTGGTCAGGTTGTGAAGCTGATCAATGCGGGAAGCTTCTAAAATAATGCTGTTTATTGCCAGATTAGTCATAGCCATCCTTCGAGGGAGTGGTCTAGATTTTTGTTTAATATAAGGGCGTTTGAATAGCTGTCCTTCGAGGGAGTAGTCTATTAATTACAGCAATGATAGTACAGCTATCCTTCGAGGGAGCAGTCTATTTTTTGATTTGATATTGATATAGTGACCATGGATATGTTTTGACATCTTGATTTGTTTTTATAGAAATGTGAGTCATGGACAAGGTTATAGAAGGTCAAGGGCTCCCTTTTATTAGGACAAAGCATCCATACATCATAAAAGGGTTATAAGAATTGTTAAGAGGAATAGGGTTGAAAGGAAGGAGGATTAAGAGGATGGGGATTGCTCAAAGGACGAGCTCAAGTTAAGTGTCAAGTGGATGAGTACTCGACTAGCAGTAGAACGGTCGCAGATGCAACGCATTAAGAGGCTCAAGTTTTGGTCATCCATCAAGAGAAGACAGACGGTAAGTCCCTAATCCATACTTGTGTGTGATAATAAAAGGTCTGAGCCAATTAGGAGCAAACTTGCCTCATTTACTGCGCTCCATATTGGTCACGTGTTGATTCTCTTTGAGGACGAGGTCTCTGATATTGAAATCTCATTCTCACAGATTTTTGTCATAGGTGCGCTTGATGCGATGTTGATAGACATGGAGATGATTAAGGGCAGCAAGACGGCATTCGTCAAGTAACTCAAGTTGAGCTAAGCGATCTTGACGAAAGTCATCGTTAGAAAGGATATCATGTAGAGAAATGCGGAGAGACGAGATCTGTACTTCGAGAGGTAAGACAGCCTCTGTTCCGTACACGAGAGAAAAAGGGGTAGCACCCGTAGAGGTTCGGATGCTAGTGCGGTAAGCCCACAAAGTGAAGGGAATGTGAATGTGCCAATCCTTGCCTGTGTCACTGACCACTTTCATGAGAATTTTGGTGAGAATTTTGTTGGAAGCCTCAGCCTGCCCATTTGCTTGTGGGTAGTAAGGCGAAGAGAAACTGAGTTTGATGCCGAAGGAGTCGCATAGCTTTTGGACAGTTTTGTTTTTGAAGGACTTGCCGTTATCAGTGATAATTTTATGAGGGACACCGAAACGACAGATGATGTGGGTGTTGATGAAGTCGACGATCTTGTCGGCTTTTGTGGAGACGAGAGGAATGGCTTCCACCCACTTGGTGAAATATTTAGTGGCTGTGATGATGGATTGATGATGAAGAGACGAATGAGGGTTAATCTCACCGATGAGATCTAAACCCCACTGAGAAAAAGGCCAAAAATCCTAAGCAATTTGTAAGGCGTGACTGGGGAGATGAAGCAAGTTAGAGTGCTGCTGACACTTGATGCAATGCCAAACATAATCGCTATAGTCTTGATGAAGGGTAGGCCAATAATAGCCCAGACGAAGGATGCGCTTGGCAACCGAATTCCCACTGAAATGTCCGCCACAAATCCCATCGTAGACTTGCTGAATGGATTGAGATGCTTCAGTGGAGGTGAGATAGCGAAGAAGGAGGCCATCGAAGCCTCGCTTATAGAGAAGACCCCCTAGCATGGTATAACGAGCAGTACACTTGATAAAAGCTCATCGTGCATTACTAGAGAGGTTGGGAGGAATGACAGAGAGAGATAAGAAGTCCACAAGTTGCTTATACCAAGCATCTTGTGGGCTAGGGTCTATAATGTTGACATGATGAATGTGAGAAGAGATATATGAAGGCAACGGCACACGACGCACCGTGACAAAAAGTCTAGATGCAGATGAGGAAGATGGGATATGTGAAGCAAGAGAAGCCATGGTGTCAGCAAACTTATTCATGGATCGAGGAACAGTCTGCAGGAGGAAATGGTCGAAAGATGCAAGGAGAATGTCAACACGGTTTTTGTACCTTTGCAAAATTTCATTTTTACAGAGGTATGAACCGTTGACCTGATTAACGATGAGCTGCGAGTCGCTGAAGATGTTGATGGACTTGATGTTGAGACAGAAGGCGGTCTGAAGTCCCAAAATTAAGGCCTCGTATTCGGCCATATTATTGGTATAATCAAAGTCGAGTTTAAAAGACAAAGGCATGGGCTCCCCTTCGAGTGGGATGAGAATGACCCCAGCACCTCCACCTAGTTGACATTTGGATCCGTCAAAGAACATAGTCATCTGATAGGTGGTGTCATCGGAGGAAAGCGCAGCGATAGACTCGTCAGGGAATTCACACTGTGAAGGTTGATTGTCAGGAAGAGTGGCATCTGCTAGTTGATCAGTGATGGTTTGCCCCTTGATATATTTCTGCTGGATGAATTTGAGATCGAACTCAGCAAGCAGCATGAGCCACCAAGCCATACATTGATTTTGATATGGCTTGGAGTGCATATACTTGAGAGGATCAGTGTGGGTGATGACAAAGGTTTTATGACTGAGAAGATAGTGGCGAAGCTTCGTAGCAGCAAAGACTAACGCCAAACAGAGTTTCTCGATATGGGTATACCGAGTTTCATAGTCGACCAGTGTTCGGCTGATATAATAAACTCCTTGCTCACGGTGATGCTCGTCTCGGTGTGCGATCATGGCACCTAACGAATGGTGAGTGGCTGAGATATAAAGGTAGAAGGGTTGGTCATCTTTAGGTGGAATGAGAACTGGTGGAGAGACTAAATAGTGTTTTAAGGCTTCAAAAGCCTCTTGACAGTCCTTATCCCATGTAAAAATGATGTCCTTCTTAAGGAGATGATGAAAAGGTTGACAGCGGTCAGAAAGCTGCGAGAGGAAGTGACGAATGGATTGGAGCTTGCCTTGCAAACTGTGAAGCTGCTTGAGATTGGTCAGGGGAGGCATTTCGAGGATAGCGCGAATCTTAGCGGGATCTATCTCGATGCCACGGAAGGAAACGATGAAGCCGAGAAGCTTGCCAGAGAGGACCCCAAAGACACATTTCTTGGGGTTAAGATGAACATTGTACTAAAGAAGACGAGAAAAGATGATTTTGAGAATGGTCAGATGGTCACGGCAAAATTTGGACTTGCCGAGCAGGTCATCCACATAGTCCTCCATGATTTTGTGGAGGAGATCGTGGAAAATGTAGGTCATGGCACACTGATAAGTGGCGCCTGCGTTCTTCAAGCCGAAAGGCATGACTCGATAGCAGAAAGTCCCCCATGGGGTAATGAAAGTGGTCTTGTGTTGATCTTCTGGAGCAATCAAGATTTGATTGTATCTTGAAAATCCATCCATAAGAGATAGCATCTCATGGCCGGCCGTAAGATCAACAAGCTGGTCGATGTTAGGAAGAGGAAAGTTGTCTTTAAGACAGGCTAGATTAAGGTCACGATAGTCTGTGTAGATCCAAATCCCCCCAGTTGCCTTGGTGACTGGGATGATGTTAGAGACCCACTATGGATAATCGATAGGCTGGATGAAGGAGACAGAAAGAAGGCGCTGAAGCTCCTCCTTGACAAGGAGGGCAATGCGAGGATGCATCTTTCGAAGCTTTTGCCTGACAGGCTTAGCCTCTAGTTTGGTGACAATGTTAAGGGTAACGATGGTGGGGTCGATGCCAGGCATATCACTGTAAGTCTAGGCAAAGGCCTTGCTATAGTTGGAGAGGAACTGGGTATAGTCAAGCTGCTCCTGAGCGTCTAAAGATTGGCCGATCTTTAAGACATGAGGAACATCAGAAGAAGGAAGGTTGATGTCAATGGTTGATTCATTTAACATAACCTGGGTCTCAGAAGGGAGGGAGCGCTGGATAAAAGAATCATCAGCGCCCATGTAAGAAAGAATGGCGTCATCATCAACGCAGTGAACAGTGTGAATGGTTGCTGACTCATCTTCGATCATGCTGGGAAGAATGAGAGGGAGAGACTTGGATACCCCATTGAGATGATAAGTCAAGGGGTCTAGGCAGATGGTGTTTATGGAAAAAAAAACTAGGAGGAATGGAAACCACTGACTCCGTAGGTGAAGGTGGCAAAATAGGCGAGTGTGGAGGAGATTGGTCAAGGATTGGTTCAGGATAAAGGTCTACAGGGTCTTGAGTGGGGTCGTGATATCCCAGACCATACCATTTCTTGGCGTCATCATCATTGAGCGGTTGGATAGGCTGATGGGAGCCCTACTCATAGCGTCCGAAACCAAATCCCTTCCATGCACACCTGTAAAGGTAAGTGTGTGCAAAGGCGGGGTTGCCAAGAAACGAGAAATCTGATGTGAAAGGTTGAGGTGAAGAAAGAGGATTACCGTCAGTAGGATCTAGATTAAGCCCCCCATAGACGAGGTTGGTGCGGAGGTGAAGGGGACCATAAGTTATGATCATCCCGATCCGATGGTCGTAGCTGGCACTGTGATGAAGGCATCCATACTCTTGCCGAGTTTGGAACATGTATAAAGCCAGCAAGTGATACTCTCCCAATGAAAGTCTTTGGAAGATGTCTTCCATGGGGTCTGTGGTTGTCGCTTGAAGGGGAGGTGTAAGGGCGACCGCCTGTTGCGAACTGGTCGAAGCTTCCGCAGATGGAGGCGGTGCCGGGGTTGATGGCTTGATAGGAATGAGGACATCGTTTGGACGGTAGGTGGTGTTGCATGTTTTGAAGGGCGAAGGGTCAGCGGGAATGGTGTGGACTTGTCCGTCATGCTCAAACTTCACACAACGGTGCAGGGTGGAGGGGACACAGGCCATGGCGCGGATCCAGGGTCGGCCCAGCAAGATGTTGTATTGGAACTCTCCTTCGATGATGTAGAAGAGCTCTAGGACTGTGCGTGGACCAACGCAGATATGAAGGATGACTGTGCCAATGGTCATGGCAGTAGTGTCATTAAAAGAATGCAAGATCGCATCAGTTTTGGAGACGCAATTCTTGGGAAGAGCCAACTGATCAAAGGCATGGGTGGAGATGATGTTGATGCTAGCGCCCTCGTCGATCATAACATGTTTAATGCGTGTCCGATCGATATAGGCAGTGATGAAGAGGGCGGCATCCTGATCTTCCGTGTTGGATGTGGGAATCTCAGAATCGCTAAATGTTATGGAGGCAACAGGGGCTAATGAGTGGACAAGGGCAGTAAGTGGTTGGGGGTCCTCGGGTTGGACCTCCACTGCCTGCAGGGCTTGGATGAGGGCCTGACGATGTTGGGGTGAGGTTTGGATGAGATCGTAGAGGGACATCTTCACAGGCGTCTGGTGAAGTTGTTTCAACATGGAGTCGTGGATTGGTCCGGAAGAAGAAGAAGAAGAAGAAGAGGGTTGAGGCGTGCCAAGGATAGAAATCTTAGGCTTAGGCGGTTGAGGTGGATTGACAAAAGGGTAGGTCCAAGGAATGGCAGCTTTTTCTTTCGCCTTGTCCTTTTGTGACCTAGTGGTGATGTGAATGGCATTGATTTCAAAGATGGGAGGTGAAGGTGACGAAGGGGTTGTAACCGGTTGATGAGATGTGGATGGGTTTGAAGAGGTTGAAGGGTTATGAGAAGGAGTCGGGGGGCGGTCGAAAGTGTCCTCAAAGAGAAGAGTGTCTTTCTCCAGATAACAGCGAATGATAGCCTTGAGGGCACAGCAAGTCTTGGTGTCATGTCCTGGTGTACGATGATATAAACAAATCTTCGTGTCGTCGAACCAGGAGGGTTTAGACCCAAGAGGTTGAAAGGGCTTGATGGGTGGAAGAGTTATGCTAGAAGTTTGCAAAAGTCGTTGCAAGATCAAAGAGTATGAGCCCACTAAAGGGTCCGTGCTCATCGATGTATGTGATGTCGATGACTTTTGCTTGGGCAAAATTGGAGGGGGTTTTCATACCACCTTCTGGGTTGATGGTGCAATGACAGGTGGAGACGGTACACTCTTCATGAGAGGTATCGCCCTTTTGGAAGAGGGTAGGCTAGCGGTAGGTAAAGGAAGCAAAGGAGGCAACCGATTTTGATTAGAGGTTGAAGCGGGAAGGACTCTGGTTAAAGTTGAAGGATGCGGGCCCAAAATGGAAGGCAATGGTGACGGAAGAGGAGGCGTTCGCCTCTGTGGTTTGGCAGTCTTTTGTGATTTGCGTTGAAGACTACTATTAGTTGAAGTTTGGGTTAAGTCCACCTTCACTTGTGGATGAGTGAGGTTGGAGACGGGGCGAACGCCAAGTGTTTTGATAGGTTTAGGCAGAGTAGATGAGGGTTTTTGTTTTGATGAAGTTGATGAAGATGTAGACGGTTTAGAAGTGGAGATCTGATTTTTGTTGATAGTCTTAGGAGGTTCTGCCATGGGAGGATTAGCAGCATGAGATTAGAGGGCCCGGGCTTGTTGAAGAGTTGTGAGACGGTCCCACAATCCCTGATGTTCCACTTTCCTAGAAGGGAGAAGTTCGAGTCTCTCCACTAGTCGGGAAAATGGCTGAGAAGATGCGGTATGAAATTTAGGCTCTTGAGAAGATGCCGACGGTTGTGGGACTGAAGGTGAGACGGGTGTAGTAGTCTCGGGCCCAAAGCATGGTGAAGTCGTGATAGGTTCATGTTTGGTTGGAGACGAAGGAGAAATAGGTTCTTCCCTGGGTGGAGAAGAAACTGGTGAATGAAGCTCCTCAAGCGGGTAAAGGGCAGGGATGATAGTGCCCTCCACTTGTGGTCGAGGAGTAGGAAAGGTTGGGTCCTCCATGGGCAGCAAGAAGGAAGATGGTGAAACTGGCGGTGTTGGTAAGGTCGAAGCGTCCTCCAAAAGTAGAGAAGTTGAGGGAGAACTAGCCGGAGAAAGAGGTTCGTCCACATGTGATGGACTGATGGATGAAATCACCTCTTGGGGTTGGTTAGAAATAAGGGGCGAGACCATATTGACTGTTCGAATGTTATGTTCATGGGTATTATCAGTCAAGGTCTGGACGTTGTTTTGGGTTGGTGGATGATTAGGGAATGGTTGTTTGAAGATATCGATACCCTGATTAGGAGGGGCGTTAGGATTGTCAAGGATGAGGTCACCCTTTTCCAACATGTCTTGGACTATGTTTTTATGGGTTTTATAGTTGCCCGTGTCATGACCTTTAACATGGTGGTAGTGGCAGAAGTCATTTTCCCTATACCACGCAGGGATGGCGCGTGAGGGATCAAATTGTGGTGGAGGTCGGATCTGAGGGAGATTGATGGCCCCTTGTTTGATGAGTTTTTCCAGCACAGACGCATATGATTCTCCAAGTGGAGTAAACTGTCGCTGTATGTATCTCTGCTGAAATTGACGAGTGGCACTCATAGATGTGGATGGTTCAGGCTGATTAGTTGAAGGCGAAGAGGAGGAAGATCTAACAACCACAGCATTTGCTGAAGCTTTAGATTTAGGATTGGATGAGGAGGGCTTAGAAGAAGGGTCATTGGTTTTGGAGTTGGGATTCTTACTCCGCAACTTGACTTTATTCTCCTCGACGGCACGTAACTCAAGTTTACGAGCCATCGTGAAGGCTTCGTCAAAAGTGCGGAAGGTTTGAACCCTCAAGGTAGAAGAAATATGTCTAGCGCAGGCTTGAGAGAAAAGTTTGATAAGCTCAGGCTGAGGTAATCAAAGTTGATTGATAAGGCCCCTCCATCGAGCGACAAAATCAGCAATAGATTCATCCTCAAACTGGCGAATAGAATAGAGGTCTGTGATGGAGACCTTCTTGGTGATATTGATGGAGAAATGATCGAGGAAGAGCTAGGCCAGCTGAGTGAATGTGAGGATGGAATGGCTGGGAAGAGAGCTGTACCAGTCAAGTGCAGCACCTGAGAGAGACATGGGAAACGTGCGTAAGAGTAACACATCATCGTGGGCGATAAGGTAACAGGCATGTCTGAATGCCCGTAAATGTTGTTGTGGGTCTTCCTTGCTCTGGAAACGAGAAAACTTAGGAAGTTCCCACTGGCTGGGATATGGTCTGATGGGGACAGAAGGATGGATGGGCTCATTACAGATTTGTTCGTACGAGAGAGTGTTGCGTGAGCTAGTAACAGAGGTCTCTAGGTTGGACATTTTATCCATCAGCATCTTGATAATATCTACTGACGGATTGGCGGGTGGAACGCCTCCTAGATTGTAAGGCGCTTGAAAGAGGCTGGAAGAGGTATACGACGTAGTCGGTTGTACCAATAAGGGCGCAACGTACGGATGACTAGTCGTAGGGACAGAAGAAGTGACTAAGGATGGTTGGATGGAAGGCATGGCTAGGTTTGATGTTGTCATGGGAGGTTGGTTAGAGGTAACATGGGCTAATGGATGGGTAGCCACCCTAGTGTTGATAGGAGTAAGGGTGGGCGGAATAGAGACGACCAAGTTTTGAAAGGGGGTAGAAAGTGGTTAAGTGGACTGAGATTGATTGGGGGCCGAAACCCCGATGAAAGTGGGCCCAAAGATGGAAGGAGAGGCCACACTTGGATGGTTGGTAAAAGGTTGGTCATTGGTTGAGGCAACAGCCTGGGTGTCTAAGGGTTGGACTACGGATGTTGTTGATACGGCCGCAGTCTCGAGGAAAGAAGTCGGCATTCCATAAATTGGATTGCCCAAGGGGTCTCGCGTTTGGCTATTCATGAGATAGTGTTGCAAGGCTTTGGTATTGAGGTCCAAGAATCGTGCGAAATCTTGGTCCCATTCTGGGATAATAGGCGTTTGGGTCGGAGATGGTCTGGTAGGAGTTCTTTCAGTTTCCAAGTTGAACTCCATTATAGGGCTGGTTGTAGGCGGGGTAGATGGAAGAGGATGATGCCTCGTGTGATCGACTAGAGCCTTGGCTTGGCTACGAGTCAGAACCATTCAAGGCAAGGAAGAACGTCCTCACAAGCTCAAACAAGCAGATAAGAACCAAAAAGATGAAGACACAAGCAGATCATAAAACCCTAGAAGTAAATTATTAGGATTATAGTGGCTTATGCCTTGGAATGTGTGTAGAGAAAGATTGGCTTTGTGAGTCGGGTCCTAGAAGAAGCAGTCTATGGATGGTTTCGGGTTTTGTTATGGTGCTCAAAAGTCTTGTTAGCTTCCGTACAGGCCTAGTGCTAAGGAGCAAGCTCCCCTCACTTCATGATTCCAGTGGTTAGCTGGTTTCGCTTAGCCAAAATATACTTCCACTAGAGTTTATCCTCCACCAGAGAACGGAGTGGGCTTCCCCCTTGGTGATGAAATCCAAGTAGGGTCACCGGGATGGGTAAGGTATCCACTGGGGGATGAAATCCCAGTCGGGCCTTGTCTCAGGTAAGTTTTATGTTCATTTTGTGCAGGTGGTTTGGTCGTGTAACATCAAGTGATCTAGATTAATTCAATATGTGGTTTAATTACTATGTGTGGTCTAAAAGATGCAGGCAATCAGAAATGAATGCAAAGTGTTTTAATGCCCAAGTCGAAATGTTTGTTCATATGAAGACGAATGGAGAAAGAGTCAAAGAATATGAGTTTTAGCTAGTCTAGAAGTGCAAGAAAGAAAGAAATGTTCATTTTAGTCCTGCTTATGATGTCGTTTAAGAAGAGACGAAAGGAGGCAAAAAGGAAGAAACCTAATGCACTTAAATGAATGAAATAAAGAAAGAACCCAAGGAGGACCTAAGATCCCACCGGGTGTGCCAGAATGTTTCTATGCAAAATTCGCTTTCTACATTCAAAGAAGAAATAAGAAACTAAAAGAAATGGTCAAGGCTAGAAGTACCTGATAAAGTCGAGCGCACCAAAATCAGACGTTGGAAGATTCTCCTCTTTGGCTGTGGAGGAATGACACCTGTGAAGAAAAGGCTAAAACATGGAAAAACGTTAGTCAAAGATATGGTGGGCTGTCAGGCGAACGCCCGATCCCGAAAGTACGAAGACTTCCTAGAAGGATATCAACCCACTGATAAAAAAGTAGAATATTGGACGAAAGTAGATAATAAAAGATAAAATGACAGAAATAAATGACAAAAAATAAAGATGCATACCTGATATGCAGCACTGTTCTGCACAGTCACCGGCGTCGGTCTTTGTGGTGCTGGCGTCGGTTAGGGAAGGTGCCGGCATTGGTTGAGGTGCCGTCATCAGTCGGGGTAGTGACCGGCGTCGGTAGGGGCAGGTTCTGGACGAGTTGTAGAAGGCCTGGGAGAGTCGGGACAGGGTCTTGACAGGGTCGGGACAAGGTTTAGACAGAGTCGGGACAGGGTCTGATAAGGTCAGGGCAGGGTTTGGACAGAGTCTGGGGGTTTTAGTCAAGTCTAGACAAAGTTATGGATGCGGATAGTGGACAGGGATGTAAAGGAGAGATGCAGAACTTGGGTCTGTGGTTTGAAGATTCGGGATGACAGAAATAATGAACAAAGAAAAACCAAGAAGAAATAAAACAAATAGAGTAAATACTTACCTGTCAGAAGACGTGATGAAAGCCATAGTTGAAGTTGTCTGTGCAGTGCCGGATTGAAACGAATGCAGATTGGTTGATGCCGGAGTTGGTTGATCATGAGAGTGTTGATTGCCAGAGTCTGTGGATGTCAGAGTTCATAGGTTGATTGAATGATTGCTCGGTTTGATTGATTTGAAAAATGGTTGGCGGAGGCTGATGAAGGCAAGGGATGGTTCGAGAGACGGTTCGACAACCGTTTCAGGAAACCGATCGGGAACCGAATGATAACTGATAACGGATAACGGCAAGGTGACCGACGTCGGCAGGATTGCCGACGTTGGCCGATAAGTGACCGACGTCGGCGGCATCGGCCGGGTAAAGACCGTCGTTGACAGATGCACAATGGGGATAGAGTCTAGCTTTAGCTCTATGCTCATTTTTACATGTTGCCAGGGTCAAGGTTGGTGGAACAAGTGATCGACAAGGGTTAAATAGGCAAAGAAGAATAAGACGGGGAATGACCAGGGGAGTCGACACGATTTTGGTGTCTACACTTTCATATCATCTTATCATTCTAGTCCACTATCACTCATCATTTGGTCAAATCACAAACCTATTCCATATCCTGCTAGCATCTTATCACTTTGTCATTTTAAATCTAGCATCTAATCATCATCAATCTAGTCTCTATCATCTAGTTGTCTTACCTATTCATAAATATCACCCATCTAATCATCATCTTGTTAGTTTGAATCTAGGCACCCATCAAATCCCTAATCCTTTTTACTAGCTTGTAAACTAGGCATTGTCGATAGATCACTAGCATTTATTATACTATCAGTCTGAAATTTGATCCTAGTCTTACATCATCTCCATCTTATCCTCATCATCATTGGTCATTCTAGCTTGGTCATTCAGACCTAACTTATTCAAAAGACCATATCTAATCCTTAGTCTACCTATATGTTATCTACCTTCATCATCCATAGTTTATCATCCATTCCCATGAAGTTAGACCCCATTCTCATATAACAATACATATTTGGCAATAAGGATGAAAACCTTTTGTAGCTCTTTAAGATGGGTGTCCCACTTCTTAAAGGCCTTGTCCCCATTCAACTCATTTCACCTCAAGTCCAAACCCATTCATGTGAGTACCATTCAAATCATCTTCTTATTAGTCATATCCATTCATCCACCCATTCTTACACTAGCAAAGGGAATCCAATCTTGGCCACCTCATCTGTTACCAGTCCATCCACCCAATCACATCAACAAACATCTGATCTAACTTCTAATGCTTCCACATATAAATTAAAAAGTGTAGTGGGCCCTTATACTCCCATCTTATGTCCTTAGAATCCCTTTTCCACCAACTTATTGTTGCTAACATTATGGTTTATCCATCTATATGACATCTTGATCCCACCAAGCCTAAGTCATCTAGGTATAAAGCTAATCAATATTATGTATATCATCAAACTTAGGGGCATACCATTAATCAATGTTGAAATTTCCAATATTATGTTCAAGACCTCATCAATCATGGTGACATAGAAATTAAGGATGAACTAAGTGCATTTATATCCCTGGGTGAACAAGAAAAGGAATGCCAAGATTCTATTCTCAATCATGATCAAGTGCTTCCTTTTCCAAGCCAAATTCAATACACCCCATCCATCTTTCATAGTCCCCCCATATTTGACAAATCCTCCATCAAATTCAAGTCTATTCCCCATGATCATAGTCTTTTATTCCCTCATAATTCCTTCTATGAACCTATCTTTGTTAGATCCATTGTTCTTCCATCATCTCCCCCTCACCCATCATATCTGA
Organism: Torreya grandis; assembly: GCA_037957365.1. Taxonomy (NCBI): domain Eukaryota; kingdom Viridiplantae; phylum Streptophyta; class Pinopsida; order Cupressales; family Taxaceae; genus Torreya; species Torreya grandis. The sequence goes on along the minus strand of JARHVA010005913.1, from coordinate 384,029 downwards.
AACCCCATGTTGAGAGGTCAATCATGAACAATGAATCTTCTAATAGTAGAAGTGAATTATATACATCAAATTTAACATCAGAGTCAACATAGCTCTTATCTAGATTAGGATCATATACAACACCTATATTCAAAGCATATCCCTCATTGATATTATAGTAAATACTAATAATGCATATCTTTTTTAAAATACCTCCAATCCATCATCAAGCATACATTCAAATCTTAATTAGGATGATGAAGTCATAATAGAGTTATTGAAAGCGTTATCTGTTGAATATTTTCTATTTGAATCTGATCCTAATTTGGATGCATATACTATAGTTAGTCTTAGTGATCTTTTTGTTGATCATGAGGATATTTTCTTTGATGTAAAAACTAGGTCTCCTAGGAGCCCCTATTAGGACCATGTTGCCCCATCATCACTCATTAACCTCATCATATCATCTCCACCACCTTCATACATCATAGATCCCTTTCTTCCTATCAATAACCATTTAATCACTTCCCTCCATAGGGATAAATAGGAACATACATCATTGGACTCTTCCTCAAGCAACATAATATGTGCCATAAATACAAAGGTCCAGGACCATATTCCAAAAGTTAATCATAATAATCAAATCATCTTTGATCCCATAAGTCACAATCAATAAGATTCAAATAATTAGCCTAATCCAAAAATTTCTTCTCCTATTGAAGCCCAAAATCAAGCACTAGGGGACTATCAAAGTCAAAATAATCATTATATATCAAGTCGCAAATCAATCTCCTATGGTGAAGCCCAAAATCAGGCACCATAGGGTAGTCAAATTCAAATCCAGTCTCAAAATAAAAATAACGTCAAAATTAGTATCAATATGGCTGATCATCCTTCAAATAATTAGATCAAAGAAGAATCATGTAGTCTAAAATTATTAGATCTCTTAAAATATTTCATCACCTAACACCAATCACATACAAAATGTCCAACATATCCAATGATGTATGTGATTTCTAGTCTTCATCCTCCATCACCCATCACATCATCCTATCATGATCCTATCATTCATTTTAGTCCAATACACCTCCATCAACATCAAGATCTAATCCAACTCATATCTCACATACCTTCCTCGAGTAACATTGTCTCTCATAGGGGTGATGAATATACCTAACCTAAATATCTAGAGGGTTCACCATCAAGACTAATCAATGGTCACAAGGACATTAATACATCCAGTAGCAACATGATCTTAGCATCACACATCTCTAGAATAGTATTTGGTTTAATATCACACAAATATCTACATCTTTCATCTCATACTCGTATCCAATAAATCAGGATGCCATCTAAAAAATCAAAAAGATTTAAAAAGTTTAAAAAAATACATAAGCATTCATCAATGGTGAAAACCAATTTTATGGCACCATGGGAAAGTACCATGATGAAATCTGATCTTTTGCATCATATTAAAATAATATATTATCCACATTATACCTCAAAACTTGGAAACAAAATCCACCCATGTCTATCCCATCCATCTCATTCTTATCTCTCCAATCCCTTTATCCATTATTCTTACCCATCATCTACATCATCTTGTGTATCCTATTATATATCTCATTTATTCTCTTCTTGACATTCTTAAGGATGATGAGGGTGTCTTGAGAAATGTTTTGGAATCATATTAGCATATCCTCTAGTGAACACTCAAGCAACTAAACATCTAGTTCTTTCACAATATGGTCATAGACAATCCCTAGTCCTTTCTTCCTTGGTATTCATCCCCTTTTCTTCATTACCCTCATCCTTTAATCATCTCATTCATCATTACATCCATCCTCATCCTAGTTTATAGGCTTGGTATTCCCTTTGCTAGTAACCCCATTTGTATAGTGTACATATATATCCCAAAAAAGCCCTAAAAAGTGAAGTATTCCAAAAATCCTAAAAATCCTAAAATTTGTAAAAGACAAAAATAGTCCATCATGTCTTGTTTTATAAACCCCTTGTTTCATCTATATTCATTCCTTTCATCTCTCACCTTCATGTGTTCCATCCTCCTATTCTAAACCAGGGGTAAATCTAGTCTATATCGAGCTAGCATTGAATCAGTCTCACTTTCACCTACTCAGTCTTATATCTCGCCTATCAATATCAAAATCCTTATCCTAATCCTACTCCAAGTCCATATATCCAAATCATCATCTAAGTCCCTCACCTAGTTCATAATCCATATCCACATCCGTATCTTTACCTAAATTCCAATTCCAATCATTATCATTAGTTTATTTTAAATCCATGTCTATCCAAACTCCATAATCACATCATGATCATCCTAGTCTATTCCATCACCCAATCACTCATTCCATCATTAGAAAAAACACAATGCCACTACATGTAAATACTTATGCATGTTACTTATATGCTTTATGTTTCTTGACTTGTTTGCATCATTTGTATATCTAGTTTGTCTTATGTTTTATTTGTCTCATGTCTCTTTTTGTCTATTGGGAAATGAATAAGGAAGGTATGAGGTCACCAAATCTAAAATAATGATTATAAGTGTCCTCAATGATTTATATTTCACCATTTTCTCATGCACATTGGCACACCATCATCTTGGTTATATTTATATAATGGGGCATATTGTCAAGTGCTATATTATTGGATTGTTTAGACTATGATGATCCTTGTGACAATTGTGATGGATTGATCATCTATACCCTCATCACTTATCTAATCATCTAATCATAATCCTTACTCCCATAACTAATCTAATCCTCTTAACTCATCCAATTAAAATCCAATCTTTTATCCTCATAATCCTCATCTAAGTCATATCCTCTAAACACTAACAGTATCCTCTATATCACTAATCATCATCATCACCTTATAATCAATCAATTATCATTTATCTTCTATTTAGAACTAAATTTGTCTAAGGTCATTTTATACTATCTATGCAACACTTGGTTTTTAGTGCCTAAGGATAGCTCAACTAGTTTCACCTCTTTCCTCACCCTTAATCATTACATCCTTCATCATCACATCTATCTTGTCTTTCATCATCCTCAAGTATTACATCAATAAAATCCTTGAGATATAATATCAATCATTAATCAATCAATGTATTGATCAATCACCATCCTCAAAATCATCTACATAATCTTTTTATCAATCACCTGTACCTGTCAATTGGGCCTGACACATCATAACTTCCATATTTTCCTCCATCCATCCTTAATTGGTCAATTTATCATCTATTTCTCCCTTAAATGTCTCCTTTCTAGGGGCATCATTTTTAATAATCATATTATGTCTCATTGATTTGAATTATAGTTCAATTATTCTCCTTTGTCTTTTGGTAACTTGATCCTATCATTTCTTCTATTTCATCTCCTTCATATTGACTTTAGTTTTGAGCTACACCCATCCTTAATCTTATCAAATCATCATCTTATCCTTGCCTATATCTCTCCATTACATATGTCCTTTCTTTGGATACATCTAAAGCTTTCAAACTTTTAGTTTTATCATTATCATGTTACAATTGATTTCACTTTGAGATGTGTCAACAATCATGACATAGATGTCTCTACTCCTTGTGCATGTGCCTTTTCCAGGGGCATCACTAATTTGTATCTCAATACTCAAGTGTATTTTATTCTTCATCAACATCTCTCATCCCATCCCCTTATTTATTCATCACATCCCACCCCTCATTTCTTCTTTTGAGTGGCCATCCATCTTAGTCTTCCATGCATGTCCCCTTGAGGGGGCATCATATCCACTAGCATTCATCCATGATGTGGTTTTTTTTTTGAATTACCATTACTCCTTCCACTTCATCTAATTGTAATTCCCTTTCAAAGAGAGGGAAAATGTATGCACCTAAATCCACTCACTTCATTTAATGTCACTAATATTCTTGTTAGTAGATACTATTTCCACTTATCTAATTGATCCCCTCTAATTTCACCCCTTATAATCATTTATCTCATATCCCCCATCAATATTTCTTAAATCACTAACTATAGTCGAATCCCACTTCTTCATTAATTCCCTTAATCATCTATAATCTCCACTTATCTATTATTTGGGGATTTTAAATTCTCATGGCCCACCTACTAGCTTATTCCTAATTTCTCCTACACCCCTAGTCCCTAATCACCTACCTAATCCCTATCTAATCCCCTACCTAATCCTAATTAACCCTTAAGAGATTATATAATTCTCCAATTCTAGAATCCTCTTTATTCTCACCCTTGCTCTCTAGAAGCTTCTGATCTAGAGGCTTCTATGTAATTTTTAATTCCTTTTAATCCTTCCCTCCACATTATTTTTAAACAACCAAATAAATTGAAACCAACTCATGAATCCATAAAGTCTTCATGTTGATCTAACCCCTTCAATACATCATCAACATCCATGATCAAGCCAACATAATGTCCAAATTCTGAGTCTAAGGTAATCTCAATCCAATCTTCTTGTTTTCATATCTTTTTGATCATGGTTTAGAGAAATTAGATTAAGGATTAAAGTGTTGGTTTGAATTATGCATTCATCTAGTTTCATTTTATCCTAATGTCTCTAGAACTTACTTAGGTAGTTGGACATTTTGGGTTTTTGATTAATTATATAGTCTCAAATCCATATTGCTCAAAATTCCTACTATATTTCCCTATGCTTATGTGAGATTTATACTTGTATCCTCTACTCTAGTTATGGAATATAGGTATGTAACCCAAGCCATACTAACTATATTGAATAAGTAAAAATGCTTACCTATTTTGAATTCATAATGCTAGAGCATCCTAGGGATTCCCTCTTTAATTTATTGTGTTAATCTACTCACCATGGTATCAATCACAATGATATAATAATCAATGATCATTGTTTCACATTAAATAAAAATTAATCGGTAAACCTTCTTGAAAAATAATTAAATATTAAAAAATAAGAATTATAACTTAGTTACCTAGATATTATTACTTTCAACTGGTGTTGCATGTCAGCTAGAATGGATAAACCATCAAAAAATGATCCTCTATCCCATCATATTATCCCTCATTGGGCTCATAGTCCTCCTATATCTTTGGATCTTCTTAAATCATTTACCCCAATCTCACATGTCTTTGTGGAAATAATGGTTGTCTACAAGCCTTGACCCATTATATCTACCAACCCTTTATAGCTCTTAGATCATTGACCTAGGTTTTGGATGCTCATTTTCTCCTCCTCATCATTGGTGTGCTCTATCTCCCAGGATGAGGTGGGTCTCTCTCTCTCTTACCATATGGAGGCATCTTTGTGTCCTCCATTAGATAGTGATGATTAGGGGCACATATTTTACCCTCATTACTATCTTTATACCTACTCACATTATAACATATTGATGTACCATTATATTAACCCTAGTACCATCTACTCACCATGATCCTTTACATATTCATGACATCCTTAGATTAGCCTAGATGTCCTTTCTATAGATTCCAAGTGATGTCTCTCTAATATGACCTCTATCGCTCTCCTCTAGTGAGTAATGTCCTACATCTATCTATAGGGTTTTAGTGAAACCCATATCCTCGCATATACCAACTCCATAACCTATAGGGAAATCGGTAGGATAATAGGTCTTATTAGTGTGAGGTGCTTATATTCATAGACTTATAGGAGTGTGTCAACTACTAGTCTACTAAACCATGTCTCATAAATGGACCTATTTATATCCTTATATAGGTGTCCTAACATGCACCTTCTCTGGGAATACATTGTCTTCTCTACCTCTATGCCCTTTATCATTGGAAGGAGACCATAGGTGCATGAAAGTTATTTTTTATTTGTTTAAATAAAGGAGATCACTAGAATGATCATGTACCTTTAAAGTTGAGGCACATTTTAATTAACTATATTTCCCAATAGGAGTCTCCCTCCAAAATATTATCCCCTTATGACCATGCCCATATAGTTTATATGGAATCCCTATTTATCAAATTTCTTGATCTCATTTAATGTGATATGGCACCATCTAATAGGTATCTTTAAGTATCATCCAAACATCCTCTAGTGTTACCATCATCTCACTAGTTAGAAACTATAAAGTACTTGTATCATGGTTTCACCTCTCTTCCAAAGAAGTGAGAACAATCGATTCATATCTCATTATGGTTAGGTGTGCAGCATGGCCTATGTCAACTAAGTTCAAATGTGCCCAATAAAATTCTTTTATCCTTATGTTTATTTGGTCTATAGTACCCATCCATGTCATAACTCCTACATGTGTATGGAGGCTTGCATTAGAGTAATTCAAGATTAAAATCAGTTGTATTTTATTGAAATTTTTCATGTAATAGCAATAAAATTAATTTTTTAATAGGATTTATCATTTCTAGTAGTATATTTATGTTTCTAACAAATAAAATATGAAACTTATGTTCTTTCCTTGATCATGCAAATTCTATCTAAAATTGTATGATTCTCAGTGATATTATAGTAATTAGCTTATATTTTAATAATGTTTACAATAGATTTTTTTATGGGTGATTTACTTTTTTTTAATAATTAGGATGTATATTTTTTTTTTATTTGTGTTTTCATTAGTGTAATTTATATATCTGATGTGAGCTTGTTCCATGTATATAATATATTATAATTTATATTGAGGTTATATATTCAATCACTTTTGTTGTAATGTTTACAATTTTTTTCACAAATCACATATAATACCAATCATATCTTCCACTAAATTAAACTACAAGGCAATCATCAGTTCACATTATGAGGTAATGTGTTTATAAAAGGATATTGGTTGATCTTCAACATGACTGAATAACACCAACCACAAATTTATGTGATAACCAAATTATTCTCAAGATGGTGAATAGCCCAATTTATCATGAAATAAATAAACATATTAAATTTAATCACTAATAAATTTACTATCTAATTGATAATAAATACATTTATATTTATTATTATTTTCCTACAGCAGAGAAAACTACAAACATAATGATTGTAGCACTTAATAAAATTAAGTTTGTTAAGTTTAGAGATAAATTTGGGATTTTGTTAGGTTTAATCATTAATATGTGGCATTATATTAATCAACTAATATGTTAATAAATGGAATAATAATTTATTATACGGATGTTTTGGTTGTTTGCTATCATTAGCGTGTAGATTATTTTTTGCTTATGTTTTTCTTAGTATAGATTGTTTATACAATGTGAGATTATTCCATGGATATAGGATCTTATGGCTTATTTTATGGATATATAATCAACCAAATTTATTGTAATTATTATTGCTTTTTCATCATCTTATAAACAAGAGTTGTATTATTTCTTGCCCAAACAATACAGTTCCTATCGGAATTAGAAAAAAAAAAATCCTATAAGTGTAGGATTCCATTTTAGCCAACAAAAAACTTCTCCCTTCATTTTTATCATCTTTTTAATTTCAATAAATTGATAAAAATAACAAATTTTGACTTCAAATTACTCATCATGGATGTGATTTTAGTTGGCATAGTGGTAATTCAAACCCTATCTATAATTAGTGGCATCAAATCTCATCTCCCATGCATGATATCTCCCTCTCGTAACCTTTTAACAAAAAGTAATATAAGATTGAAGGTAAGTTTCTAATTTAAAGTTGAATTTTAATTTTTATACGAGGGGGGAGTTTTTTATAAAAATTTTCTAAATTTAAATTACTTTCTCTTTCCTAATTTATAAGATATATTTCCTTTCCAAATAATATGAGTGCTCTGTTATTTTTCTATGATGATTATTATATGTGTGGCATTATTATGATTTATCTTATATTTATATAATTATTTCCCCTTAGGGTAAATTTAATTAGTTATTTATTTCTCTAGATTCATTTATTGTCATCCAACTTGAATCTTGAGGGAGGCAACCATGTTCCATATTTATCTATTTTTATATTATGATAGCTCTAAATGTTGGTATAGATATAGTTATACCTGATATTTTGGATTTAGAGGCATTATACATATTGAGTACCTCACTCTAGTTCTTTCTAACTCCATAATTTCTATTTTTCAAGACAAGTTGCCTTGATTTAACTCTAGGACATGGTTGTGACTAGATCTATATGACCGATTATCATATTTATTTTAGTACTTCATATTTTTATTAGAATGTATTATTATTTATATTTATTATAGGTTATGTAAAAGATAAAAAAAATTAGGATTCTATTAGTGTGGTTTTTATGCACACCATAGATAATGGGTTTTCACCCTCTCATTTTAGGATCAGTGAATAATCACTACAAGGCACAAAATGCAGGTATGCAGTTTTAGATTAACTAAGTAATGGAATAAAAGCATGTGGACTACATCTCATCAAGGTAAATTCACTAAAATGACAAAATTAACACCAAATAACATATATTTATGGTGATGGTATATTAAAATAATAATATCTCATCAAAAAACACATAAAAAAGGAAAGCAATGGCAAAAAAGAGGCATGTGGACCACACAAGATGAAAACTCTTCAAGACCAGTACTTGACCTAAGTTTGGACAGGAAAGCAAAATACAAATATCTCCTACAACCTATTTTAGCATACCAATATTCAAACATAGTTAAAAGTCAAAAGGAAATAAAATATAACAAACTTAAACATGCAAAATTAAAGGTTGCCACATTTGTCAATTTGTTATTGCACATCTACAAGGGGGGTTATAATTAACATCTAAATGGCACTAAAAGCAACTATAGCTTAAAGTGAATAATTTTATTAAAAAATGTAAACTCGTGCATAATCAAAGAACTAAAATATTATAATGGTAACACATCCCATATAGTCGATAGAATTAGAGAAGAATCAAGATTTGCACATCAAAATCAAATTAGTAGAACTTCTCAGAATTTTTTATTAATTTTAATAGATAAAATTATTCTCTATAAAAATGAGTTCAATACAAAGTGTAGACACCTAAATTTTGACATCGATGGCTTATTATCTGTCTTTGGACCACTTCTTACCAACCATTGACCATTTAGCCTAACAATTTCTAAATGTCTCAAATTTGGCTTTATAACCATTCAATAAATCAATTTGACCTATTAATCAATTAAATTGAAAAAATGCACCATCAATTAATTCAAAATCATTCAAAAATGTCAAAAATGCTAAAAATAGTTAATTAACACCAAATCCTAATCAAAGCCTAATTAAATTCATCCATGAGCAATTAAATCAATTATCAAAAAGAAAAATTCAAATATCAAGAGCATCTTAAAAGCTAATCATTACCTTTTATGAGTTGTTGCTTTTGAAAAATATCAAAATAATATCCTAAGAATATGCCAAGCACACCTTTTAAACTCAACCAAGGTTCTAATTCAACCCATTTCAAGTGATTTTGAAGCCTATAAAAGCAAGCCTAGAGCTCTTCATTTAGGGAGCTTAAAATATAGTAGAGTTATAATGCTGGAGTTGATCCATAAAGGAAATGCATAGTTTTTTAATGCACAAATCAAGCCAAGAATGGTGAAAATAGGATATGGAGATATCCAAGCCCTATTTATGAAGACATTTTGAGCACAATCTAAGCAAGCCAATGAAGAAATCATTTAGAGCTCTCAAAGAAGGTAAAGATTATTGTTATTTGCATTTTAGTTGAGTTTTCAATTATTTTTATTCATTAAAATCCCCCTAAAATCTAGGATTAGATATGTTAGTGTTTTAGTGTGTTTATTTCATGGTTTTATGGACTAATACTTGATCTAACCTCATCTCTTTGTCAAATTCTTATGATCACAAATGGCATGCTTGGTGGGACACTGATTTGCCCATAAGTGACTATAATCAGGGTCTCATAAATAAACATGATTATAAGGGGGAAATAAACTAAGGATATAACTACCAAACTTATGTCATACTACTCCAAAATACATCCTCTATCTAGAATTTTTGAAACAACTACTAAAACTGATATGAATCTTTATGATAAAAGTAGAACTAATTGATGAACTAAGGTCAAATGGGCTAAGTAGATAGGGTCAAAACATGTTGGTCAATAGAATGGAATGGTGGGTCAGATAAATGATGGAATGGTGGTCACATCTCATTGAGATGATCATTACTAGATAACATTTTAGCAAATAAAGGATTATTTAGCGATTCCACTTATTTTGTTGCCTCTTATGTCAGAAAGGCCATTCTTATTATATTTATCAGCTACTAACAATGCCCTAGGGGCACTTTTTTCTCAGCATGATGATAATGGAAAATAACATGTTGTGTACTATTTAATTTTTGCATTGATCATGTATGAACATAATTATACACTCATAGAAATTTTTTGATTAGCCATGGTCTTTACAACTCATAAACTATGTCATTACATGTTAAAAAATAAGACCATGGTTATTTCAAAAGTAGATCTGCTCAATTATATACTATCTAAAATAGCTTTACAAGGTCATATGGCCAAATAAATCATGCTTCTTAATGAGTTTGTCATTGATTGTATCAACCAAAAATCCATTAAGGGGTAATTTCTTGTAGATTAGCTTGTTGAAGCACCCCTTGTTGATATAAATCTACTCACATTCTAATTTTATGATGAATCCATAATTACCATCATTGACACACCTCTTAAGGAGTAGCACTGGAAGCTATATTTTGATGGATCATTTACTACACATGGATTGGGGTTGGGCCTTTTTTTTATTATACCATAGGGCACTCGAATCCGTAAATCATTCTTTAATGTCCCCTACTCCCTGACCTGATTGATAGCAAAAGACTGCTAGCCTATCATATTCTTGTAGGCTAATTATAGTATTGGAAGGGAATAGTAGTGTGGGAAATCACTATTCACTAGTACTATTCATGTAAAACTATTCACATGTCACTATTCATGGTGATATGGTGAAGGCATGAGGTGAAATGAGTGGTGAGGTGTCTAGGTGACATGGCTTGACCCACATGATATTTTTTTATTGTCCAAAATGTGGAATAGTCAAGTGGGGAAAATTTTTCCTCCAAGGCATGTGATGAATATAAAAAAGCATGAGAGGATTATTTAAAGGGGAAAAAAGTGGATTAAAAGTCAAATTGATTGATCTTATGGGGTTGAGTGAAGACAAAGGTAAGGAGAATCTTTTGACTTATTTTTCACATGGTGGAGAATGATTACTATTGTTTATTGAAGGTCACATATAAGGGGTGTGTGAAAGTGTAAAGGATAGCCTAAAAAAAAAGTCAAAGAATTATAATGAAGGATACTTGCACATGGGAGAATCAAAGCACTTGAAGATTCGGGGTCAAATATCATCATGAGATTCCATGGACAAGGTGGGGTAAAGAAATTCATTATTTAAAAATAGTACCTAAGAGGGGCATAATTTTCCCTTTCTTCCCTCTTTCCTTCTCCTCTTATTTCTCTCATTCTCCTTTGATTTTTTATAAGTATGCATTCCTTCTTTTGTTTGAGTATTCAATTGATCAAACTAAAACCCCTTTCTAAATTAAACTTGAATGTTCAATATTTCCTCTCCTTGGGATTTCCATTGAGTTGTAATACTAGTCTCAATAGTGAAACATTCCACCCTTGCTAGTTTTATCCATATTTTTTCAAGTGTGAAGATTGTCAGAGTGAAAGATTGTAGTGTTGAAGTTTTATATTGTGTAGGTGTTTCTAGATTTCAATTGTGTGGAGTGTTTATTGTATTTTGGGAACCTTCTCTCCATTGGTGTTTTAAGTCATTTATTTTGTATTATCATAGTGTCATAAGTGTATTCTCTCATTTTAAGGAATATAAAAATAAGCTATGTGAGGCATATTATGTGATTGTCAATTTTCCTCATATGTCATGAAGATTATGTCTTTATTGTGAAAGTTATGTTATCATTTTATGAGAGTGAATATTATGTTCATTTACTGAAATTTAGTGAGAGTAATTTGTGTCAAGTAAAAGATTATAAAAAGTATAAAATTCAAAATTTGTGAGTGCATTAGGTGATTTAGGAAGTAAGTGAAATCCAAATTTATCTGTGTAGTTTGGATCTTTGAGAAATAATTGTGTGTGTGTTTAGAGTTTTGTGAGTGTTATTAAATATCCTTTAAAAAGTATATTTCACATTTAAGATTAGCTTTCCTTATACCAACAACATGGTTGAATATGAATAAATTGTTTTAAGACTTTGACAAGTGGTGTAATGGAACATATCTTATCTCAAAGTTTATTGTGATTCTTAGTTAATCATTAATCAAGTTATATACCACTTTCAAACCAAAGATGACAAGTTGGTTCCATATAAGGCTATGGTCGACACTCTCAAGTAGTAGGTTATTGACATTCAATTTGAACATATATCAAGGGCAAGTAATAGAACCATAGATGTTATGGCTACTATTACATCTTTGATTTTACAAACAAACATGGCTAAACATTAATAATTCCTCATCAAGAATTTTCTAGCACCAGCTCATGAACCTTCAACCATCATAATGATTTGTGATATTGTTGGTCATAGCTCTATCTGGTACTCAAACCTTTACAACTACCTTCATGACAAAATTATACCACCAGACCTATATTGAAAGAAATCCAAATCCTTCATCCATTGAACCACTTGTTATACCTTACTTGGATCAACCCTTTACCACCATGGAACTTTGTTTCATTATTTAACTTTGATAGAATCTACACTAGCATTATGGGAAGTTCATAAAGGATTATATGGATCCCACACCATTAAGGTAATATTATCCAAAAATTTCTTACGTACTGGTTATTATTAGCCTATGATAGATGCAGATTCAGTTGATTATGTAAAGAAATGTGACAAGTGTCAATAGCATGCCAATCTAATTTATGCCCCAGTCAAGACTCTGAAACTAATGTTGATACCATGAGCATTTGCTACATGGGGCCTTGACCTCATTGGGAATATTAATCCCACTTCATCTAATGGCCATAAACATATCCTTACTATCATTGAATATTTCACTAAGTGGGTTAAAGCTATATGCCTCACTTACATGACTAGAAAGCAAATTTCCAAGTTCATTTTAAACCATCTCATTTTCCACTATGGTATCTCTTATGACATTATATCTAATAATGGAGTATTATTGGAGAATAAGGATGTTGAAAAGTTATGTGTCAAATATAACATCACATAACACTTGTATATGGCATATTACCCTCAAGGTAATGGCCAAGCTGAAGCATCAAATAAAATTATTGTCAACATTCTCAAAAATATTGCCAATAATACTGGTCATGATTGGTACCTTCAGATATTCATGCCCTTTGGAAATACCTTACCAATTAATGTACCCCCATAGGTGCCACTCCATATTCACTTGTTTATGACACTGAGGCCATTCTTCCCATTGAGGTTGAGTTGCCTTCTCTACGCATCTCTTTCAAGCATGTCTTAGATGACAATGACTATTGAGCAGCTTACCTACAAGAGTTAGAACTACTTGATGAGAAGCAAATGATTGCACTCAATAATTTGTAATCATATCATAATCAACTTTGAGGCCACTACAATAAATGCATGAAATATAGGGAATTTAAACTTGGTGATCTTATCCTTAAAGAGAACCAAAATAATACCACAATCAAAAAGAAGCATAAAACCAAGTTTAAAACCAACTAGGTTGGTCCTTTCATCATTACGATAAACTATGGAATAGGAGCATATAAGATTGCCACACCAAATGAAAACAAACTTGATGAGCCAATGAACATTATCTACCTCAAGCGATATTATGCTTATGTGACTTAGTGTATTGTCTATAAGGATCATTTCAAGTTGTATCATTTTATCAATCTTCTTCTTTGTACTATACCATTTTACCATTATATCATCATACTAACCTATCACTTTTTCCTATTACATATCCATTCTACCATACCTTCCCCATCAACCAATTTTATTTCTCCTTCCCTACCTAGCCCTATGACCTTGGTTTTATTCCATTTGGTTCCATTCACATTTTAAACAAGAGGATTTAGATCAGTTTCAACAATTGTTTCAAAAATTCTAAATAGAGGCTATATTTTAGGAGCAGTATGATAAAAGTATTGGTAGTTGCATCCTTCATTTCTTGTTTTGGTTTCTTTCATTGTTATGCTACTACTTATAATCGTCTATGGGCAAATTAGTATCCTTAACTTATTCCATTGTATCCTCGTTATAACTGTCTATGGAAAAACTAGGGGTAACACTTGTTTATTTTGCCTTGACCATTCTAACTAGCCATTTCTTATGCCATATTGTGCCTTTATGCCAATTGTGCCTATTTTGTTTGAATTGGTTTCTACACTAGTTAAATTCCTTATAATGTGAAACTATAGTGACTTGAGGTTCCATAATAGGAATATGTAGCCAGTGCTCGATACTTGTTGAGGTCAGCTCAGTCACCTTAAGCCATATTCTCACCATTTTTTGAGCAACCTAAGCCATGCTCTCAACATTTTATGAGCAACATAAGCCATACTCTCACTATTTTATGAGTAACCTAACCCACACTCTCACCATTTTTTTAGCAACCTAAGTAATGTTCTCACCATTTTATGAACAACCTAAGCCATGCTTTCATTGTTTTGCAAGCAACCTAAGCCATGCTCTTTCCATTTTGTGAGTAACCAAAGCCATGCCCTTGTCATTTTTCAAGTAACCTCAGTAACACTCACCATTTTATGAACTTGAACCCTTGAATATCTCATCATTCTCAACTGAGTTGAGATATTCAAAAATTCCAAAAACATTTATAAAATCATTTAGAAACACCAAAAACATTGACCACTTCTTTACCTTAAAGATTCTAGGAACCCTCACTAAGTCCTAATAAAATCACTTGTCACTTAGTTTCCCAATCCTTTTTAGCCTTTTCTCCCATGCACTTGCCATTTGGTAAGACTAATCCTATTCTCCTATCACGTCCATTATGTTTTTTCATTAGTTATCATTTTATTCCCATTTCTTGGGAGAACGATATTTGGCTCAAAGTTTTTGTTGGATTTTACATCCATAGAACTATGTATGCAGTGTCCACTTGACTAATGCATATAGAAATAACTTGAACATCACATTTATTTTATTTTATCCCCCTATCTTGTTTATTTTCTAAGTTTCACCTATTTTCTAAGGGAAATATTTGTTACATCATTTATACTATCATTATGACTAATTTTTAATTATTTGTTTATTTGTGTGCTTTCAATTTCTTTGTTTATTTGTTCGCTTTCATGTTTGTTTGATTTCAACACTATTGCCTTGACTTAGTCTATATGCATTTATTAGTTGATTCCTTGAGCACATTATTATTGATTCTATCCATGTTCATATGTCAACATTACCATAATGGTTTTTATTATTGGTACATTATTTTTGAGTGATTATTAGATCGAGAGTCAGTCCTTATGCATCTTTTGGCCCAGTCCTCATGGTGTTCTATCATGATGCCTACCATCAAGTGATATAATAAAAATTATCTTCAAAAATTCTACTCATTAATGGTGACATCAACATCTCCTTGACCTTGGCATCAGAAACATCTTGTTACAATCCCAATCATATCCCTAACAAAGTAATTAAACAATGAAAGAATTTCAACATTTGTTAGTTTAAATGAGCATCTCCCTACTAGTAGGTTATTCTAATTCATCATTACCCTTTGTGTTAATTTATCATCATCATTAACCAATCAATCATGTTTGCCATAATCACTATGTAATGATTATAGCCACCTATTGGCAAATCATTATACACCATCCCACCTACATCTCTCAATGACTTTAATTGCCTTTGGGAAAATCATTATGTTATCACCAATATACTTTCTTCTACCCAATAAGGGCATGTTATTATCATGGTTTTCTATCCTAACTAGGGTAGTTCCATATTCTCAATGATTATAATTTCCTTTGGATAAATCATTATGTTATCATACCATGTTGCCACTATCGGGGTACAATGCTTATAACCACCTTTGGGCAAACCAGTTTACACTATCCCACTTGCATTCTCAATGATTTTGACCAACTTTAAACAAATCATTGTGTTATCACCCCATCATTTTATTTTGTTTGAACCACTCTCTTCTTTCTTTTGAGGGACTATTTGTCAACTCCTTTTTCAACAATTCCATTGAGGGGGAAACTATAGTTCAATCATCAGCGTTAAATTCATAAGTACAAAAGAACATTTTTTCTTTGAGAAGATATTATTTTGATTACATCTTGTAATGCCTTCCTAAATAGGAGCAAATTATAGACACCTAAATTTAGCCACAAATAGTTTCTTATCTGAATTTAGACTAATTCTTATTAACCATTGACCATTTAGCCTAAAAAAATTTAAATGTCACAAATTTGGCTTTATAACCATGTAATAGATAAATTTGATATATTAATCAATTAAATTGAACAAATACACCATCAATTATTTCAAAATCATTCAAAAATGTCAAAAATCCTAAAAAGGTTTAATTAGCACCAAATCCTAATCAAAGCTTAATTAAATCCATCCATGAGAAATTAAATCAATTATCAAAAAGGAAAATTCAAATATCAAGAGCATCTTAAAAGCTAATCATTACCTTTTGTGTGTTGTCACTTTTTGAAAATATCAAAAAAATATCTTAAGAATATGCCAAACACACCTTTCAAACTCAACCAAGGTTAATAAACTCAACCAAGGTTCCAATTTAACCCATTTTAAGTGATTTTGAAGCCTATAAAAACAAGCCTAGATCTCTTCATTTAGGGAGCTTGAAATATAGTAGAATTATAATGTTAGAATTGATCCATAAAGAAAATGCATAGTGTTATAATGTCAAAATCAAGCTAATCTAAGCATGATGCCAAGAGGAGATGGAGATAGCCAAGCTCTATTGATGAAGACCTTTTAAGCACAATTTGAGCAAGCCAATGAAGAAATCATTTGGAGCTCTCAAAAAAGGTAAAGATTGTTGTTATTTGTATTTTAGTTGGGTTTTCAATTGTTGTTTTTTCATTAAGCTCCTCCTAAGATCTAGGCTTAGAAATGTTAATATGTTAGTGTGTTGATTTCATGGTTTTATGACTAACACTTGATCTAACCTCTTCTCTTTGTCAAAATCTTATGATGACACAAATCATTAATAATAAAACTAAGTTGACCAATTCCACTAATACATAACTCAAATTAAAAGTGAACTATAGTTCTAATTTATTTCCACTATAAATAAATAAAAGCTTGCATTGAATTTTCATCCAAATTGCATGCTTTATTTAGTTTTTAAAAATTAATATCCACTTAAAATAAATGCAAACGACTAGTTCTTCCAAATTTGTATGAACTTTAGATAAGATTTTCTAATTTTAAATAAATATTTTAAACCTTAAATAATATTATTTAGCTTAAATAATATTATCTAAATCGAAATAATGTATTTGTCTAAGTACAAAAATTGTCAAATCTACCTGATATGTTGATTTCATGGAGCCATATATTTTGATTAAAATATCATTTTAATATGAATCTAGTACCAATGTGTTCTCCTTATATTTTTCTCTTTGCATATAAATTTTTAGATTTGTCCAATTTTATTGGATTGTATGAAATTAATCATAAAATAATGCTGACAGTCCATGTTGACAACTATGAAAATGACAGAAAAATCACTATGAAAATTGTCAAATCTATCTAGCAGGATGATTTCGTAAAGCCATATATTTTTATTAGTTTTAATTTTATCCCCACTAAAAATAAATAAAAACTTGTATTGAGTTTTCATCTAAATTATAAGCTTTATTTTTCTAACAATTAATATTCACTTAAAATAAATTTAGTATATTTATTCCTCCAAATTTTCATGAGCTTTAGATACACTTTTCTAATTTTAAATAAATATTTATAACCTTGAATAATATTATTTATCTTAAACAATATTATCTATTTTGAAATAATTTATTTGTCTAAGTACAGAAATTGCCAATCCCCATGATATGTTGATTTCATGGAGCCATATCTTTTGATTAAAAATCATTTTAATATGAATATTATACCGGTATATTCTCCTTATATATGGCTCTATACAAGTAAATTTGTATATTTATCTAATTTGATTGAATTTTATGAAATTAATCATTAAATTGTGCTAACATTCCATTTTGACAACTATGAAAAAGATAGAAAATTGACTATGAAAACTATCAAATATGTCTAGTAGGGTGATTTTGTGTAATCATATATTTTGATTAGAAGCTCATGTGACAAAAAATATTAAACCTTTGTGTTAGTCTAACATTTAGATTCTTTCATGAATTATTTTAGCTTGGTCTAATTTGATTTGATCTATCAAATATTGCATCAAAAAGTGTTGATCAGTTATTTCTAAAAAATTGTACATGCACAATTTTCCTCCAAATAAAACATATCTATGTGTTGAACACTGATTATTATTTTGATATATTGAACACCTCCTTTATTGTATTTGACATTTTTTACACCTACATGTTTAAAACATAGCAGAATTCATTTTAAATTTGAATCAAATTAAAAGAAATACATATCTTTTTTAGTTAGTAATGTACAATTAATTATCATGTGAAAGTGATTTTAATTAAAATTACAAGGTCCTAAGATTTTTTAAAGCTTGGATGTGTTGGTACATAACAAATGGCAACTCAGTGGAAAAATCCTCCTGAGTATTTAAGAACCTAGAATTTCTAATTTAACAATCATAAAAAAATTAAACTTTATACGAAATAAATAAACAAAATAGAGAATTGAAAGAGAATCAAACATAATCATGTAACATACTAACCCTTCTCAAATTTTAGATTGTGTGTGATTTTATGAATATTTTTCTTCCTCATTATGAGAGTTGTGACAGAGAACTAGGTAAACACTATAGGTTTCATTTTGATTTATTGAATTTATAAAAATAGTAAGGGAAGCCTAGGCTTTATTCTACTACCAGTTAGGTATCTATAGCCTTGATAAATATACTTATGATTCTAATTTAATAATTTCTCTATTTTCATCTATGTTTTCATAGTCTTGATAGAGTTTAATTGAATCACCCTTCTTCCATAAATTTATTATTTTGATCCATTGATTTTATTTTATTTTTTAAACACATATAGAAGAAGAGTTGGGATCACTATTGGCTAGGTGTAGGTATAAAAAAACTTATTTTTATCAATAATTCCCTTCTAATGTACATCTGTTTCAATATTTATTATTTCTCATCAAGTTTCATCATGTTAATGTGTAATTAATCTTTCAAAATGAGAAGTCTTTCTAAAATTTGAATGAAAATATCAAAGTAACTTTGAACAATCTGATAAGGTTACTCCATTCAAATAAAATCTGAATTTAATCAATACATATACCTTGATTTTAATCTTTAAATACCTCATGAGTAAACCATAAATATCTATAAGTGTGAACAATTGTCAACTGTGAAAAATTCTATGAAGTGGATGAATGATCATGATTACTTTATTTATTAAACTAATTAAATAAAAGGAAAACTATATTAAAATAATAATAAAAACTAATCTACTCTAATCTAAAAATAATAATTCCAAATAAATTTGAAATGGTGGGTTTGGAAATTTTATGTAGAATGTCTCCCACTATTTGGTAAAAGTAAGCTTTTTCTAGTTAAAATCTTCAAACATACAATAACATCTTTATATTCCTTCAACAATTCATTTAGTTTATTTCTTTTAAACTCAACATAATATGCATGCATGAATTCTACATGATCATCTTCCTTAATTTCAAAATTATAATACATATTAGTATATGAAAGATTTACATCAAAGTCTTGCAAAAATAAACCAGAGATTTATTTATCTAAAGTTTCATGAATATGATGTTTGGAGCAAGAGTTCAATAAATACTGATTCTTTGAGATTTAAATCATCTAATAAACAAACATCTTTTACTTCTTCTTGCATGTGTTAGTTATGTTCTTCTGGATTTAAAATTTCTTTGTAATCATCATCTAAAATATCTTAATACTCTTCAATCATATCATGATTTATAAAAGTAGAAGCTTCATTATCAACTTGCTCATAATGAAAAATTTCTTTATTTTTTCATGATAACTTATTATCCATATGAGTATCTTCTACACAAGTTGAAATTAAAGTATTTTTTATAGATATTATCACAAAAGTGGGGGTTAGTGAATCCAAAATATGTCCAAATTGAATAAAATTTGATCTTCCCAACTCTTCTAACTAGTGATAGAATTATGTTCTAAGCCTAGAAACCAATCATACACTTCTTCCTCTAAAGTAAAAGGAAATAATCTATAAGTTACATCCTCAAATTTCACATTCAAAATATTTAAAACAAATTTTTAAGCAACAAGATGTTCTTCAGTAATTATTTTACCATTATTTTGAAAACTAAAAACATTGAATGCGTTATCTAGTAAATCATGTTAAATACTTGGGATATTTATAGTGATTCACCAATTCAAGACATTTTTTTTATTTCTAATTTTTTAAAATTTATAATTTTGTTTAGATTTTTAGATTTTAACAAGCAACTAAAATAAAATGATATGTTGAATAAAAATTAATCACAAAAGGCCCTCTTTATAGTGCCAATTTTATGTTGATACAATTTTAATACACATCATAGATAACGGGTTTTCACCCTCTCATTTTAAGGTGAGTAACTAGTCACTCTAAAATATGAGTTGTAGGTATGTAGTTTTAAACTATCCAAGTGGTGGAATAGCAGCATGTGACCAACATTTTATCAAGATAAATATATTTAACTAATCAAATTAGCACAAAATAATATATATTTATAGTGATGTTATATTAAAATAATATCTCATAAAAAACACAAAAAATGGAATGAAAGGGTAGAAAACAAGCGTGTGGACCACACAATATGAAAATTATTCAAGACTAGTACTTGACCTAAGTTTGAACAAAAAATTAGAAGACCAATATCTGCTACAAGCTATTATAGCATACCAACACTCAAACATAGTTAAGATTCAAAGGAAAATAAAATACAATAAACTTAAACATACAAAATTAAAAGTTGTCACGTTTGTCAGAGTGTTATTGTACATCTGCAAAAGAGATTGTAATTAACATGCAAAAGATATTCAAATCGGCTATAGCTTAAAGTGTATAACTATATTAGAAAAAATAAACTCATGCACAATCAAAGAACTACAATATTAGAATGATAGTATGTCCCACATAGTCCATAGAATTGGAGAATAATCAAGATTTTTACATCAAAATCAAATTAGTAGAACTTCTCAAAATTTTCTATTAATTTCAATAGTTAAAATCATCCTCTATAAGAATGAGTTCAATATAAATTATTAATAATAAAACTAAGTGAACCAAATCCACCAATGCATAGCTCGCATGAAGAGTGAACTATAGTTGTAATTTTATCCCCACTAAAAATAAATAAAAACTTACATTGAATTTTCATCCAAATTGTATGTTTTATTTATTTTTTAATAATTAATATCCACTTAAAAATAAATTCAGTTGGTTTGTTCCTCCAAATTTATATGGGTTTCAGATAAGATTTTCTAATTTTAAATAAATATTTCTAGCCTTAGATGCTATTATTTAACTTATATAATATTATCTAGGTTGAAATAAGTTATTTGGTTAAGTACAGAAAGTGGCAAATCTGCCTGATCTACTAATTTTGTGAAGCCATATATTTTAATTGAAAATTTATTTTAATATGAATATTAAACCACTGTGTTCTCCTTATATTTAGATATTTGAATGAAAATTTTTAGTTTTATCTAATTTTATTTTATTATACAAAATTTCTCATGAAATAATGTTGACAGTCTATTTTGATAACTATGAAAATGATAGAGAATTGATTAAGTATGAAAACTATTTAGTAGGGTGATTCCGTCTAGCCATATATTTTGATTAAAAACTCATGTGACTAAAAATATTAAACCATTGTGTTCTTTTTATATTTTAATTCCTTCATGAATTGATTTAGCCTAATCTAATTTATTTTCTCTCAAATATTACACCAAAAAGTGTTGATCGGCGATTTCAAAAAAACTGTACATGCATAATTTTCTCCAAACAAAACCTATCTATCTGATGAACACTAAACATTATTTTGATGTATTGGTAACCTCTTTTGACGTGTTTTACATTCCTTAACACCTACAACATGTTTAAAACATATTATAATTCCTTTTAAATTTGAATCAAATTAAAATCAATATATATCTTTTTAACTCGCAATGTATAATCAATTAGCATTTGAATGTAGTTTTAAGTAAAATCTTAAGGTCCTAAGATTTTTTAAATATTGAGTGTGTTGGTACATAAAAAATTCAAACTAGGTTTTTGGTCATGATAACTTACTAAATTTTGGTCATGATAACGTATTGATGTGTGTGCACATTCACACATATCAATAGATATTGGAGATTCATATTGCTAGAAAAAACATGAGTACTCTTTCCACTTTTCCCTTTATTTATTTTAATAAATTATTGATTGTTTTGATCCCTTATTAATATTATCATGTTATTTACATGTTTTTAAGGTCCTATGTTTATATATCCTAGGTCACAAGAGCATAAATGTTAGTTTTCTAGTGGAAATTGAGATACTTTTCTCTTTCCTTTTGACATCTAGCTTACTATTTTTCCTATATTGACTATGTGAACTCTTACATATTTTAATGATCAAGGTATATTTTATGAAATATATGTGTAAACTTGTTTGTTTTAATTTTATATGTTTGCATGCACACGCATAAAAGTGGGGCATTATGTAGACACTTAATTTGAGCGCAGTAGTAGTTTTAGTCATAAAACTACATTAATTTAAGATACTTGTGTATTTATAAATGATTGGTTCATATTTTGTTGTTATTATCCCATATTTTGAGGTTTTTGATCATCCAAGATGTCCTTTTTCCTTCTTTCTCTCTTTTCACATGTCTTTCTTTTGTGAAATTCTTTTTTTTCCTTGAAATCATATAGTGTTTGATCCTAGAACCTAAAAGTATTGATTATATAATTTTAGGTATTTATATGCTTTGGGTTACTCTTAGGTGTACCCTTATTGTGCATCCTAATATTTAATATTTTATATCCATTAGGTGTTAGTTATGAGCCAATTCAGTCTAAATTTTAGTTTGAGAGGTTTATAAATACACACAAGCATTAGTGCATTTATGACAATGAATGAGAGATGAAATGAGAGATAATTGAATATGAAAAGTAAAATTAAAGCATTTATTGAAGAAATAGATTGTGTTTGAGAAAAACTCTAGCATTTAGAATATATTTCTTCAAGATTGCTAGTATTTTATCTTTTTGTGTTACTTGTTTATGGTAGTGTAAAAATTCATAAATGATTAGTACTTGCATCCTAAAATTAATGTTTGAAGTGCAAAGTGTAACTTTCCAAAAAATTCCATACTAAGGGTCTAATAAAAATAGAGGGATAATGCAAGCCATCCATTAATTCCACTATTTTAATATTGGTCTATAGTGAGTTGTTAAGGTTGCAGAGAAGGAGATCAGTTTCCCATATATCTATGCAGATTTCAAGAAAAAAGAGCAAGATCTTTGAAGTCTTAGAATAGATGAACATGATATTAAAATCATGTTTTATTAATTAATAGTTTTTTAGAAGTAGGATTTTCATTTCTAGAACTGTAATTTCCACTATCAATAATGTGTAATCTGAAAAAACTCTTTGTTCATCTTAAGTTTTTTAGTTTTTATTTATCTCATCTTTTTAAAAAAATGTTGTCTATTTCTAGCAATTGTCCCCAGATTCATGATAGATCATATATTCTTCTAAAACCCCCTCTTTTCATTCATTTTCAATTATAGATATATTATCTATTAAAATTGGGTCTATTTTTTTGTTTTATTGCATTAAATCTTATTAGACCTAGTTACATGTTGTATTGGTAGATGTATTACATTTTGATGTAAATGAACATTTCCCATAAAATGTTTCGGTGAACACATGATCTCTCTCACCCCTTAGGATTAAATATTACTTCTGTTGTGTTGGTTCTGATTTCTTTTATAATTTTTCCTAAACTTTGATGTGTTGTGCCCTCTTTTAATTAGGTCTAAATATTGTTTGTTCTTAGTGTTTCCTTTGTTTAGAGTTTGTGGTGTTTCATGTTATATATTTGTATCCCTAATTATTTTTCACTTTTTTCAATTCCTAATGTGATTTTTTGTCTTCATATTGAAATTTTAGTATCGTAAGTGTTTAGTGAATTAAAAATCAACTTAGATTATTCCCTTGATTTCAAGCTTACATAGAAATATGGATTATAAAAATGTGATTGTAGGTGATATACCTTATTTGAATGATAATGATGTGAAAAATATATATGATGTTGAATATGATCATGACTATAAGGCTGAAATAGAAGAACAAAGTAGCATTGAACCCATTGATTATATTAAAAATTATATCATTACATGTTGATGTAAACCTGCTTCTTCCAAAAAAGAAGTTGGTGAACTATGAAACATCAATTCATATTGTATTTCATTTAGACTATAACATAAATTCAAATTCATTCAATTATTGAAGGTAAATAATATCAAAGGCACTATCTCACTGACATCCAGACTTAATAGATATTTTTTGTGAGGACTTTGTAACTCCACACATATTCCATGAGATAATATTCATCAGGAGGAATCCTCTATATATAATTCTCCTTGGCCATTTCCATCTATTAGTACCACAAATTGGTTACCTAAGAGAGTTTTTTGGTTTGGATGAAGAAAAACACATAACAAGATAAAGCAAAGTTTTGCCCCATTATTTCCCATTGGTGAGTTTTTGCTACCACAAGGCAAGCTACACATGCACCTAAAGGATGAAAGACATGATAAAGATGTCCAAAAAATCTAATTAAACCCTTGAGTAAATGGAACTTGTGAGGTTTAACTTTGTATGGCAAAGGAATTCAAATGGTTGGGAGACTTATTTTTCTTGACATATTATTGTGGTTTGAAAATGGGAACATATACTCCCACATTAAGGACTTAAAAAGCTCTTGTGGTATTTTCATTGTTAAAAATAGTCTAATTCTCTTCATTATCAACCACCACTACTACCTTAGAGGTTGGGTTGGGGTTGTTTTATCAAAATTTGGATTAAAAGGTGAATTAACTTTAATTAATATAAATTGAATAGAATAAATTAGAGGGATATAAAAGAACATTAAACAAACAAAATGAAAGTAAATGATTGAATTTGACAAGGTGAAAATGATTTTAAGAAGGATAACTATGAAAATGAATGACAAACTTATTTTTTTGTGTAATTATTAACTCTGATGACTGAGATAAGGTAGAAATAAGAAAATTGGATAAGGATAGGATTAACTCCCATTATTGTCCTATTTGACTGATCATGTCTTTTTCTAAAAAATAAAGAAAAATTAGGGTATGATCACTTGCAATATTTTGAATTACATCTGTATGCATAGATTTGGCCTTTAAAAGTGTGTCAAGGACCTATAAATAAATTTTAAAATGTTAAAACCCTAATAGAGATAGCAATAAATGAAAACATACAAATATAAAAAGGTGGAATGTAATTGGGATGATCTAACCTCAATCACCCCCATGATGACTGAATGTTGCCTATGTATCCAATATTCCAAGGAGAGAAATCAAGCCCATGAAGTTTTCCCACTTAGAGTGTTTTTTATAATTATTCTCCTTTAAAAAAAATGAATGCATTTGAATACTTGATTATGATTTAATTTGGGTTGGATAAAATAGGATTATGAATTGGTTGAGGACTACTCATAGTGATTAGAATCATAATTGGGAATAATAGGTAAGTTTTGCTCAATGTGCAACATTGTAAATATGTCTATGTTAAAATTATCAAGTTAATAATTAATGACTTGAGTGTGCCTTTATAGCAATCCAAAAGGAGAAACCACATACTAGATGGCCTAAAAACATTGAAGAAAATATAAGGGAGGGTCTAATTTTAAAAAATAACCTTTAGAGATTTGAAGATAAGAATGTCACAGAGGGACAAGAATAAAAGAGTTGTAGCTAATCAATGATTACACATGATAGAGTGATCTCATTAGTTGATCAAGTGCACATCATAATGAAGATGTTAGTAAGTAAAATCATACATTGAATATTACAAAAAAAAGATAAAATAAAATACTCTATATCATCCTGAATTATGAATACAAAAGGATGAAGTTAATAGCTCTCAAAGTTGTCATAGTTCATAAATAAGTAGCTCAAACAATCCATAATATATTGCATTAACTACATTATAAATATGAAGGGAGAGAGGTGTGTATATATGTTATAGAGATAAAGATACCACACATTTCAATGAATGTGGGACTAATCTTCTCAAGTAACCCAAATGACCTCTAGAGCCCTAAGCAAGCTAATACAACCATGTAGGCAAAACCCAATGGGAAAAAGGCCTACACAAGCACCCTCCCATAAGCACAGATTAGGTGGGTAATGATAAAAAAATTGGTTCCCAAAACAAGTCTTAATGAGCTACCCAAGTACATAGCGATGATCCCAGTATCCTAAAAAATATGAAAGATGTGTACCTTCATAAAGAAGAGAGAGAAGGTATGCACAAAATATCACATGGAAAATTTGGTAGTAGGTCCCTCTACAACAAATTTTGTCTCTTTATTTTTGAATAAAGAAACCATGAGATTTCAAACTTCTAAATTCCCATTCAAGTAGAATGTATGTAGGAATCATGATGTATATCTCTAAAAAATGGTCAAATGTCTCCCTGTTAATGCTCAAATGTGATAAATTTTGATTACTCATCATAGGACTAACTATAGAAGATGTAAATGAAGAAGCATATAATGAAGGAGAGAAGAAGATAGACATGTAACATCCACTAAAATAATGTCCATGGAAATAGGAGAACAAGGCTCAACAACCATTAAAACTAAAGACTAATCTACAAATGAAGCATTCAGATCTATAAGATGAATGTCTAAAGGAACATATGAGTCATCAATATTCTCAATGTGTATACTCTCATTGGAAAACTCTAAAATTCAAGTTTGTGAAGGCTCTATAAGAGAAATAATATGCACAAGAATGTATGTAGAATTTACAATAAGATAACTAAGGTCTGGTAGAATCTCATTCTATATTGGGGGATCAATAGAAGGAAGAGCATTGTCCACCATGGATATGTCATCACAATAAAAAAAATCAATATGTGAGAGTACAACTATCTCTGAAGAGATGATATAAAGTAGAGGAGGTGTGATGTAGGTCTCATCAGGATCTCTAAAAAGAGACTATAGGATCTTCTAAATGGTGCATGAACACTCTATATATTCGACATGGCAATTAAGATCCATAGAAACATGAAGTAATAGAGTGTAAAAAACCTTGTCATAAGTAATAGCCCACTTATTAAACAAAATGGTATTAGTGGGTGTATAAATATATCCATATAGGAATGGAATATGATTCTTGTGTGTGAGCAAGTGTTCCATGTAAGCATTCCATGAAGCATAATTATCCTTTCCAAAAAAGATCATTGAAGATAAAATAACTCTCCTCATATTTATTAATGTAAAATAATGGTACATGCTCTAGATATGGACTTCAGATTGAGCCAAAAATAAGTTTAATCAAATGAAAGCAATCAGTACACAAGTGAAAATACATGCTCAAATGGACTTCAAACAACACTAAAAAAGAGTCTAATCAAAGGAGAACAATCAATGCAAAAGTGATAATGTTCACTTAAATGGATGTTAGGCACTATTGATAATGCATCTAGGAATACAAGAGTAATCTTTACAAGTAGTCACTAAATGGGCATAGGTAACAGTTATAAAAATTGAATGTATGTATGATAGAAAATACAATGCCCATAACACCTTCCCCAAGATAATCAGTAGGTAGCCCCCTATGTTTGTAATTATAAAGCATGCTCAAGGAATGAGCAATCTATGCTTTTGATCGAGTACCAGTGCATACTCTAAGTATGGATATTAGAATTAACTGAAATGGGTCCACACAAGTAAGAGAAATCAATGCATGAGTGAGAAAACATGTCCCAATAAATAAACATTAGACTTAACTAGAAGTGCATACATAAACACAAGGAATGAGTGTAATATCCACTAAATTATCACAAATGAAAATTACAAACATGGCAAGCAAATTTATCTAAAATGGATGTTCAATCAACCCCCCCCCCCCCAATATTTTGGCATTTTATAAAGTAGTGCATTTTACAAGTAAAATTGACCCAATACATGGAAAATAAAAAAAATAAACACTTTTTCAAAAGATGGTACTCAATTTTGAGTTACCATTTGTAAGATATTAATAATACAATTTTCTATAAATAGGCCTATTGACTAAAAACTTTCACTTGAAACTTAAAAAAAAAGTATCCTTAGGTGAGGTAAAATATGCCTTCTAACCCCTCATTAGAACTAGCACAAAACCACAGTCTTCTTTAAGTCAAAAAATATCTACCCGGTCATCCTTACATGTACTTTTATGAAAAAGCCACTCTAGAAGGTGTTTTAATTAAAAATTACAAAGTTATTTAATTAAAATTAAAAAACATGATTTTATTTTTAATTATTCTAGGGAAATTTTAGGTTTTGATCTTTGACTTTTGGCAAAGGGAACAAAGGTTGTACGGTGCCACCAATGCATGCACAAGTCTTTAACATGCAGTAGAAGGATCAAAATGTCTTGTATGTCATGGCCACCTAGATCAGGGGTTTGACCTAAAAATTAGAGGGTTTGTCTAATTTGAACATAATCTCACACTTCCATTTTAAGGAGGAAAGCCAACACAACCACCTTTACAGATCTATTCTACCTAAAATAGGTTTATAGGCCTAAGAGCACCAATGGAGTCTCTACAGGTGGTCATTCTAGGATGTTATGGTTGGCAATAGAATCTAATAGGAACTTATTGTAACTAGGCCATGGTATCACTTAAATACATTCTACGCACTTCCTTGTAGGTCTAGCATGATTGAAAGGAAGACAGCTATCAAGGCTTCACACCATCGCCCTATAAACACAAAGTTCACCCATAAAAGTTCTAACACCAAACAACTATTGAAAATAAAGATGGATTCTGGTAGATGAAAATAGAGATCCTACGTTACCAGGCCTTTGAGCCCATCATGTTACTTGGTTTCTAGTACTTCAGTGGCATGGATATGCACATCAAGGTGAAGGATTGGGGGCACACCTTACAAATATATGTGTGAGTCCATGGATCAAGCTTTATACGCTTAACCAGTTTATGAATAAGGCTTCAAATAATGGTAGTATAACCAAATGGAGAGTATTAAATATGGTAGCTATCAACCATGATGCATCCAAATGGGATTTTAGGATTCAAATTCAACGTCCAGAACTCAAAATATATATATAACAAACCCTTTTAAACTCCTAATGCAAAATCCAACACCTAGAAAATGCTATAAATCTAAAACTCTTTGGGTTTAATAGATCTGAGATGTAGCAGTAGAGAGAAAATCTAATTCCCAACCAATAAAGAGTGCATATTTTCTTCAAAAACTCTGACTTCTTTTCCAAGAGAAAATTTTCAATGCCAAGTTAAAACTTGCCAAACTCTACCTCAAAGTGCTAATGGTAATTTAGAGAGGAGATATTGATCCAAGAGCAGGTCGTGTGTAAGCCAAATAGGTTCAAAATAATATATTGTTATAAAAAACTAGGCTGATGAAGAAAACAATTAGGCCTTCCTCTTGACCCTTCAATAAGATGATGCCAAGGCTAATTTGTATTCCAAGGCAGAAATAAAGAAAGATCCTAAATCAAGAAAGATAAAAATTCTAACACCAAGATCTAGAGTAATGGTTAGATTTGAAAACAAAAGTGCCAACTTTCAGATAATGATGCCAAAATCAAAGATCTCAATGCTAAAAATATGATGCCAAGCTTTGGAGAATGCCTTTCTCCAACACCTTTCTCTACTAAACTAAAAACAATAGATCCAAAGAAAACTCTAGCACCAAAATCTAATGCTTAGGCAAGCAAGTCAAGCTTTAAAAATAGATCTGAAGACAAGACATGCCTCTCTTTTTTTGATAAATCTAAATATTTCTCTCAATAATTCTTATGATAATACAATATCAAATCTCAAGATTTCATAAAAAACAATAGCAAATAATCAACCAACCAGATAATCATGAACACAGATTAGTGCTCTGATACCATAAAAGAGGTGTAGCCATGATCACCAGATCAATGAATACACATAATGGAGTGTTCTCATGAGTCGAGCAAGTGCACATCACAATGAAGTTGTTAGTGAATGAAATCATGCATAGAATATTGCAAAGAAATGAGAGAAAATAAAATACTCTATATCATCCTAAATTATGAATACAAAGGGATTAATTTCACAACTTTCAAACTTGTCACAACTCACAACTTTGTATCTCAAATAATCCACAATATACTACATTAACTGCATTAGAAATGTGAAAGGAGAGAGGTGCATGTATAAGTTGGAGAGAGAAAGATACCACACATTCTAGTGAATGTGGGATTAATCTTCTCAAGTAACCCAAATGACTTCTAGAGCCTTAAGTAAGCTAATATAACCATGTAGGCAAAACCTAGTGGAAAAAAAGGCCTACACCAACAAACAATGCCTCCCACTATTGTCCCTTAGGGAAACATGTGGAATTTTGAATTTGAAATTTTCCATACAAATGATTAAGGTTATTTTAGTCATCAAAACACTTTTTTATGAGAAATATAACAATTTGTATAATAAATAGGTCCTCATAGGTGTTTCGGATATGGTGAAGTGGCAACATATCTACTGATTAAGTGCATAAACTATTTAAAGTTTGAAAGGGCCAAAACTAATGTGATCAAATATTTGTGACTAGATTTAGGTGTCTACAGTTTTCCCCTTTTAGTCTACAAAATAAATTATTAGATTAAAGGAAATATATATGTGTACCTCTAGGATTTTCCCTAACCAAGTATCTACACTCATTCTAATGTTGCCAAGAGACCCACGCCAAGTGCCAAGGAAGATGGATCTTGGTGAGCACCAAATGGATTGTCATAGGGTCACACATCTAGAAAAATATTATTAGCTAATAACAACACTAGCTGACAAACTAACCCACATGTACTAAAAAAATACACTAAGCTAAGATATACCCAGCACTATGTACTCAGAATCTATAGTTTAAATTACAAAGGATTACAATGGAGTTATGAATGATGGCATAGGTCTAACAAGCTATAGGGTATTGGTTGTAGATGATGTAGTAGTTAACTTGGAGATGAATTCCACCCTAAATTTTTTATGGGTGGGAAAGGAACATAAATTATTGACTAACTATGGGTGAGATGGAAATTAAACATCCATAGTTGTTCAGGTGCTTATAAGAAGCTAGGTCCTGACTAGAATAAGGAGAGGAAAATTAGAAACAAAGTGTTGTTGGATTAAAATTGTAATACTTTAGGTATAAAAGAGATTAGTTTAGGTATTTGATGTTTTTTAGTACCTGAAGGTACCTTTGTAACCATGGAAGGTTAAACTATAATAAAGAAGTGATTTTAAGTTGTTTTTATCTACCATATGGCTCAGTTATCTTTTAAGATAATTATTTTATGGCAGTGAATAGGAAGAATGATTTTTCTTGCTAATGATAATGTATGTGTAACCATACACTATAGGTGTATTTATATTATGGTTGAAAACACATGTCATATCTTACTTCATGATCCATTGCCAACTAACCTGACCTATCTTGGATTCACTTTTGCTACACCTCTGGTGAATGATCTATGTGTAACCACTACTTAACCAAACATACTCCTTGTTTGTTCTATTGTATAGAGCTCACACCTATCATGTAATCATGCATACTCCTTTTCCAAAAAAGTTATAACAATATCATGTACAAGTCTCCACTTGATCACATACTTTCATGCATTAATCTCCTCAGATTGCAACCTATGTAGCTCATTGTGCACCTCATAACTCATAATCATGTTTGCCTCTTTGGAAATTGTTCATAGACTTTATTTCTCCTTTTAGACCCACTACAACACAACCATGTGTTATTAATCCCAAACTACATGGCTAATTCAAATTTCCCAACTAGATATTAACACCAAAATAAGATCTTAGGATTGGGAGTAGTTAGAGACAACCTAAACATTAACTATTCTATATGTTACCACCTACCACATCTGACACATTTGATGCATTACCAGTATCATCATTGGTTATCACATAGCAATTACCACTACTCTTATAGTATGCATTTATAATATGTAACATATGCATGAGTTTGTTTAATGCAATAACATAGTCGTAACATAGTTAACTTACTCCACGCATCTACTTTGTATACATGCACTATAAACATTATACTTTATATTCCCTATTCTTTAATTTATGAATATATGTTTCATTTTCTATAAGTAAAGCTTTTGTTTCATTGAATTTTTGTTTTATTATTCCATCTAAATACTCTCCATGCATTCATTATGCACAACCAAAATGTAGTTTCCCCCTGCACACTCAGTCTTAGGCCCTATGGTATGGATCACTTTTATCAGAGCTAGTAAGCTCAATCAGTATATTGGTATAAATATTTTCACCCTATTATCATTAATATTCCTATAACTACACAAATTTAATGATAGAGAGAAGTTTTATCAGTCATTTCTATTTTAGAAAATCTAATAGAATGTCATAGCAAAAGCAAGATGGTTGATGCCTAGAATTAACCATAGATAGCCCTAAAAATTTTAAGGCTCATCAATGATGGACTAGAGGAACAATGTGTCAAAAATTTTGATTTTTCTATGAATTAAAGATGTATCTTAACCTAATGCCTTCCTCTTCATCTCAGCAACACACTCCATAATGGTTTCAGTAACAAACCTCCTTTAAAGTACAAGTCAATCTTGACATCCCTCTATTTAAAGGCAAAATTGATGCCAAATAATTAGATGCTAAGATTCAAAAATTAAAAACATACTTATAATTTAAATTCTTTACCAATACTGAAAAGATCACCTTTGTAGTGTTGAATATGTCCATTCTAGTTGTTAACTAGTGGGAAAACTTTAATGCACAGTGTGCGTAGGAGTGAATTCTAATCAAATAATGGAACACTTTTGTTGATGTGATAAAGGATGAATAATACCCTCTCTAACACTTTATAGATTAATTCATCAAGTTCCAATAACTGCATGATGCAATGATCGATCTATGGAATAATAGACCAACATATTGCATGACTACTCTACGTGATTGTAAGATAACTTAAGCAAACAACATAGGGTGTTGAAGTAAATCAATAGATTCTCACTTTATATCCATGTGAATTTGGATTTATTGACTTATGACACTCTAGGGTAAGCATACCAAAACATCACTAAGATTTAATCTAGGTTGAAGATGAAGTAGCATACCACCTCTTCATCTAATATAGTGCATAAGGGCCAACCCTCTCATAAATCCACATCACATCCCCTTGCATAGAATAATTATCCTTTTCATAAAGTGAGAATCTTTAGAATATTACATAATATTTGAAGGCTCTTATGCCTTTTAATTCAAACAAAGGTAGGAATATTTCTAGGGATAATTTATGGCATCACCATCGCTCATCCATCCATGATGACTCTAAATGTCATGCACAACAATCCTTGTTTACACAATCTACATCAAGACCCATTCTAATAGATATCATTAATCCATGTGCCTCTTGTTTGAGTTCCAACACCATTGTGATCAACATTTTTAAAGAGCACAAATGTCTCTTCCACAATAAGTTCTGGGTGAAGGGTCAGTATCTCAACATCATCATCAATTGTGGAAGTTAGAAGAACATCATTGCATAATCAACATCTCAATGCATTAGTATTACCACTACTATTCACCCTAAACCATATTCTCTAGGGTGGTTATAGTAGTATAAATATATACAATTCCAATAACAATACACTTTCTAGTATAAACTCAAGCTTATGGAGGATAATGTCACTTGTGACATCGCACCTCTAGAAGTTTGTGACATATTTTTAGGAAAACCCTACCTGTATGAGCTGAAGCTATATATAAATCCAAACCATAATATTAGACTATTCGTGCACAAGATCATTTCTATCACATGTTTGAGTCAGTACCCATAACTAAAGTCACCTTGGTCTCTACCAAGTAATGTCACAAACTTGTCTCACATGCATAAAAGTTCATGTTGTTTATATTTCAACCTAACACACCAGCATAGTAGATGATAATGCACATACTGGTAGTATGCAACATTTTTACAACATCCCAACAATAACTTGATAAGATATTGGAGTAGTGTAGTGAAGTCTTCATAGAACTTTAAGGCTTTCCAACATACTATGTAGTAAAGCACTACATCAATTTGGTCCCTAGATCACAGATCAGTTTGAGAAAATGATAAAATATAGTGCCAAATACAAGATCTCCTTAATAAATTCAAGATCAAGCCTAGATATTCACCTTAAAATATTTGTATGGTCCTCATGCCCAATAAATATGGGACCTGGTGTTTCTACATAGACTATCATGCACTCAACAAGATAATAATGAAGAATCAATATCCACTGCCACACATTGGTGACCTTTTAGACCCTCTCTAATGTGCTTAATACTTAACCAATATTGACTTGAAGTTATATTACCATCAGGTTTCAATCCATCTTGAATACATCTAGAAAACAACATTTAAGACATCAGAGGGATTGTATGAATGGTTAGTCATGCCTTTCAGGCTAACCAATGCACCAGCCATATTCATGTGCTTGATGGATGATCTACTCAGGAATTTCCTAAACTCATTTTTCATCATCTACTTGGATGACATTCTCAACTTAAATATGACTTGGAAGGATCACTTATATCACATCTTTAACACCTTATGTCAACACAATTTACAAGCCAACTTAGTAAAGTATACATTTGGCATTACATATATATAGTACCTGGGTTACATAATTAATCATATAGGCATTCACATAGAACAAAATAAGATCAAAGTGATCCAATATTGGCCTAATCCATGCAATCTCATATAATTAAGGAGTTTTCTTGGACTTGATAATGTCTACCACAATTTCATTCTTGGTTTCTTGCACATCTCTTGGGCTCTCAGCCATATAACATATGCAAAAGGAATGTTTGATTGAAATCATGCACAATAGCATGTTTTTTAGGAACTCAAGTAACACTTCTATGTATAACTTGTTATTTTAATGCCCAACATTATGCACTCCTTTGATATTCACATTGATGCATTTGATTATGCACTTGATGCAGTGCTCATGCAAGATGGACATCTGGTCTCATACCACTCAAAGATGTTTAATGACATGGTGAAAAGGTATTCCACCTATGAGAAATAATTGTATGCTATTATATGATAAATTAAATAATATCAAAACTACATTTCAAGGAAGGAGATAGTTATGCATTCAAACTACAAGCCATATCAGTTCTTATAGACACAAAACAAGTTATAGAATGCACAGCATAAGAAATGGATGACTTACATGTAGTAGTTATATATTGTGATGAAGCAAAAGAAATGGAAGGATAACAAGGTAACATATTTCCTTAAATACCACTAGTTCACATGCTCATCAAGGTTCTTGACATGTGTAACCATAACTTCAAAATCTGGGTACCTCTTTACTTAATTGACTAGGACTTCACAATAACTTATAACATCCTAGTATAATATAAACAAGTTTAGGAGTTCTATTTATCTGACCAACTTCTCTTCAATCTCAAACATTTATTTGTTCCTAATGATATACCTCACCAATGACTCATCTAAGAGGTGCACTAATCCAAGACCTCAAAACACTTTGGCATGACAAAGAATCTATCCACATTATAGTCACACTTATACTAACTGCACTTGTGCATAGAAGTGGAATACCAAATCAATTATTACATTCCTTAATACATCACCAAGACCATGAATAGGAAGTTTGGAATTTACACACCTTTATCAGTTTCATCAAGACCATGGGAATATATCAGCATGGATTTCATGACTAGTTTACCCATGGCAAGATGATAACATGATGATGTGTTTATTATAGTGGATCAATTTTCTAAGATGGATATCATGGTCACATAAAATAAATACACTGACATAGTTAGAACTGTGCAAGCTTTCTTCAACCATATTTGGCTTCATTTTAGGGTTCCAACATCCATCGTCTCTAATCATAGTCAAATATTTGTGAGTCATTTTTAGTAAGCATTATGTGACTTGATGGGCACACAACTAGATTAGTTGATGGAATTTCATCCAAATATAGATGGGAAAATTGAAGTGGTTAATCTCACACTTGTTCATACTTTTTGAATGTATAACTATGCACATGCTCACACCTGGGATGACAATATCTTATACATTCAACATGCCTACAAAAGATCCCTTCATAACTCTATTGGTCACAGTCCATTCCATACATATCTTGGGTTTCAACATTTTTTATCTCTAGACATATACTACTACACACTAGCTAGAACTAGTTTGTACACACAAGAATGGGAAGCAGATAAAGCCAAGAAGTTTATGTGACACATCTAGTCTATTCATTAACAAGTTTAATATATCATTTCTCACACACAAGAAAGTTACAAGGAGTGCCATGATACACATAATGCACCTCATTCAATTTGATTTGGTGATAAAGTTAGTTTCACCTTCAGAAGGAATGCTTCAAAGGTCCACATCAGAAGATCAATCCTTTATGATATGGTCCTTACACCATTCTATGCATAGCTGGTGAGAATGGTTTTATTCTTGATCTACCTCAATACTTAGGCATGCACCAAGTCTTCAATGTGGAACTTCTCAAGCCTTACACTCTGATACTTCTTGAATCAAAAATGACGCAACATCCTTCTAATTTAGATCTCAAACACTTACACCATATAGAAAAGGACCAAATCATCAAAGTGATAGACACGTGCACTTTCCATGACACACATCAACTTTTTGAGTGGTTAAGATTAGCCAATATGCTAACCAAGATAAGTGGTACACTTCTCAATAATTTCAAGTGTAGTTCCCTCAACTACGCACTGATGTAATGGAGATCATTTCCCTTAAATAAAGGGTGAATGATCTATGCATAGTTATTATGCATCCAAATACACTCCTCATTTTTTATACTACTAGATTTCACACCTTTCTCATAATCATGCACACTCCTTTGATCAAATTTTATTGATTACCTCACGTACAAGACTTATGCCTACTCATAGACTTTCATGCATTGACTTCCTCAAATTATATCCTATGTACCTCATTTAAAAAATTACAACTCATATGTAGAATTGCTTGTTCCCTTGGGCCCCACTTTAGCACAACCATGTGTCATCAAGCCTTAACCACATCGTTAATTTAAATTACCCAACTAGTTGTTTCCCCCAAAAGAGGATCTAGAGATTGGGAGTAGTTAGAGACAACTTGGACATTAACTATTTTATCCCTTACCAACTACCACATCTGATGTATATGATACACCACCAACATCATCATTTATAACCACGCAATATTTATCATAAATCTTATATTATGCATGTTAAATGTGTAACATATGCATTTGGTCACAGATAGTAGAACACATGATTTTGGTTGATGTAAAACACATTTGTAACATAGTTAGCTTTTTCTATGCATCTACTCTATATATATGCACTGTAGGCATTGTACTCTATATTCCTTATTATTTCATTTATGATTAGAATTTGTGTTTCCTAAAATTAATACTTATACTCCAATAAATATGTGTTTGATTATTCCATTTAAATACTCTCTATGCATTCACTTTGCACAACCAAAACTTGATTGTCCCCCACTTACTTAGTCCTAGGCCCCATGGTGTGGATCAGTGAATGTGCGATCTCTAGTTCATTTGGTGTGCTAGCATAAAGAGATAATACTTTTGATGTTGAAGCATGTATAAGGACTAATGCATTGGGTGCCATTAGACTAACACATCATTTTGGTTTTATTATCAAGACAAAGTCACATTTTCCTGATGCAATGGTGAGCAAAAATGATGTCCCATATTTATTTGGAAAATATTTAACATTGGTTTGACTAAAAAAAAACATAAATTTTCAAAGAATTATCCTAGTTGTGGTAGACAAAATTGAAATACAATCTATATGACTGTCTATATGAGGTGTTTTCTTGTGATTTGTAAAATCACTTTCATATGTGGCTTACATAATACACTTTAGATAAGAGGAAAAATTTGGGGTAGAAGAATCTATAAACTTATCAATATATGGAATAGTTGAGGAAC
Source organism: Torreya grandis (assembly GCA_037957365.1). Lineage (NCBI taxonomy): Eukaryota > Viridiplantae > Streptophyta > Pinopsida > Cupressales > Taxaceae > Torreya > Torreya grandis. The sequence goes on along the minus strand of JARHVA010005913.1, from coordinate 345,638 downwards.
TTGGATACAGTCTAGCCCAAATATATGTATGTCTAGTGGCATGGCACATTCAACATCTACATCTTATAATTCATCTTATCCATCAAAGAATTTGAGTACCAGTTATTTCATGAACTAAGAAGCTCATACCTAAGACAATTTTCATTAGATATCAATAAGTTAATGGTTGATAGAAAGATTGAAGACCTGTTAATGCTTGGCTAAGTCCCTTCACATGAAGGTAGTGTGAAGGGTAGAAAGAGGACAAGGTGTGGTATATATGAGATAGTAACTAATAATACCTCATCATGGAAGGATTGAGTGAACTTGAGCTTTAAAGGTGCAATCATCAGGAGGATCAATTGTAGATAATGGATGAAAGGGACCCTAAGTAAAGGGGGGTTCAAATTAGTACATGTTGAAAGCACTTGAAGAGTCTAGGGATGGCATGAGGAGAATCCTAACATAAAGGATTTGTGCTCAAGTATGCATATTCAACGCACAAAAGAGTAGAAACAAGTATTGGGAGGATAAGTTGAGTTACTCCAATAGAATATTGTATAATTATTTCCATGGAAATACCTAATTCACCTCTACCCAAAGTGATTTTTTGATCACTTTAACTATTATCAGTAAAAAATCAATAATAAATGTTTATAATCATAACATTAGAGATTCTTATTTAGCATAAGGAGAATGAAAGTAGCATACTAAGAACCATTGACCTATACTATCCCATTAGATAAATAGATTGAATGAATTACATGTGTTTTTCGTTATCCAATTCATACTAGAGCACCACCATCTAGAGGGTATCTAACCTCTCAAACAAGTGGAGTAGTCAAAGCTAGAGGAAAACCAACAACCCAATAGATTCCATAAATGGGTGATAGGATTTTAGTACCACATGTCATGAGAGGAAGTGGGGTTATGCCATCAACACAAGGATATGTTATTGATATTCAGAGTTCATGAACACCCATGATTGATGCTCCAGTATAATAGGCATTGGTCATCTACTAAATATCCCTTAGCTTGCGAGAATATTAGGGAGTGGAAAATGTTGTGGAGCATGTCCACAAATGTGAACTTATTTGGCATGAAAATTGGATTACTCAACCCAAGTGTAAGGTAAGTCATTTCAAAACAACATTAAAATATCATGCCCATACTTGGCACAAAAATCATGACCCATGTCAGAATATTGTGGATTATGACCTCCTTAAGATGGACTTCCTAAAAGAGTTTGATATTTTGTAGTTTAAATAACAAAGTATTTTTTCATTAAAATAAATCAAATAGGAGATAACTAATAGTGTTCACACCTATGATGCATGGTTGAATACTCTAGTATTCAATCTCTCTTGTGCACTCCACCTATTACAGCATGCATACTGGTTCATTAGGTGATTGATAGCCTTAGTGATGAGGACTCTTACTGAGCCTCAAGAGGCTCTAAAAGTTATACTAAGAGTTAAGGTAGTGGAAGTTATATACTCTAGAGTAAGTTTATCCATAGATTTGTATATTGAATAAATGATCTCAATGATACAAGAGATGGTATATAATAACACACATGACACTCACAGTGGACTAGGTGCATGAACTACAAGAATGAGGGGAAAACCAAGAATAAGTTCCCTAGGTAGAACATGTGCACCTTGATGTCATATTATGAGATTTATAGTGAATGTCATGATGTGAAAAATTTCCTTTGCTAACTCAGTATTGGTCAAATTTCACTCCCAAGTTTGCATCTTTCAAATTTGGCCAAGTACAGTATTCAAAAAATTTCTTCAGAAGGAGTATTTCTCTTTGAGCCACAACAAAAATACTAAGTGTCATTTCATTTAGAGACTTTGTTTTGGTCTTTTGGTCAGGTGTTATTTCCTTTGGAGGTTTTGTTTCAATCTTTTGTTTTTGACTAAGTGATTATTTCTTTCAAACATTTCATTCGGCCACGTTTTGAATTCTTTCAGATAATTTGTTTGAGACACTTTCCAAAGGGGTCTTTTTCAAAAATTTTGAAAGGTACCTTACAACTTTTCTGAAGGGTACTTCAGTTTTTCTTAAAGGTACCTTACAATTTTTTCAAAGGGCACTTGCATTTTCAAAGGACCATATTCAACTTTCTGAAGGGTACTTTACAACTTTCTCAAAGGGTATTCGTAGGAAGGTCAAAAGGTAAGAGACCAAAAATCCAAAGTGTATGTTCTTTTTGGAAGGTTCATTTGTAAAAATTTTGAAGAGTATTTTCCAAGCTAAAGGGACACTTACAAAAAATTAGAAGAGCCATTTCAAAGCTGAATGGTTCATTTTCAATTTCCAAAAAGACAAAGACACTTAACAAACTTCTGAAGGATTTCCTTTGGGAAAAAAGGATAAAGGAAATTTCCTGATAGAATAGCCCAAAGAAATTAAGGTAGAGAAAGAGAGCCAAATGGATTCTTTTAGGAAAACTACCTGAAATAATTTCCTTGAAGGGTACTTTTCTCGGGGAAGTGCCCTCCATAATTTTTTTGAAGGGAACCACTCTGCAGCGAAGAGGACCAAACAAAAAGGCTGAAGGAAATTTTTGGGAAAATTATCCAAGAATAACCATTGCTATTTAAATAAAGATGAGGACCTATAAAAATTCAATTTTAAATTATGGATAATAGTCATTTCTATTCAAAATACTTGGCGAGAACATGAGAGCAGACATAGAGATAACAAATGTTTGAATCTCGAGCATCTGATGCAAACAAAGCAAGTAAAATGGACAAGTTGATGGTTTGAGTCAATGCTTCTATGAAATCAATAACTATAAGTGTTCAAAGGATAACTAGCAGTTAGAAATAATATTTTCTAACTACCATCATGAGTTTCATTCCCCCTCAATAGTGTTATGTGTCAACTTCTCTATTTTTAGTTTCAAACTCTCATGGATGATCTTCAATAAAAGCAATTTCCTATGCCACTCTTGAATGTTTTATGCCACTTGCCACCATTCTCATGATATTTTTTGGAAAATTGAACCTCTTGGCATGACATGGCTCACCCCATCCATCTCTCTCATGCATCGATAATTGATTCTCACATGTGGACACATGTCATTGTAACTCTTCAGCTTCTCTTCTCTCTCTCTTCCCCAAAGTTTTATAAATTGAGCCATTTTTTATTATTATATCAAACCACATTTTTTTTATGGTGAAGCCCTACTAAAATGACATTGCACTTTGCTTTTGACCATTAAATACAAGACCAATTCTGAGTTTGTGAACTTCTATCTATGTATGTGAGTGATGTAGAGTGGAGCCAAGTGATAGCATCATCCTTACTCCCTTTATCCTTCATGTTCAAATAAAGGTTATGATGTTAACAGGTCATGTGAAGTGTGTCAAATACATTAAACTCTCTTTTAAGTATGTAATTATATATATGGTGTGCAATTTGCCCCTTAGGTCAAGTATCTTATTGATTGTTTCAAGCATGTTATCTTCACATTGAAACACTATGTTAAGATCTTTCAATACATGGAATTAGTCTTAAAAATCATTATTACTTAGTATAAGTGTGATAGTTTGTGGAATATATTCTTGGTGGGTCACCTTTATAGCATAGTTTCCATTTTATGCAAACTCTTAACTCTTTTCATGAACAAGCATTAAGATAGGTGATAGATACTTAGAGAATAATCAAAGGAGCTAGCCCTTTCAATTCTAGAGGTTCATCCCTCCTACAAGTTTCCACAAACTTGAGATATGATTCAATGTTACATCAAATTAAAGAAGTTTCATAGAGAGTTTTAGGGTGCACAATTTGATAACAACAGTTCTAACATGCCCGATGGTATAATTGGTCCCAATTGTTTCCATGTCAAGGTGAATGTTGGCCTTGAAAAGTCCAAGGTTGCAGAAGTTTTCTTAAACTAGAATTTGATGACTCCAAAAGGTGAGAATTTTTGGTTGTAGATCAAGTTCTTCACATTATACTTATGGCCTTTACTAGATCATCTTCTAGTAGAGCCTTTAATCAAATCCCTCTACCTAAAAATCCTCTTGAAGAACAACACCATGAACCATTCCTAACCTTTAGAGATCCTAAACAAGAAATATTTGAAGAGGAAGAGGAGGTTGAATAAATAGTAGACCAAGAGGAAGAATAAATGGCTAGAAGACATCCTTTCCGAGCCTTTAACACCTAAAATCCAATAAACCTTCCTACGTATGATCCTATTCCTCCTAATGCTACCAATAGTCTCCCCAATTTCAATGGAGAGGGTCCTATTACCCCATCTAAGCATATTAGGGATATTTCAAACTTTTGCAATTTCCACAATATCACCAAAGCTAGTATAACTATTAGACTACTTGCCATGTCTCTAAAAGGGAAGGCACTTGATTGGTATAGGACATTGGAATATGGTTGTATTACTAATTGGTATGGATTTGGAGAGTTGTTGGTAAATAGCTTTGAGAATAAGAGTGACCATGCTTCACTAATTCACCAGCTGAATGTGATAAAGAGAGGTCCTAATGAATCTATGGGAGATTTCAATGAGAGATTTCAAAGAACATGGAATATGTTGTCACCTATTATGAGGCCTCCTCCAAGATTTGTGTTCCCCACCTATCTTAAGGCTATTGAAACTGATGTAGCAATAATGTTGCAATCAATGGGAGGATTTAATTTACTTGAGGCATATGAGATAGTCATTGAAGCTAAGAATAGTTTGATACAAGCTGGGAAATTACCTCCAAGAGTCTCCATGTGTTTGTTGTCTCATAATTCATTTGAAGCCCCAAGCATAGCATAATTTCCCAATACCAATGTTAAAACTAAAACCACTCCCAAGAAGGTATATGATGCTATAGATAAGGATGAGATGATTCAGTTTTTACAAGCCCAACTCAAGCAAGCATAAATGTATGCAAGTGCTCCACCCAATCCTCAATACTATCCTCAACAAGGATATATACCTCCACCCTAATACACTAACCAAGGAAGAGGATAAGGTAAACAAGGTTTCAATAAGCATCCCAATTCTTATAATCCTAATTATATTCCACCCACAAAGGTTGTTGTTCCAGTCCACACCAATCTAGTCCAAAGAGAGGAACATTTGGATCATTAAGGGCAAACACAAGGTCAGTTATGCATAATGGTGGAGAAGGTAATCAAGATTTGGTATCTTAAGAAGGAGATACTCCTTATGTTACATCAGAATAAGTGAATCTCATGTAAAGGGATGTTCAAGGAGAAGGTAGCAGCCAAGGTATTGGTTTTATGAACTTTCAAGTAAAAGAAAATTATGTGTTGAATAAAAATAAATCAATTATAGCCAACACAAGGTCTAAAAAGAGGGATTTAGGAGATACTCCAATAGCACAAGTGACTCCAAGTAGTTCCTCTCCAAGGTCATAAAGCGCAAGTACCAATGTAATAGATCATACTAGTCACACTACTCCTCAAATTCAGAATGTGAGCAAGGTTGCCAAACCTCCAATATAGCAATTCAAGCTCCTTCATTACCTTCAAGAATTCAAGACAAGGTGAATACTTCCTCTTTAAACATTATTGATTCTTTGAATAATACCAAGACAATTATTTCTCTTTGGGAAGTATTGCATATACCTAGCCAAAAGGAAATTCTACAAGAACAACTCTCAAACATTCATGTAGCCCCTCAAGTTCCAAGACACAATGGTGTATCCCTTACCAACACACCTAATTATGTCCTAGAACCATCCACCAAATCTAAAAATCCTCCAAATTTTTACCTCACACTCATTGTGGGAGAGAAATTGGTTCATAATTGCATTGTGGATAGGGGGCCAGTACCATAGTTATGCCTAAAGTAGTTGTTGATAAATTGGGACTAAAATATGAGCTTCATAATAAGGGTGTGTTGCATCTTGATGGAACTCAACCAATAATATGGGGTTGGTTTAAGGTTTAAAAGTTTTCTTGCATGATTTTCCAAGTTTCCCCATCCTAAAAGACATTGTGGTGGTTGATCTTCCATCTCATTTTTTTATTTTCTTGTCAAGAGACTTCACAGTTAAGATTGGAGGGTACCTTGTAGCTGATTGGCCTTTTCTAGTTTATAGAAGAATATATGGAGCTAAAGTAACTATAATAACATACCCCTTAGAAATTTTCTACATTGAACCATATGTGGAGACAATTTCAAATTAGAATTGTTTGATTAGTGAGCAAGAAGAAGGTGCCATTAGTGGTGAAACATCCTTTCCCCTTGAAGGTATTTCTGACCTCTTTCTTGATGAGTATGGTACTAAAACTTATGAGCATGACCCATATGAATTCATAGAAGAGACTAAATTAAGGTTATATTGTATGCATGAGAAGAACATTCATATACCATCACTCACTAATGAGGATCATGAACTTGACAAGATATGGGAAATGTTGTTTGATGGCTCTAGAAGCAAGGTAGGGGCAGGCATTGGTGTCATGTTGGTTTTTCCCTCAAGAACCAATATTAATCTTCATACCTATTCCATTTTATGTGTATTTTTAATGCAATATAATATGAAGTCTTGGTTCATGGCCTCTAATGGGAAAAGATAAATGGAATCAATAATTTGAAGGTATATAGAGATAGTGAATTGATTATACATCAAGTGAGAAACCAAGCTACAGCTAAGAACCCTTTACTTAAGTCATATAAACATAGGGTGTGCGATCTAATTGAGGAATTTGATGCTTTCAATATCCAATCTATATAGAGAGACTCAAATAAACATGCTGATAGGTTGGCTATGATAGGAGCACACTTTAATATAGTTGATGATGCAAGTAGAGAGAAGGACCAACCTCACATCAAATTCATTGTGAGACCTTCTATTCTAGTTAATGATGTGTCTTGGTAAGTGTTTGAGAGTGATAAACACATTGTACACTTCATTAAAAATGAAGCAAAACTTTCTTCAAATAATCAAAAGAAGCTTCATAATCAATATGAAGAACAAGTTATCTAGCTGAAGACAAACAAGATACCAAAGGTGCTAGTTAATTTGGAGAGTGTGTTCAATGAAGATGATCAAAGAAAAAAAGAAATAAATGGTAAGAATGTCTAAAAAGGAGGAAAACTATGAAAAAATCTTGATATTTAAGGACAAACTTTTGAAAATTGGTAAGATATGTTTTCTTTTCAAAAAATAAGCCTTCATTGAATTGTGTAAATAATTTCATGATATATTTGCTTAGGAATACATAATTTTAAAGGGTTTGATCTAGGTTTATCTCATCACGCCATTGAGTTATAACCTAGAGCTAAACTAGTTAGGCAAAAACAAAGGCCTATTAATCCCAAGATAGAGGAACTCATAAAGAGAGATCATGTCAAATTGATTGAGTCTAGGATTATCTTTCCTATCAACCTCTCAACTAGGGTAGCTAACTTTGTACCTATTTAAAAGAAGAGTGGAGAAATCAGAGTTTATGTGGACTTTAGGGATATGAATATATTTTCACTCAAATACCATTATCCACTACCTTCCATGCATCAAATTTTTCAATTGGTTTCAAGTTCTCAATGTTTTTCACTACTTTATGGCTATTCAGGTTATAACCAAATATTAGTGAATGAAGAGGATCAATTCAAGATAGCATTCACCATAAAATGGGGAAAATTTTCATATAGAAATATTCCTTTTGGTTTGTCTAATGTTGTTTCTACCTTCCAAAGAGTAATCGACATGGCCTTTAAGGGTTTGATCAATGAGTTTTTTCTTGTATACCTTGATGATATAACTATTTTTTCCAAGGATGCTAATGACCACATGAAACATCTAATGCAAGTCTTTGAAAAGTGTAGAGAGTTTGGAGTTTCTCTTAATCCAAAAAAATGTGTCTTTGTTGTTCATTAAGGTAAATTATTAGGTCACATTGTGTCAAAAGAAGGCATGTCTATTGATCCTGAAAGGATTGAAGCCATTTAAGGCTTGTCTTTGCCTCTACAAAAAAAAGGTTTGAAAAGTTTTTTAGGTAAGATCAACTTTGTAAGAAGGTTTATTCTAGGATTTGCTACTTTGGTGAAGCCTATCACAACCATGCTTAAGAAGAACAAAGCTTTTGCTTAGACAAAGGTAAGAACAATTTTCAGGTAATCAAATAAGCAATTGCCCAATCTCCTACTCTCTTGAACACAAAATTTTCCAATGATTTCATAATCTACACTTTTTCTAACCTTGACACAATCTCAGCTATCCTTATGTAAAATAATGATGAGGAAATTGAACAACCCTTTACATTATTTAGTCAAGGTTTAGAGCATTATGAGGTCAAGTACATGTTTGTTGAGAAGTAAGCTCTAGCTATGATAAGAGGCTTGAAAAATTTTAGGCACATGTTTCCAAATAAAAAAATATATATCATGGTCTCTCGTTATAGAACCAAAGAGTTCCTCTTAAGCAAATACCTCATTGAGAAGAGAGTTGGGTGGATCACAAAGGTAATGGAGTATGATGTTGATATCAAGGTAACAAACTTGGTAAGAGGAAAGGGGCTGTGTGAACATCTAGATTTAGAGCTTCAAATTCCAATGGAAGAAGTCTTGGTCAATCAATCTCATCCCTAATCATCTAGTCACATACCAATTCAGAGTTAGACATAAGACATCATTGGTTTCCTCCAAAATGGTGATTGTCCTAATGGTTTGAACTAGTCACAAAGAAGGTAATTTAGATTGAAAACCATTTCTTATTGTCTTATATACGGTATTATATTTTTGAAGGATGTGAATGGTGTACTACTAAGGTGTGTTGACAATGATCATTTTGGCATCTTGCTAGAAAAGTTTCACAATGGTGTAGATAGAAGTCATTTCTCCCCAAATAATAGCTACAAAGATAATGAGGGTAGGGTATTATTGGCCTAGCCTTTTTAAGGATTGATACTATTAGGTTATGAGGTGCCCTTAATGTGCCTTCTTTGTAGGCAAACAAAAACTTGGAGCCCTTCTATTGAATCCTATCCAAGTAAACTAGCCTTTCATGTAATAGGGCCTTGATTTCATTGGTGTGATCAACCCTCCATCAAGTGCTAGACACAAATGGATTTTGACTACTACTAACTGCTTCACAAGGTGGGTAGAAGTTGTTGCATTGAAGGAGGCAAATGAAAATGCAATTTTTGGAGTTTTATTATAGTATCACAACAATATTTAGGGTTCCCTATACTATCATTTTTGATAATGCACTTGCGTTCATGAGTGCTAAAAATTTTGAGTGGGCAAATAAGAATGGATTTTACTTGAGTACCTCATCCTGCTATTACCCTCAAGGTAATAGATTGGATGAGTTTATTAACAATAACCTCATCAAGATCATCAAGAGGACATTGGAGAACAATCAAAGAGCATAGCATACCAAGTTGAAGATAGCCTTTTGGGCTGATAGGATCACTCCTAAGAGATCAATTGGTAACTCTCCCTTTGTGTTTGTTTATGGGAAAGAAGCTAGGTTATCCACTAGGACTTTCACATTAGATGGAACCACTGGTAAATACTCCAATGGAAGTCTGATTGGAAAAACTAATACAATTACAAGAAGCAAGGGATAATGCACATAAGACCATGGAACACCACCAAGTACTCATGAAGAAGTCCTTTGACAAAAGATCAAGTATAAGAGTGTTTAAGGAAGGTGATTTGGTTATGAAATGGGATGAGGAAAAAGTGAAACTAGGCAGACATACAATGTTGTTAGGGTGTGGAGCTAAAAGCTTCAACCGTTTGCACACACATGAAGGAAGGATGCTAAAGAACCAGAGCCACCGGTGTCGGCAGTATGACCGACGTCGGTCAGATGCAGTGGAGAAGGAGACCAGCGATGGCAGAGAGTCGGCCGACGTCGGCAGCACCAGACAAGTAGGGACTGACGTCGGTCACCTGTGCGGTCCAGAACTGCTGTTTACGAACAGTCAGTTAGTTAAACCGAGTGTTTGCATGCTAAGAGACTATTTTAAGTCGCGAGCTGTGTGTCTAATTTTAGTAGTTAGATGTCTATTTTTGTAACCATGGGATTCTATTTAAAGACCCATGAGGCATGTATTGTAATTATCAAATTGATCAAGTAAGAGCATTGAAGCAAGCAAGGTCAAGGAGATCTACAAGTGTAAGGTCAAGGAGATCAGCTATAGCATTCAAGGAGGGATTGTAACTCAGGTTTTAGAGTTGGTTTTGTGTTGAGCAAGAGAGAGAGGGAAGAAGGTCTTGAGGTGTGGCAAGCCTTTGAGGTGGAGGGAGAAGTGGCATCTTCCTTATTTGTATTTTCTTCTAGTATTATCTAATACAATTGTGTGTATTGTCTCTCAAATTCTTTGTTGTCTCATGTTTCTAGTTTCTTAATCATTCTGGTATAATTTCCGTGTTCAATTGCTCATATATAAGTAATCAATTATGCTACCGTTGGATAAGGGGCCTCCTAACAGTTGGTATCAGAGCTACGGTTTGCAGGAAGCAGGTTATTGTTTTTGATTATAGGGCATTCACAGGGTTTTCTGATTGAGTGGGAGTTCAGCAATGGCAGAAGAAAGCAGGCTACGAATGGAGAATTTTAACGGTAAGAATTATCAACACTGGAGGATGCAGATTGAGGACTATCTATATCAGAAGGATCTGTACTTACCGTTGGGTGGGGTTGCATGCAAGCCCACAGATATGAAGGATGAAGAATGGAGTGTTCTTGATCAGAAGGCTCTCGGTTCCATAAGGTTGAGTCTTGGAGCTTCTGTGATTTCCAGCTTATCACAGTGCAAAACAACGGAAGAGTTGATAAAGTCCTTGGCAAATTTATATGAAAAGCCCTTGGCTTCTAATAAGGTATACCTTATGAAGCAGCTATTTACTTTGCAAATGCAGGAAGGAGGTTCGGTACATACTCATCTCAGTGATTTCCATGGTTTGGTAAACCAATTAGCTTCAGTCAACATTGTTTTTGATGATGAGGTAAAGGCTCTCTTGATTTTATGTTCTTTGCCTGAAAGTTGGGACGGTATGGTTATGGCAGTAAGTAACTCTGCATCTGCTTCTAAAATCTTAAAAGTTGATGACGTTGTGAGTGTGATCTTGAATGAGGAAATACGCAGGAGAAGCACAGGTGAATCATCAGAGAATGCTCTAAGTGTGGAAAGTAGAGGAAGGCAAAAGGAGAAGATTGAGCAAGGGAAATCAAGGTCGGGAAGGAGATCCGAGTCTAAAGGTATTACCTGCTAGTTTTGTGGAAAGAAAGGACATACAAAGAAGGAGTGTTGGTTAAGAGATAAAGAGAATCAACATGCAGGTATTGAAGAAGCAAAGGATGCAAACATTGTGGTACAGGATGCTCTCATAATTTCTTTGGATAGTCACGTAGGATCATGGATATTAGATTTTGGTTCATCTTTTCATGCATCCCCAAACAGAGATTTGTTCTACGAGTATGAACAGGGAGACTTTGGAGTTCTTTATTTAGGGGATGGTACGCCTTGTCAGATAGTTGGCAAAGGGAAAGTGCAGTTGAGATTGCAGATTGACAACACGTGGGTGTTGAAGGAGGTCATGCATGTTCCAATTCTGAAGCAGAGTTTGATTTCTATAGGAAGGTTGGGAGATGAGGGATGCACAATAACCCTCACAGCGGATTCTTGGAAGGTTACCAAGGGAGCACTTGTTTTAGCAAGAGGTAAGAAAGTAGGTTCTCTTTATCTATCTACTTGTACTACTGATTCCACTTCTGGTGTAGATTCGAAGATGTGGTCTATTAGGCAGGGTCACATGAATAGGAAGGGAATGGAAGTTCTTGACTCAAAAGGTATGTGTTCAAGTTCAGAAGGCATGGATAGAATTCATTGCAAGAAAAGGAAATTTGAGGCTTTTGACAAGAACAGGGATGTCTTGGTGTTTTTAGAGGAGATGAAGGCCTTAGAACAGTTACAGGCAGTAAATAAATCTGAGCAGGGCAGCATGGATAGAGATTTGATCCAAGAAGAGCTCGCGGATGAAGAATTCATCACTCACAGGAACACACAGGCACCGATGTCGGTTACATGGAACCGACATCAGTCAGTCAGACACTGACTTCGATCTTGTGTAGACCAGTAGGGTCGGTAGGTCGGGCAAGAGAAGTCCGACATCGGTCATCAGGACTGACGTCGGCAGGGGGGACACTGGCGTCGGCCAGGGGTAACAACGTCGGCAGTCAGGATCAGTGCAGGGAACCGACATCGGTCAGGAGCAGACTGGGAGTTGGTCAAGATTAGTCACTGGAACAGATGTTGGGTGGATCTATGAGTCTCAAACACCCATATAAAGGTCAGAAAAGGTATGTGAACCTCATATTCGTTGTTCACCTTCTTTATATTGCTTACTGTTAGTCATGAACTAGGAAGATGGAGGAAGCAATGCAGGTAGAATCCAGAAACAGTGGGAGCTTGACATGGATGAGGAGTGTGAGTCCTTGGAGTAAAGCCAAACAGGTACTTGTTGGTGGAGTTGTCATCTAGATAGAGGGATGGATTCCCGTTTTAGAGAAGAGAGTGGATGGATATCTGAGACAGAAGGCTATGGTATATGGTCTTGAGTTAGCTGCAGGGCAATGGAGGTTTGACCATTGTATTTTATCTTTACCAGGTTGGATAATATTAGCTACATTATCCTGTTACAGTATTGTGTTACTTTTTGCAGGGTTGCATATACAGGGAGTTTTTTGAGCTAAGGGTAAAGTTGGTTCAGAAGTATGCCATGAAGAATTTAGGAGCAGCAAAATTCTTGTGGCATAGGTGACAGGGATAGCATCACAGGTTTGCGTGGTGGTTGGTCTTCAAGGGTGACTTTGAAGAGGGATACAGAGCCTAAGGAACAAAATAGATGGTGTACAGGTATAGGTACAGGTTGCAGCTGTTTATCTCCAAGTGGGAGATTGTTAGGGTGTGGAGCTAAAAGCTTCAACTGTTTGCACACACATGAAGGAAGGATGCTGAAGAACTAGAGCCACTGGCATCGGTAGTATGACCGACGTCGGTCAGATGCAATGGAGAAGGAGACCGGCGACGGCAGAGAGTCGGCTGATGTTGGTAGCACCAGACAAGTAGGGACCGACGTCGGTCACCTGTGCGGTCCAGAACTGTTGTTTACGAACAGTCAGTTAGTTAAACCGAGTGTTTGCATGCTAAGAGACTATTTTAAGTCGCGAGCTGTGTGTCTAATTTTAGTAGTTAGATGTCTATTTTTGTAACCATGGGATTCTATTTAAAGACCCATGAGGCATGTATTGTAATTATCAAATTGATCAAGTAAGAGCATTGAAGCAAGCAAGGTCAAGGAGATCTACAGGTGTAAGGTCAAGGAGATCAGCTATAGCATTCAAGGAGGGATTGTAACTCAGGTTTTAGAGTTGGTTTTGTGTTGAGCAAGAGAGAGAGGGAAGAAGGTCTTGAGGTGTGGCAAGCCTTTGAGGTGGAGGGATAAGTGGCATCTTCCTTATTTGTATTTTCTTCTAGTATTATCTAATACAATTGTGTGTATTGTCTCTCAAATTCTTTGTTGTCTCATGTTTCTAGTTTCTTAATCATTCTGGTATAATTTTCATGTTCAATTGCTCATATATAAGTAATCAATTGTGCTGCCGTTGGATAAGGGGCCTCCTAACAAATGTTTGATGCTTTGTGGAGTGGCCCTTACATCATCATCAAGTGCAAGCAAAGAAACTCCTTTTAGCTGACCAAGATGGATGGAGACGAATTGCCTATCCTTTTGAATGGGATACATCTGAAGTTTTGTTATTAGTCCTTGCAGGTCTCTCTTTTAAATATTATCATAGGTGTGTGTGTTTAGTCTAGTTTTGTTTTGCTTTGTGTTCCTTAAGTGCTTAGTAGCACAAGTGTGTCTTGTGTCTTTATTTTGTGTTTTGATTTTGTCTTGTGTGTGTTATTATTTCCTTATGTGTTTTGTGTAATGTCAATTGTTTTGTGGTCAATCTAAGGTCTATTCATGTCAATCTGAGTGCTCATATGCATGACTCCATCCCTAATGGAAGGATTAGGCAACTAATATTAGGCAAAGCAAGCATGCTATCCCTAGGAATCACCAAGAATGTTGGTCAAATTTCACTCCAAGTTTTGTATCTTTCAAATTTGGCCAAGTACAATATTTAAAAAAATTCTTCAAAAGGAGTATTTCTCTTTGATCCACAGTAAAAATACCAAGTATCATTTCATTTAGAGACTTTATTTTGCTCTTTTGGTTGGGTGTTATTTCCTTTAGAGTTTTTATTTTGGGCTTTCATTTTTGACTAAGTGATATTTATTTTAGACTTTTCATTCATCCAAGTGCTAAATTATTTCAAACAATTCATCTGAGACACTTTCCAAATGGGTCTTTTTTAGATTTTTTGAAAGGTACCTTGAAACTTTTCCAAAGGAATTGTTTCAGACATTTTATCTGAAACAACTTTTTTGAAGGGCACTTTAGTTTTTCTGAAAGTTACCTTATAATTTTTCCAAAAGTTCACTTGTATTTTTGAAGGACCATCTTCAAATTTCCAAAGTGTACTTTATAACTTTCTTGAAGGGTATTCATAGGAAGGCCGAAAGGTAAGAGATAGAAAATCCGAAGGGCATGTTCCTTTCAGAAGGTTCATTTGTAAAAAAATTGAAGAGTCTTTTCCAAGCTGAAGGGACACTTGTAAAAAGCTGAAGGGACACTTCAAAAAAATCCAAAGGGCCATTTCAAATATAAAGGGTTCATTTTCACTTTCCAAAAATGCAAAGACACTTAATAGACTTCCAAAGGATTTCCTTTGGGAAAAAAGGTTGAAGGAAATTTCCCGATAAAATAACCCAAAGAGATTAAGGCAGAGAAAGAGAGATGAATGATGAATTATTTTAATAAAAGTTCTCAAAACAATTTCCCTGAAGGGTATTTTTATTGGGGAAGTGCCCTCCACAATTTTTCTAAAGGGTACCCCTTCGCAGCGAAGAGGACCAAATAAAAAAGTTGAAGCAAGTGTTTGGGAAAATTGTTCAAGAATAGTTGTTGCTATTCAAACAAATATAATGACCCATAAAAATTCAATTTTAAAATAAATATAATAGCCATTGATATTCAAAATACTTGGTGAGAACATGAGATTAGACATAGGGATAATAAATGGTTGAATCTTGAGCATTTGGTGTAGACAAAGCAAGTAAAATGGATAGGTTAACGGGTCAAATCATTGCTTCCATGAAATCAACAACTATGGGTGTTTGAAGGATAGTTAGTAGATAGAAAGAACATTTTATAATTTTCATCATGAGTTTTATTCCCCCTCAATAGTGTTATGTATTAGCTTCTCTATTTTTATTTTTGAACTCTCAAGGATGATCTTTGATAGAAGCAGTTTCCTATGCGACTCCTAAAGGTTTTATGTCAGTTACCACCATTATCATGACTTGTTTTGGACAAGTAAACCTCTTGGCATGACATGGCTCACCCCATCCATCTCTCTCATGCATCTATAACTGATTCTCACATGTGGACACATGTCATTGTGCCTCTTCAGCTTATCTTCTCTCTCTCTTCCCCAAAGTTCTATAAATTAAGCCATTTTTTACTATTGTAGTAGACCACACTTTTAGTATGGTGAAGCCCTACTAAAATGGCATTGCACTTTACTTTTGAACATTAAATACAAGCCCAATTCTGATTTTGTGAACTTTTGTCTGAGTATGTGAGTGATGTACAGTGGAGCCAAGTGATAACATCATCCTTACTCCCTTTATCCTTCATGTTCAAACAAAGGTTATGATGTTAACAGGTCATGTGAAGTGTGTTAAATGTATTAAAATATCTTTCAAGTATGTAATTGTATCTATGGTGTATAATCTTCCCCTTAGGTCAAGTATCTTGTTGATTGTCTCAAGCATGTTACCTTCACATTGAGACACTATGTTAAGATATTTCAATGCATGAAATTAGTCTTAGAAATCATTGTTACTTAGTAGAAGTGTGATAGTCAATGGAATATATTCTTGTTAGATCACCTCTCTAATGTAGTTTCCATTTTATGCAAACTCTTAACTCTTTTCATGAACAAGCATTAAGATAGGTGATAGATACTTAGAGAATAATTTAAGGAGCTAGCCCTTTCAATTCTATAGATTTGTCTCTCATACAAGTTTACAAAAACTTGAGAGATGATTCAATGTTGCATAAAATTGAAGAATTTTCATAGAGATTTCTATTTACTACAAGATTTATGACACCACTATGCACAATATAGGGGATTATAGGGTGGTTAATGAGTTAAGGACTGAGGTACAAGATGGGTGACATCAAGACCTTTAAATCAATCATATGATCGATATGAGTAGTGATGTAGATAGATAAGTTTTGGAGATGGAGGATGCTTTGGAGGAAGGATCCCACCACATGGTTACTACAAGTGTGGGGCACATGATCACTTTTAGCATGACTTCCCATGCACCCCACTTGTGCATATTGTTGAGGTAACCACAAAGTTGAAGATGATCGAGACCTATAAGAGATCACTCATAAATAAAGGCTTGAGAAGGGTCATAGAATGATCCAATGAAGATGTAGGTCAAATCATAGGACCACCAAGGTATAATCTAAAAATAATCTAATCCCTAAGGTGTAAGTGGCAACTAGGAGTGACCTAACCACATAAGTAGTCTTCATTCCTATTAAGAAGGTGTGACTAAGTTATGATCCCAAAAAGTCTCAAGCTCACATGGTGTACCCAGAGCCTCAAAGAGTAATGTGCCCTGATGGAGTGCACTCTAGAGGGCCATGGATGTGATCCACAATCTACAAGATAAGCTATAACACATATATGAATTTGAGGAATAAGTGAGAAAAGAGATCTAACCTCAAGCATCCAATAATATACCAAGAGATGATATCACATAACTTATATCCCTTCTATGCCTCGATGTAATGGTACTAATGCTCAAGAACCTACTAGTTGAATATAAGGAAAAGTATCCCATTAACATGGTAGGCCCTAGCATGGCAAGAGAGTGAGACTTGTGGGTCACTATGAATTTGGGATATGATAGAGAGTTACTATTGCATATAGATATAAATGGTTATAAATTCCATGACATTCTTGTCTACATCGGTGTAGAGATAAACATCATAATAGGGGATACTTGACACAAAATGGGTAGTCTTTTTCTGTAATTATCCCTTTATTTTAAAATTTTACGACTTAGTGAATGTAAATCCTATGTTGTTAAAGAACTGAGTATAGTAAATCATGGTAATAATATTAAATAGCTATAGCTATTGATTTTTTATAGAATTTATTGACTTTGACCTTTCTAAAAATAGTAATAAATAGTGCAAGTAGGAACTTATCTATAAAATGATTGAGATGGATGATTTAGAGGTTAGAAACTAAGGTAAAAGTTGGTTTGAGAGTCATAAATAGGATCCTAGTTTCAGAACCCCTCTTAGAGAATACTATCCTAATTGGACATTAGTGCCATTCATAAAAATTTAGTGGTAGTGTCCCTATATTGGTCATAGTGTCCTCTATGTAGGACTATCTTAAGCTTCTAGGTGAACTTGTGTCTAGATATATGAGGTTTGTTCCTATGTGCATAAGTGTTGAAACCCTGTATATTTCTTGTTTTGATTAAATTTATGAGAAAACCCTAATCCTCCATGTTTTTAGGGCATTTTATTGATACAAGATAAAAAGTTTACTTGTTATTGGGATATGTTAGACATCCTCAACACCCTATTATGATGAGAGTTGCCTACATACCAATACTCTAAAGAGGTATCAATATTGATGTAGTTTTCCCCACCTAAGTACTAGTGTAAGTGAAAGTAAAGCTAGTATGATAGTTGACTTGAGTGCTTTGACTATGCTTGAGATTATAAATCTAGGAAATCTAAGTTTAATAATGTTGTAGAAGGTCGTTTACAAAAGTAGGGAAAAATAGGGATTGATAACCTTAATTGTTCACAACTTGTTCTATGTTTGAATGTGTATTTTACATCTAATTTCCATCTAGTGGTTAGAGGGTTAAAAGTCATATTTATACCATTTTGATGTTTGTGTGGGTGCTAAAATAGGTCAAGGTTAACCCTATGAGGTCTTAGATTTGAAAAGAGAGCCATTTGTGAAAAAGAGAGGGAAATGAAATTAGTGTAGACACCAAAATTACATCACACACATGTGCATAACTCCCTGTGTCGAAACCCCCCTAAACCCATTTAAATATTAACAATTAATCTCCTTAACCCATATTTTAACACCTCAAACATTTAATTAATTTAAAATACTTAATTAATTTAATTAAAAACTCCTATTGCCACCTTACCTGGCCACCTCGCCCTATGACTAATTCTCCCCTAATGAGTCACCTCAAGACTTGGTCCCCTCATCCTAACTACCCAAGACTTATTCCCACTTCCAAACTAAATTCATAAATAACTACTTCCTTCATAACCTCTTATTATTACTATTTTATAATGGGTATCACACTTGGCACACACAATAATAGGAAACAAGCCCAAAATAGAAATTTTTACCTATTCTAGGGTTGTCAACGTCGGTCAACTCATGACTGATGTCAATGGGATCATCGACATCAAAAATATAATCCAAACTCAAACCTATAGTTTAGGTCAGTATAAATTAAGAAAATTAATTCTTACTCTCATTCAGTCTCTCAGCATTCTATTTTTTGACATCTAGGCTTACATTCACCCTATGTAAGTCAATCACAATCAACAACTAAGCTCTTGAAGACCAACAACACCCACTTATTCTCTTTGTTTAGGCACTCAATTTTAGACTCCCTAATAAGGACCATCAACCTGAAACTTATCATTGAGCAACCACCACAGATAAGTACATCACTAATATTGTAGGTCATTTAAATATTTATTCTACTATTTAATTATATCTACTCTACATTGCTTTACACACTTCTAATCTTACCCCCATGAGGGAGTTACAAAGCTTCCTTTCTTACTACCCCTTTACCTGACATACCAAACCTCTGGCTAGAATTAACCAAGCCATAATATCCCTCTCATAACTCTCCCAACCTCCCTAAGATCCAAACCATTTCCTAGACCTAAGAAAGCCTTCTACAAGCTCTCAAATAATTATTACCCCTACCAACCTTGGTAGCCTAACCGACATCAGTCACCTCACTACTGACCTCAGTAGTATAACTAATATCATTCACTCCCCTACTGATGTCGATAACTGTGGATTCCTTAGCCTCTTCAAAACCTACCCAGACAACTTCTAAAACACAAACAAAGTACCTCACCTACACCCTGTCACTCTCTGTTAGATACAGGTTGTTAATAATGGTAATTTTATCTCTCTTTCACTCTCTCTCTTTACCTCTCTTTTAGTTATTTATTATTTTTTTATCTCTCAAAAGTGGACTACCATCTCTAGGGAAGTTTCACACTTCCTAGAATAAGCACATAGCTTGGTAGCCCACTCATTTAACTACTAACAAACATCTTGTAGTATTTTTTTCTTATTTGTAGGTAGTCCTCCCCAGCTAAAGTGGAGTGCTCACAATGTTTGGATATAATGCATAAACCAAATATGGATTCATTCTAATCACTTATCCCCATCCTTCTTTCTATTTTCCTTTAGACTTAAAATAGACAAAATTTAGTGAACTAATTAGCACCATTATTGGGACACTATCACCATGTGGCACTATTATCCTTATTATGGCACTAGTGTCCAAGTGGTAAAACATTAGGCATAAAGGGCCAAGATGTAATAATTAGGATTTGGGACTATTTTAGGGCTAACTAGGGACACTTGTGGCCTACATGAAGGCTGGATAAGTATGAAAATAGGCTCTAAGATATGTCTAGGGTTAACCTTGGGAAATGTAGTCTCAAGGAGCACTCTTAGCACTCAAATACCACTTTTAGGTGATTACATTTATCCCCCCCCCCTTTATTCTATAAATGTAGCAAAGCAAAATGGCTAGGATAAAGGGAAAAAAAGCATACTTGGAGTTACCTAAGAGGTGAAGCCTATGAAGGTGGGTATGAGTATGTGAAGTATGTTCCAATGCATGTCCTACAAGTGAAACTTGCATAAATTAGTCATTACTTAAAAGATATCAAAAGCAAAGATAATAATGAGTAAAGAAGAAAAACTAAGCAAACAGATAGGAGAGAGGAAAGGAACAAATACACCTCACTGGGTACGTGAACCAATGCATAAACCTAGTAACAACCTGTGTGTGTGCATGTATATAGTGATTAATCAATAAATAGCTTGGACTGAGTTGATGGCTTGCTCAATCCTCATGTGTGGGTACTTGAATAACTCAATCTAATTTTGATTCCATTATAATGTCCTATTCTCCTGAATGAGACACTAGTAGAATACCCTTATCCTAATTTATTCTTGTAGGCTAAATTAGGTAATGTAAGGAAATATTAGTGTGGGGATCACTATTCACCAATTACTATTCACTAATAATATTCATTAGTCATTATTCATGGTGATGTGGCTGGTGATGCATATGATGTTGCAATAGATGAGGTGGCTAGTGGATGAGGTGGCTTAGCCCATAAGAGGATCTATATTAAAATTTAGTACATGTGAAGAGGTGGGGCATAGTACTCCACTAGGTGATAGGGTTCTTTGTCTTTCATAATTCACATGCTTAAATAAGATAAGGGTGAATAGTTGGGGTGCCACCCTTGGGAAGATGCATGATTTGGAAGGTATGGAGAAGTTAAAAGATGTTTTGGGAGTATGTGTCCACATGGGAGGAAGATGCCAAAGTTCTTATTGTTGATTTCTCTCATATGTGTGAGTGAGGTTTCCTTTTTGGAAGCATTTGAAGTGGGGTTTATAAGCACATGAAGGTGGGAAATAATGATAAAGGAGGTGGTTGATCATGTCCCCTTTTATTCCCTTTTTTTTACCCTTGTACTTAATGCCAAGCATGCCCAATAGTATGCATTTTGGCACACATGGGAATGTGGCACCACATTTTCTCTCTCCTCACCATTCAGCTCTCATTCCTTCTTATTTACTAATTCTATAAGTATTAATCTCTTCCCTTTGTCATTCATATTTTGCATATTATAAACCCCCCTATTTTTAGAACTTAAACTTGTGTTCAACTTCTTCCTCTCCTAAGATAAAAACCCTTGGATGTGTATATCTTGAAGGATGGAAACCCTCATAATATTTCTAGTTTCGATGGTGTAAGATCCTCCCTAGTTGGTTTATGGTGATTTCACTTAGAAATCATAATTGGGTTTCATAGTAGATCCAAAATTATAATGTGTAGAGTGTGTGTTATGTGCAGGATCCTAAGTGCAGTTGTGTGGAAAATTGTGGTGTGTTGCAGCTCATAGTAGTTATTTAGTGTATGTGTGTGTAAGTTTTAGAGTTCATGAAATAGATGTATTATCAATTGGTAAATTTATTCATAGTATGAGTTATGTTATCTAATTTTCTATGGATTTGTTAAGAGTAGTTTGTTCTATTGCATCCTTAAGTGTTATCATTATAATCAACTCCTTGGCCTCAATAAATATTTCAATTGGAATTTGGTGTTGAATCAATGTTATATAGCTCTCTTATGAATTTATCCTAATAGGTGTTAGAGTAACAATATTATTTATGGTTGTCTAGTAAATTATTCAGATGATCATAAGTGTAGAAATCACAATTTTATATTGTCTTAGGTTCACTTATAAAGTGATATTGTCATAAAAGTCAGTATTTAGCAATATTCCCATTTAGGGATATTTTAGTGGTATCAAAGCTAGTGATCTTTCCAGCCTATAGGTCATTTTATTATTTGATGCTTCCAAGTGATAGGGAAATAAGGTATTAGAGAAGAGAGTAGAACAAATTATAGCTAATAGAAATAATGGTGATAAAGAAGATATTAGAGAAGTTGATGCAGTAAGAAAGTTTGATGGGATGATTCAAGGGCAAAACCATCTTGTTGACATGTTTATCTGATGTTGTAGTTGATGTAGAATAAGCCTACCAATAATAGTAATAATGGATAAGCTATCACCTCTAGATCAAATAATGTGGACAAATTTCAAGAGGTAGAATCTTGAAATCTAGGAGTTGGGTTCATCAATAGACCCCTAAAGCCCAAGTTCATTTAGAGAGAAGTGTTTCCAAAAGAAGAGAATACATTCCTAGAAGAAGTTTCTCATTTTTATGAGGAGTATATAGCACTTTTGACTAAGATCCAAGATTCTATGACATTAAAAAAGTATATGTCTATAAGGAAGATCCAAGGTGTAACAAGGTAACAGGCTGGATGTCAGTTAAAGCTAAAGGATTTCGAGCATACCTTTGGTAAGATAACTATCTCTATTTTTAATGGATCTGATAAATGTACTGATAGATCATGGTTACATAAATTAGACACATACTTATCTCTTAATATAATGGTAGAGGAGGAAGCTATCAAGTTTTCCACCCTTCATTTTAAAGATGTTGCACATGATTAGTGGCACCATGGCCTAATCACTCAAAATCATGATCAAATCAGATCATATGACAAATTCTATAAAAGTTTGATTGAGAAATTCAACAAAAGGGATCCTAAAGAATAATTTAGAGATTTGACTCATCTCACTTAAAGAGATAATGTGGATGAATATGTTCCTAATTTTCAAAAATTATCTATCATGGTAACTGATATTTTAGAGAGGAGGCTCATGGTTATTTTCATAGAAGGATTGTATGAGCATCTCAAGGATCTTGTGAAGGCATTAAATCCTTCCTCTTTATAAGAATCTATCAATAAGGCATTTGATATGGAGACTTTTATACCTTCAAATCCCTCACTTTGGAATAAGTCTAAAAGGAAATTTCAAAAGAAGGTTATGGCTAGCTGACACATAAAAATGCACCTCCAAACGTGCATGAGAAGGTAGGAGTAAACTTAGGAGGAAGAAACTATATTTCTATTGAAAATATCCATGGACTCCAAGACATAAGTGCCTTGGGAAAGGTATGGTACATTATATATAGGTCACTTTTGATTGTGAGGAGGAGGAGGTAGATTCTAGCTTAGATAGTGATTAGGAGAAGGTTGATACAGAGTAAGAGGAGAATACTGCATGAGAACCTGAGGAAGGAACTATTGATTCTCTTTTAAGAACCCCTAGATATCGCCCTTTCAAGGTGAAAGGAGTTTTGTAAGGACAATGTGTAATATTTTTGATTGAAATTCGGGCAACCCATAAATTCATAAATGAAGGCTAGGTGATGAAAAGAGGTCTTTAGGTAGAGGATTTTTTGTTTAATTTTATGGTTACTGATGGATTTACTATTAGTTATAGGAAGAAGATTTCATAGTTGAGTATTACCTTGGGAAACTATCAAGTGACTACATATTTTTATATTGTCAGAGTTGGGGAGATTGATATGGTTCTCAGCATTAAGTGGTTGCACTCCCTTGGGAAATATTCATAGAACTTTTAGACTATGAAGCTCAAATTCTGGCATGAAGGAAAAATGGTTATTCTTAAAGAAATGTTTAATGGAGCACTTGGTTTGGCCATTGAAAATAGGATGGAATAACTTTTTTGAAATGGGGAGGTGGCTTGAGAAGCCCAATGTTTGATCTCTCTTCACACCCCTTCTAATAAAGACGGTCAACATCATGTGGATATCTAATCTGTATTGGATAAGCATAGTGTGGTTTCTAGTGATATTCCTCCTAGTATATCAATTGATAGGGGTTTTGAACATGTGATAGAGCTATAAGAGAGATATAATCCCATTATCATGACTCTTTATCAGCACCCTAAGAGATTCAAAGATGAAATTGAGAAAATAATCAAGGATTTATTGGATATGGGTCATATCAGGCCTAGCTTGAGTCCCATTGCTTGTTAAATTATTTTGGCAAAGAATAAGGACATGACCATGTGGATGTGCATTATTTATCATATACTTAATAAGAATACTATAAATAATAGGTACCCTATTCCCAGGATTGATGAGTTGTT
Source organism: Torreya grandis (assembly GCA_037957365.1). Taxonomy (NCBI): domain Eukaryota; kingdom Viridiplantae; phylum Streptophyta; class Pinopsida; order Cupressales; family Taxaceae; genus Torreya; species Torreya grandis. Next base: position 321,664 of record JARHVA010005913.1, on the reverse strand, counting down.
GGATATACTGCATGGAGCTGTGTATTTTTTGAAGATTGATCTTCATTCAGGGTATCATCAAATCAGAGTCTGTGAGAAAGACATACACAAGATGGTATTTCAATGTCATTACAGCCATTACAAGTTTATAGTCATGCCTTTTCATTTTACCAATACTCCTACTACTTTTTAGTCTTTCATGAATCATATATTCAACAAGCAGTTGAGGAAATTTTTACTATTATTTTTGATGATATTTTGATATACATCGGGACATGAGAGGACCACCTCAAGCATTTTGATGAGGTGTTGGGTATTATGGAGGTACAGTATTTTTTCACAAAATCCTTCAAGTGTGATTTTAAAATGACAAAGATACTTTAATTGGGCAATGTGATTAGTGTTGATGGAATGAAGGTCCATCAAGAAAAAATCTAGGCCATCTTGGATTGGCCACCATAAAAGACATTGACAGATTTAAGGGGATTTTTTAAACTTTGTAGTTACTATAGGAGGTTTATTAAGGATTTTTCTTAGTTGAGTGTATCTCTTATATATCTCACTAAGAAAGGAGATTTTGAATGGATAGATGAGGCTCAATGCACATTTGAAAAGATCTAGGAAGTAATGAACACTTATCATGTTTTAGCATTACCTAATTTTTCTTAGCCCTTTATTTTGGAGTGTGATATGTTAGGTGCAGGGATAGGTGTCATGCTTATGCATAATATGCACCCCATTACGTATGAGAGAAGGAAGCTCTGGGATGTGAATATATTTTACTCCACCTATGATAAGGATATGTTTGCCATCATGCATGCTTTGGCAAAGTTCAGGCAATATTTGGTAGGTGTAAAATTTGTTGTCAAAATATATCATAATAGTTTAAAACATTTATTAGAGTAGAAGGATTTGAATCAGAGATAGTAAAAGTGGGTAAGAAAATTTTAGGCTTATTATTTTGACGTTGAGTATGTGAAAGGGAAGAGGAATATATTAGCAAATGCCATTTCTAGGAGACCCAATTTATGTTCTATGACTAAGGTTTTAGTTTATTGTAAGGCTCCCCTCTTGGCAAAGTATTCCAAAAGAAATTTTTTATGCAAGCTTATGAATGGTAGAACTTAGGATGACAGATATAGAGTGGTAGATGATGTCATTTACTACAAGGATAGGATTTATTTCATGCCTGAATCAAGATTGAAGGAGAATTTTTTAAGGGCCATTCATGACACACCTCTTGTAGGACATTAGGTTTATTTCAAAACCTACACATGAATCAAAGAGATATTCTCATGGAAGGTTCTTAAGGATGATGTCTTGTGCCATGTCAAATAGTGTATGACTTGTCAGTAGAACAAGTTAGAGCATACTTTCCCAGTAGGATTATTGTATCCATTTCTTATCCCTAAGTAAAAGTGTGAGAGTATATCCATGGATTTTATTACATGTCTACCTAAAGTGGAGGGAAAATATTACACCTTTGTGTTGATTGATAGGTTGACCAAATATGTGCATTTTTTAGCCATATCTTATGAGTACAAGGCACCTCAAGTTGTGGAGTTTTTATATAGAGAGGTGTTTACATTACATGGATTACTAAAGAACATTATCAGTGATTAGGATGGTAGGTTTCTTAGTATATTTTACTAAGAGTTATTTAGACTAACTGGCATAGAATTGACCCCAAGCACTAGTTACCACCCCCAGATGAAAGGTTAGATATATATCATGAATAAATGGGTGGAAGTATATTTGTGTAGTTATGTTATGGGGTAGTGAAGGGGTTGGATTAAATGGTTATATTTGTGTGATCATTGTTACAATACCACCTTTACATGTCCATTGGCATGACTCCTTTCCAAGTATTATATGGGTATGATGCTATGTCTTTTGTATATTTAGCATTTGATGATAGTAGGGAACCTAAGGCAAAGGATTGGATTTAGGAGATTTAGGACATCCTTAAGTCACTTAAGGATAATCTTGATCATGCCCAAGATTAGTAGAATATTTATGTGGATAGGCATACAGTTGAGAGGAGTTTTGAGGTTGGAGGCTTATTTTTCTTGTGCCTGCAATCATATAGATAATTTACATTAAAGAAGAGTGATGCAAAGAAGCTTAAGACTCACTTCGATGGACCTTACAATATTTTATAGAGATTTGGTGAGCTGTCTTATGAATTGAAGTTGCTAGAGTGTAGTACGATTCATAATGTATTTCATGTTTCTTACCTCAAAAAGGAACTCAGGTAGCATATCATGACATCTCATGAGCTAACACCATTGTATGAGGAGCGTAGGTTCGTCTTGGCTCCTAATTCTATTTGGATGTTAGAGAGAGGATATTAAGGATCTGAGTGCTCAAAGAATATCTGGTCAGATGGAAGGACTTGCCCTTAGAGGATGCTACATAGGAGGGAGAGAAGATTCTTCAGCATCCAAATTTATAATTGCTTGTGGGAAAGTAATTTTGGGAAGGGAGGACTATAATTTCCCCTTCACCCAAATGAGACACTGGTAGAACACTGTTAGCCTATTTTATTCCCATAAGTTAATTAGGGTAATGTAAGGGAATATTAGTGTGGGGATCACTATTCGCTCATTATTATTCATTATCACTATTTATGGTGATGTGGTAGGTGATGTAGGTGATGATGCTTCAAATGATGTGGCTAGTGGATGAGGTGGTTTAGTCCACAAGAGGATCTATATTGAAATCTAGTGCATATGAAGAGGTGAGGCATAGTAATCCACTAAGTGATAGGGTCCTTTATCTTCTGTAACTCACATGCTTAAATAAGATAAGGGTGAATAGTTAGGGCACCACCCTTGTGAAGATGCATGATTTGGAAGGTAGGGGGAAGTTAAAATATGTTTTGGGAGTATGTGTGCACGTGGGAATAAGGTGCCAAAGTTCCAGTTGTTGATTACTCTCACATGTGTGAGTGAGTTGCCTTTTTTGGAAGCGTGTGGAAGTTGGGTTTGAAGGCAAATGAAGGTGCGAAACAAAGATAAAGGAGGTGGTTGATCTTATCCCCTTCGATTCTTTTCATTTTTACCCTTGCACATAACGCCAAGCATGCCAAATAGTATGCATTTTGGAACACATGGGAATGTGGTGCCACATTTTATCTCTCCTCACCATTCACCTCTCAATCCTTCTTTACCAATTCTATAAGTATGAATATCTTCCCTCTGTCATTCATATTTTACATATAATGAAAGCCCCCTATTTTCAAAATTTGAACTTGTGTTCAACTTCTTCCTTTCTTAGGATGAAAACCCTCTGATGTGGATATCTTGGAGGATGGAAACCCTCAAAATATTACTAGTTTTAGTGGTGTAATATCCTCCTAGCTGGTTGATGGTGATTTCACTAAAAAATCACAATTGGGCTTCCTATTAGATCTAGAATTATAGTGTGTAGAGTGTGTGTTATGTGCAAGATCTCTAGTATAATTATGTGGAGAATTATGGTGTGTTGTAGCTCATAGTAGTTGCTTAGTGTATGTGTGTGTAAGTTTCAAATTTCATGTAACAAATGTATTATAAATTGGTAGTGTTCTACATGTTATGATTTGTGTCATCTAATATTGTAAGGATTTGTTAAGATTAGTTTGTTCTATTATATACTTTAGTGTTATCATTGTAAATATCTCTTTGGCTTGAATAAATATTTCAATTGGCATTTGGTGTTGAATCAATGTTATACAGCGCTCTTATGAATGTATTCCAATAGGTGTTAGAGTAAAAATATTATTTTTGGTTGTCCAGTAAGTTTTTTAGATGATCTTAAGTGTATAAATCAAAATTTTATAGTGACCTAGGTTCATTTAGAAAGTAATATTGTCATAAAAGTTGGTATTTATCAATATTCCCATTTGGGGATATTTCTTCCACCATTTCCACCCCTGCTCGATGGATCATGTCCTATGAATAGCTTGGATTGGACTGAAGGTGTGTTCAACCCTCTCATGTAGGTGGCTCAAAAACTCAAAAAAACTATGACTCTATCATTTCCCACCCTTGTGTGGTAGATGCATCTAAAACTAAACTTGCATGATATAATTGAAATTGTCTAATTGGGTATGTCAGCTCTAAGGCCACTCGACTATCTTTGGTAGCTCTAGGCCACTCAAAAATGCCAACCACTATAGATGGAGTAAGGCATGAAAGTGGTGTGTAATTTAGAATATGATGTTGGGTGTATACAATGAAGAGAATGACATGGAATTTTTCATTCCATTTGATCAACTAGTGTATAAGTGAGCATAAAAAAATAATGTGTCATGCACATGCCCCCAAATATGATATCTTTGCATATAAAATTTGGACTAAGTTGTAATAATCTATATCTGAGTATCTATATTGAATATGGGAATGTTCATTCCATGCATGATGCCCCCAATCTAAACAAAATGGTTTGAATTTGAATAAAATTAGGTAAAATTGATAAATTTGTAATGGAATTTATACAAACCAATATTGTACCTATTGTACTTTTTTAGCCAATTTGGGTTTTTTTGAAATTGAGGCTACTATTTAGTAGTATTATATCTTAAATAGTATTGTCATTATTGGATATGTGACACTAGTGTCCTAAATTGGGCACTAGTGTCCTACTCTAATTTATGTGCAACTATGTTGATCTTTGTGTCACTAGTGTTTACCTGAGTCTAATTTTATAATTTGGGCCTATATACTAATAAATGTACCATGAATGCATTATAGGAGCCTGATCTCTATGACAAACCCTTGTGAATGCCTCCTCTTTTGAGGGGAGTTATTAAATGTGTCCAAGAACTATTCAAAAAATAAAAAGCTCCAAAAATGTGTGTTAACCAGAACATATATGATATCTTCATAATAATCCAATATAATGTGCATACATAGCCTTAAAATGTAAGATAATTTGACCATAAGCTTATAATGTGTGATGTATGTCATGTGTAGCATTCTCAAGGGTGTCGAGATAGATATAAAAATGTATGTAAAAACAAATATAAGTAAAAAAATAGCCACCTAGGGGATGGGGCATGATGTCCATCATAGCACCCAAGTAAGAAGGGGAGATGCATGAGGTCCCTCATGCCACCTAAAATTGGAGTGTGTATTAAGTAAAAGATAAGTGTCATGGCCATGATGCATAAAAAAAGCATACATACAACATACGAGGGATACAAAGTAGGCCAAGAGGCCATAATACAAGGTACATGGATACATGTCATTAAATATGAGAAAATGGTACATACAAGGACATGTTAAAATGTCCACATACGCAAGCAACAAACAAGCTAGCTTAGAGCCACACAGAAGGACATGTTCAAATATTTTCATACATAATCAAGAAGGCACACACAAGGACATGGGCACATGTCCAAAACATACATACTATAAAAATAAGTGGCATAGATCCAAAGAGCAATGGTGTATTCAAATGCCCTCGAATATAATAAGCATAGAGATATAATCAAATCTAAAGTAGGAAAGCTAGAAATAAAAGTATGCATGAACATGTAATACAAATCTATATAAGAGATAGGGTGTACATATGTTGAGTTTAAAGTACTAATAGCTGGGAAAAAATCTAAGTGTAGCATGATCAATATCAAGATATAACAAATCTAAGGCTATGAGTATAGAAATATATAACCTAGTAATCGAAATTATGTATAAGGTTACCCCAAGTGGGTGAATGTGTCAAATGAAGAACCCATGTATCTATGTAGATGCCCCTAGTAGGTAGATAATAGCAAATATGGATTGGTTTAGTGGACCTGAGTACTGTATCAATTTACAAGCACTCGACAAGAATAAGTGAAGCATGTATGTATGATAAAATTGACTATACTAAGATAGATAGCATATATAGTGTCTATTAAATATAAGAAATGTAAACATGAAAATGCATATAATCTATAATTTTATGTTTTTTGAGTAAATATTTGAGTGTTTTTTTATTTTTGAAATATTATATTATTTTTGTATTTTTTGGATATAATCTATATACAATCAACATGAAAATGAAACTAAATACAAGGAGCAAGAAATAAGGAAAGTATGTACAAGTAGGGAAGAATAATACTAACCAATGAGTCTCATGGGGGAGTCACTATCACTATGGCCTATGTCAAAAATTAGGAATGGTAATCTCTTATGCAGTGTGATTGTTATGTTGGAGCTGAATGGTATTGCAGTATGAATTTGGGTATTATGCATTGTCAAAATCATAATAATCATAATAACCTAGAATGTTAGAGGGAATTACCTCATACTATGGAGTCAACCTTTCTAAATTATGATTTAAAATATCGATTGTTATTTTTCCCTTTGAAACTATGTTTATTATAGACATATGGTGTTGTGGAATCCCTTTTACTAGAAAGCCTTTTTTGGGAATGTTTATTGGCTTAGTATGATTTTAACTTTGCAACTTAAGTTCTTGATATTTTTGTAACATATCCTATGTATCTAGACTTTTTTCCTTGATAAATTATTTTTGTGAATGATTTTCCTTAGGATAAATAAATCCCAAACTTTTTTGACCAATATTATCAATTTTTAAAATAGGCGTAGTGATGCCTTGGGCCTACTTGCCCAAACCTTGACTGTGATAATCAGACTATTGTAGATATTTTTGACCAAACCCATACTGATTTGAAAGTTGAGACTCATTTTAGAGAGGTAGATTTGTATCTTTTACTTATTTTACCTATGCTTATTGTATTATCTCTTACTCGGGTTGTGCTTTATGAACCTTTTTTTGTTCTAAGTTATGATTTAGTAACCATTTCTTTAATATTTCTGAATTTGACCCTTTTTGAATTTGTAGATGTGTCATTATATATTATTTATATGATGTGTCATATTTTGAGTCATTTGTATCCATAATTTTTTATATTTTCCTTTTTAATGCTAAATATGAATCAGTGTGGTGCCTGTGCATTTTATGATATGCACAATAATGTCTGGATCTCCTTATTGGGTGTAAAAGAGGTAGGTTGAGCAACTTATCTTTAATCATTTCCCTTATTATCTCTCTTGAACTCTTATTTGACTCTTGTAAACTTTTTGAATCACTCATAACAAATGCATTATTTTTTACTTTATGATTTGGATGTGAAATAATGTTAAGTACAACTTTTCTATGTGTAGATTCATATACATGGTTTACACTAGCATATTTTGAAGATTATGTACATTTAATGTGATTTTCTAATAATTTGACATTTTCACTTAATAACTTATTTTGATTCCATAATTCTAATATAAACTTATTCATAATGATAATTTGATCCCTTAAAGTCTTACCAGTGCAAACCCTAGTTACTTTGAATTAAACATGTTGGCACACATCCTATAGGGGAGGGATGTGGATAGGCTGAGTATGGGCATTAGTAACAATAGTATAGGATGATTCATCTTGTGTAGGAGTGATAACATGGTCTTTGTTAGAGGGAAAGTAGTTAACACCCTCATGGAGATGAGGAGAATAAGGAGATTATTTTTTGTGCATAAGATATGACATTGAAACTTGAAACATAGTTGTTAGTTTATGTGATAGATCCTCTATATATGTAAGCATTTTTTCCTTAATTCAATTCCACATAAGATAACAATAACATGTTAGAGATAGAATGAAATATGATAAACATTACTATTGATATCAATCATCATCTATACACGTGTTTATGTTTTTTCTAAGTTCATTACAAATTAAAGGGAACAAGCAAGCAAATAAAAGTATTAAACTTTGAAAAAAAAGTGATAAACTTATTCTAACATGATTATATCAAATAAAATAAAAAAATGTATGGATCTAAAATTTGAATGCTAGAAATGTAAACCCTAGGGTTATATAGGGTTAGGGTTTGTGCAATATTCAAAGTAATCCAGGTTCACCAAATGTTTTAACCTTTTAGGACTTAGTGAATGCAAATACTATATTATTAAAGAGGTGAGTAAGTAAATTAGGGTAATAATATTCAATAAATATAGTCATTGATTTTTTATAAAATTGACTAACTTTAACCTCTCTAAAAATAGTAATAAATAGTGTAAGTATGAACTTAACTAGAAAATGACTAAGATAGATGATCTAGAGGATGAAACCTAAGGAAAAAACTGGTCTAAGTTTCATAAATAAGATCCTAATGATTGAAACCCTATTATGTAGTAGTACCCTAATTAGATAATGGTTCAATTATTAGAAATGTGTTAGTAGTGTCCTATATGCAGGACTGTCTTGAGCTTCTAAGTACACTTGTGTCTAGATTTGTGAGGTATATTCCTATGTGCATGAGTTCTAAAACCCTGTATATTACATATTTTAATTGAATTTGTGAGCAAAATCTAATCCTTCATGTTGTTAGGGCATATGATTGATACAAATTGAAAAGTGTGTTTATTAGTGAGGTAGGTTGAACATCCTCAACACCCTGTTGTGATGAGAGTTGCCTACATACCAATAATCTAAAGAGGGATCAAGATGATGTATTTATCCCCACCTAAGTGTTGGTGTAAGTGTAAGTGAATCTAGTATGATAGTTGACTCGAGTGCTCTGAATATGCTTAAGACTAGAAATCTAGGTAATCTGAGCTTAGGAATGTTGTAGATGGTAGTATGCAAAAGTAGGGTAGAATAAGGATTGATAACCTTAATTTTGCATAAATTGTTCTATGTTTGAATTTGTATTTTGCATCTTATTTCCATCTAGTAGTTATAGGGTTAAAATTCATGTATTTATATCATTTTGATGTTTATACAGGTGTTAAAATAGGACTAGGTTAACCCTAAGAGGTTCTATATTTGAAAATATATTTGTTTATGAAAAAGAGAGGGAAAATACATTAGCATCATTATTGGGACACAAGCACCATGTGGCACTATTGTCTTTATTATGGTGCTAGTGTCCAAGTAGCTAAACACTAGACATGAAGGGCTAGGATGCAAGAATGAGGGTCTAAAACTAATTTAGGGCTGACTAGGGATACTTCTAGCCCACATGAAAGCTAGATAAGTATGAAAATAGGCTCTAGGATAGGTCTAGGGCTAAGCTAGAGATAATTAGTCTCAAGTATCACTCTTAGCACTCAAATACCACTTTTAGGCAATTACACCCCTCATGTGTTGCTCATGGTAAATAAAACTAAGGCCCAACCCATGGGTATTTTACCTAATGCTAGTTTGGAGATATTGGGTTCTAAGTTTTAGGCAAACTTTGAATTAATCAAGCTTGTAGAGGCCAACAACTACATGGAATTACTCAGAATACCATGGTGTTACATGAATAACATGCATATGTCCTTTAAGTGGTGTTTTATGATCTTTAAGAATGGAAAAGAGTGTTTGGTCATCCCTTTATCAGTTGATCAAGTACCCCCATATGTGTAAAGTGTTGATCTTAAGGATGAGATCAATAATATATACAACATTAATGTATAAGGAGTAGAGAACTTAGAGCCTAATGCAAAAGGCATCTTACATTAGGATGATGACCAGTTAATTTATAATACTAAAACCAATGCCTATGAGTATGGGTGCATAAATATTATGAAGAAATTAGGTGAAAATATGGCATCATCAAATTATTACCTTGATCTCAACACTCAGAGAGGACCACTCACATCAATTTTAAGCCCTCCCACACTTGTAAAATTATCTAGATACCATGCGTCTGGACAAATGTTAATTGGGTATTGTAAATAAACAAAGGGAGACTTACTAAGTTATCTTAATTTACCACTTTCAATAATCTAGACCCCTATGTATAGGACTTAGAAGTTTATGTCCCAAAGGATCAAGATCAGATAGGCACCCTGGTCTACATTCTACAAATGATTGTCACATGATTGTGGGCCACCAAAAAACCTAACCTACCAACCTAGGCCTAAATCAAAGATGCCATGTGTTCTAAGCTTAAATAGAGTAACTTTTTGATGCTTGGATTTGCACCCTTGAGAATATGCTTAACTCTCCTCATCAAAGTGGCAAAATGGAATCATATCTCTTGTTGTGGGTGATAATTTCATTGAGATGAATCTCTATATTAGGGGCTATCTCCCATTGATGCACCTTTAAAGATCTCTCTAATATATCAATTGTGTATGAAAAAGGAGAAAGAAAACAACTAAGAAAACAAGTGGTGATGTACCAATATAATATGCCCTTTCAATTGACTAAAATCACTACTTAAAGACCAACAAAATTTTCTCACACAAAACTCATAACTCCTTATGTATTGTCACATCAATATTTTGCATGTTAGATTCAAGAAGGCACTCAACATTTCAGAGAGAAACAAACAATTCCAAGAAGGAATATAGTCTTAAACCAATTTTAAAATATTTATCTACTTAATAAATAATACTAACAAGGACCTATAACAATACTCTTTCTACACATTTGGTAGGTAATCGAGGATAACAGCTTAAGAAAGATAAACTTTCACTAAACAAGAACAACATGATTTCGACCGATACACAATAGTGCAGCATGTGAGTGGCAAAACTTGTATTATTTCTTCAAGAGTTTTCCAAGTATAAATTTGGCCAAAGTTTTTCCAATAACCAGTAGAGGCTCTTGAAAATAATCTAAAGAATACATATATATAGCTTTTAAGAGAGGGTTCAAGCGAAGGGAAGTCCAAAAATGACTCAGACATGTGTCAACTTGAGATTAGAATAGTTATTTTGAATTTTGTAATATGTTCTCTTTATGAATGCTAGTAGAATCAAGATATTTTGGACGTTGTTTTGCTATAAATAGGTTCATCTATTGGAAATTTCTTTTAATGCTAGTTGCTCTTTATTGGCTCATCAAGTTATGTAATGGTGTAATAACTTGAACCATCGACCTACCTATTTATTCTTGTTGTGTACCAAATGCTCATGATTCTACCATTTATCATTTTCACATTTGTCTTCAGGGTCCCACCAAACTTCTTTGACTCTAACAGCTAGTTCTTGCAGTTTGAAATTGACATTCTACAGGTCGTTACCTTTTGGGTATTTATTTCAAAAAAATTATTCATAGCCATTTGTCTTCAAAATTTTCTCATGATCACTTTTATCAAAGGAATTCATTTGGGATATTTATTTTGATTCTTTTCCTTCGACTTTATACTTGGTCCTTTCTCTATTTTGGTCTTTTTGCTTGGTTCTTCCTTCGAGAAATTTGTCTAAAGAAAATCATTTGTTTCAAGCCTTATTTTCAAGTTTTGTGAAATAATTCTTCGAACAATCTTTCTGAAAGAATTCATTCCTTTGGAGTTTTTATTTTTCCCTTTGAAATGTTCCTTTGGGCTTCTTAAAATGGACCTTCAACTTTGGAATGACCCTTTGGCACTTGGAAATGACCCTCCGGCACTTGGAAATGTCCCTTTGGATTTTTGGAATGACTCTTTCAGAAGATTGAAGATGCCCTTTTCTTTTGAATTGCCCTTCAAAAAAACTATTATGGACCTTTGAAAAACTTGTTTCGGCCAAAAAGTCTAAAACAATTCCTTCCTTTAGATTTTTGTTTAGCCCTTCGACCGAAAGAAATGGTCCTTTTGGAAAATTGAAGATGACTTATGGAACTTCTGCAAATAACCCCTTCAGAAGAAATGAAAGTGACCACTTTCCAAATAAAATACCCTTCAGGAAGGTTGTAAATGATCCTTCAAAAAAATTGAAGTGGACCTTTTCCTGACAAAAGATACCCTTCAGAAAAATAGAACATACCCTTTAGAAAAGTTGTTTTAGACAAAATGTCTGAAACAATTCCTTCAAATTTTTTGAAGTGAACCATTTCTTACAAGAAAGATACCCTTCAAAAAAATTGTTTGGACAATTTTATCGAAGGAATTAGTCTCTATCTTCTACTTCAAAAAACCTATTCTTGGATAAATTGTCTAAAAGATTTCAACACTTAACCAAAAAACTCAAAGACAAAAACCCTGAAGATAAAACTTTCAAAGACAAAACACTTAGCAAAAGACCAAAACAAATCTTTTAAAAAAATTAGACTTGTACATTTGTTGTGGCTTGTACAGAACATTTCCTACATATTGGACTTAACCAAAGATATAAACTTAGGAAGCTAAATTTTTAGATAGGGGGTGACCAATTTTGGCTTGAAAAGCCAAAATTTGGTCAACAAAATGGTGACTCACAAGGGTTGTATGCCTGTTATACTGACCAAACTAGTAGCTTTATCCAACTTAAGGCCAATGGAGTCAATGGAATCTTGAAGATGACTAAAAGGGATTATGCCAAAATAAAACACAAGGAAACACACCACACAACAACAGCAAGACCAAGCAAAGACAACATAAAATAAGACAAGGACAAACTCACACATGTACATAAGCACTTAGGGAACACTAAAAAGTAGGAAACTATATATAGTTGATAAAAAGAAAACTTCAATAACAATGCTTTATATATATCCCATTGACGAGGATATTCAGCTCTTCTCCATCCAACTTTGAGAGTTGGAAATCATTGTGTTGTTTGCATTGTGTGATCACATATGGGCCACTCCATAAAACATCAAACTTTACGTGTCTTCCAAATTTGGCCTTGTCTTCATCCCATTTTAGGATAATGTCTCCTTCTTTAAAACTCCTTAAGCATGGATTTCTTGTCAAAATGCTTCTTTGTTTGTTCTTGGTGAGTTGTCATGGTTTGCATAGCTTGATCTCTTATCTCCTCAAGCTCCATCAACTCACATAACCTGACTTCCATGTTGTCATTCTACATCAATTATAGATGATAGGTAAGATCTAAATCTAGTAACTCAAGTGAGATAAGAAGTCTAGCTTCCTTTCTATACACAAGTGTGTATGGTGAGTTCCCAATTGCTCTCTTTAGGGTGATCCTATCAGCCCAAAGGGTTGTCTTCAACTTGGTGTGCCAAGTCCTTTGATTTTCTTCCATTGTTATCTTTGTTGTCCCCAAAAAATGTCACTCATTTTTGGGACAACATATGACTGTTTTGGTCCTACACAGATCAAAATCCTCTCTCCCCTTTTCAAAAATTGTCCTGAGCATTCAAGTTCTTCATTTTTCAAAAGCTTTTTCAGTTAAGGGACCCTGCAGCTACTTTTCTACGGACTCTCCCATATCTATGAACTCATTTCTATGAACGTTGTAGGTTGGTTTCTATGAAATCTGTAGGAAAGAAATAGGTTCAACAATTTCATAGGCTTTCATGGGTAAATTCTCTCCAAGGAGCAAGTTTCTAACACTTAGGCAATTTCTAGATTAGTTCAGTGGTTTAATGGGTTCAATAGTTCCAATGTTCAACGTGCGGGTTTTTCATTTTGTGCAAGTTTTGTCTAAGTCTCAATGTTGAGCAGAAGCTTCCAAGTGTCATATGTCAAGACACTTTATATTTTATTTTCAAGAAGCAGTGGAAGATGCCACATGTCCCTTATAAAGCTTGTCGGAAGCCTCCAAGTGTCAAATTCCACAGCTCCTTCTTTTTGTTTCACTATTTTGAGTAAGGACCATGGTGGGCCCTGAGAAAATGGCCAAAATTAAGCAAAACTCTCCAAGTGTCACCATCCATGTGATTGTTAAAAGTACGTGGAATGTGCCACGTGTCACATTGTAACTCAATAAAGCGTGACAAGTGTCGGCATCCACATTTTAAGCTTTTCATAAGTTTAAAAGCTTCTTTCAATAAGATTCTCATAGAATATTTTGAAAAGCACCAAGTGGCAATAGCAAAAAGTTTGTAATATGTTTATAAGAAGCTATAGAAGTTGCCACGTGTCCTTGGTAAAACTTGGTGGAAACTGCCAAGTGTCAACATCCACAACTATTGAGTAAGGATTGTGGTGAGCCCTGGGTAAGTCACAAAAACAAGCAAAACATGCCAAGTGTCTGCATCCATGTGAATCCAAATGAGTCCTGAATGTTTCTACACTATTTCTAAAAAAATAGTGAAAGCTGCCATGTGTCATCTTCCGCAAGACTCTCAAAAGGTAGCTAAAGTTTTTGTAGTTTAAGTGGATGCTACCAAGTGTCCTCACCTGTTTAGGGAAAAAGTTGCCATGTGGCACCGTTGAGGTTAGTAGAAAGTTCCACCTATCCCCATTCCCCTTTTGAAGTTACCAAAGCCGAAGGAAATAAAGGATAAAATTTCATCGAAGAAATAAAAGCCTGAAGGCCACCCAATTGAGCCCGAAGGGTAGGTACCCTTGTGGGAGGCACTTGACATTCAAAAAAGGACCATTTATAAAGCCCAAAGGGACACCTTCCCTTCAGAGTGTTCCAAAGGCTTGATAAAGACACATAAAGAAGCTTTGAAAGACTTAGATGAATAGGAGCCTTCAAAGATCAAAGGTTCAACATGGTTCAGGTGACTAGTAACGTCCCCACGGGCATCAAATTTAAGGTGATGGAATATCCATTAATATTTAAATATGGCATGAAACTTGAAAATTAAAACAAGCAATTGGCTGAAAAGAGAGCTCGAGAGCCCTAATTGCTGCAAGGAAGAGAAAACAATACAAAAGATCAAAAATATCTATAGGGGGTTATTTCCAGTAGGTGAAACAGTGGATCGAGCAGACTTCTGAGCATGCCAAATCAAGGATGCGGCCTCTTTTTATTCTATGAATTAAAGGCGAATGGACAGCTGTGCAGACACTAGGAAAAGGACCAGGCAGTCCATACTAAGGAAGAGACATATTAGATGAATTAGCATGCCATAATTAAGACAATCACCCTATTATAGCATGGCTCTCCTTGACAAAACTAAAAATGCATTCAAGGCATTGAATGTAGCATGGGCCGCTCCATGGAACAAAGTGCCAAGCCTTTCTTGGCCTCTATATATTATAATTTCTTTGTTTGTTTGAGGGTAGATCTCTTTATTATCAGAAGCAAAACTTTGCCTAAATTAAAAGGCATTACTGAGACTTTGAGCTCATATTGTTCATCATATTTCTTTATTTGAATCAGAAAGCAAGTTACTTTCAAACTTTGTGTTGTTATAGCTTGTATCATTCTAGGAGATTATTCTTATGTCTATTTCCTGAGTGTATTCTTGTTTATTCAAATTAACAAGCAGAACTAGGGGAAGTGATAAGGAAGATGTCCTGAAGCTAGTTACTTTTAGATTGTGTTGTCATAGTTGTCTTCAGTGTGTGTTTGTTTTTTGTTCATGTGTAAAGGACCTTGGGATGACTGTGTTCCCTCATTGTCCTTCGTATCTCAATCTTGGGCAGTCGAGGTGGAGACTTTGTGCTACATATCAGTCTGCTAGTTACTATGCCCTTGGTTACCAATTACTTGTCACTACCTGAAAGAACTCTTGTTGTTCCTTGCAAGATCACTTCTGAATGAAGAGAAGTTCCTTCAGTGTCTTCACTAGGATTTTCTCCTCTATTTGTTAACATCATCTCTAAAAAAGAGAGATGGATGGTTTATTCTACCCTTGACTATTATTTTCTACTTATTTATATAGTATATAGTGCCTCATAGTTATAAGGGAACCTCCCCTTGATGATAAGAGAGATTTGCCCCCTTTTGATGTGGTAAACTCGCACATCTGGATGACCAATCTCCTCATGTTTTGGTTGAAGAGACCTATTTTTCTCAACAATTAGATGGTGACAAAATATTCACCCAACAATTTTTGATGACTCTACTGGGGATTTACATGTAATCTAAAGCCTCAAGTTTTAGATTGAAGAAGTCCCTACCCTTATCCATCATATACTCTGGTGACTCCATTTTGTGTCTTACCCACTATCATTATAGCCTTACCATCTCCCTTCACCTCCATGCCAACTGGGATAAAACATGTAGTTTGAAGCCTCAAGCTTCAAGTTGAAACTGGGCCAATTCTTTCCCATTTTTGTTCTATAATCTGGCAACTCCACGCTATACTAGAAGCCAAAGAGCCCAAAGTGTTGTTGAATCTATTTTGGAGTTGGTGTAGCAGGGTAATTTTGACTTGTTCCCTCCCCAACTTCAAGTCCAAAGACCTAGGAGTGTTCCTCCTACCCATACCAGGACACCAACATAAGGCAGAGTTTCCTTTTCTACTATTAGCAAAGATTTGCCTATCCACACGCCGCCTAGATTTGTTATTCCTCTTTTCATAATCCCATCATGGTAGTTCAAGGCCCCTGGGGCAACTCATTTGGCCCAATTAACCTTACTCCACCCCTACATGAACTTCCACACAGCTCAAGAAAGAACTTCCCCAAATTCTTTGGTGATGGGAGAGTTCACCCTGACGAACACATTGCAGCCTTCAACATAGCCTGTAGTGTGATAGGAGTGGAATTTTAAGACATGGAAGTCAGGCTCTTCATGGAAACACTACAAGGTGCTATTGTAGACTAGTTCTACCATCTGTAAGCTCAATCAATGACTGATTGGGACACACTCAAAGCTAATTTGAAGCCAAGTTTAAACCTATAGAAGATGCACATGCTTTGCTAGCCCTGCTCACACAGATGAAGAAGGAACCTCATGAACCTATGAGGGATTTCATAGAAAATTTTGATAAGCTAAGGAACCAAATTCTTGTTATTACTTAACCTACACCTTAAAACCTCAAATGCTTTTTCATCAACTCACAGTTGGCTGAAGTGAGTTTTCTGCTAAGGCGTGCTGGCCACATAGACCTTGAGGCTGCTCAAGACTTGACTAATAAAGTAGAAGATGACCTTATCTTGGTAGGGAAGATAAGGAGGGATCCAAACAGAGGTAAATCCTTTTCATCTTCTGAATACTCCCCTATAGCCACCACTGATCCAATGGTGTAGAAGCTAGCAAATGAATTGCTAGCCCTCAAAAAACAAATGGTATAAGAGATGTCATCTACTCCTTCATACAGAGATGTACCAAGGAGGACATTCCCTAATCAGTCTTACCAAGGTAATGCTACCAAAAATTAGGGGCAATCAAATCATCTCCCTCCCCCTCAAAGAAATTATCTTACCATTGAAGCACCTCCAACCAACTCAGCGGTTGGATACCTTGAAGCTGAATCAAATTTCTCATTTCAGCCTGAATCAAATCTTGAAGATGATGTTAATCTCTTCACTGAGGAGGAAGAATAATTAGCTAGTGACTCCAACATTAGTTTCCTAAATTATCAAGATGAACCTAGAAGTGAAGGTAATGTAGCTGAGGGATCATGTGTTATATTCACCCGATCCAAGAATCAATCATCCCAGCCAGCTGATAAAAAAAAGTTAGAAGAGCGACCTCAACCAACAGTTTTAATTGCTAAGCAAGGATCCACTCTTCCTTTCCAGCCAAAGGACCTAGAGATTACAAGAAAGGTAAGTACACCAAACATCCTTGCACCTTCCACTTTAAATTCATAGTCTAGTTCCCCCCTCTCAAAACTCAAAAGGATCCACTCCCATCCTCTATGCCTAGTTCATTTTCAGCATTTGATATAATTGACCATATAAAAAAAATTCAAATTCAAATGTCTGAATTTGATTTTCTGCAGTCCAACCCTGAGTAATTAGATAAATTAGTTTAGTGTGTGAGAAATCAAAATGTCCTTGTAGGACAAGCAATTCCCAAGAATGCACCCACCAGGAACAACCTTGTCATTACTCCTCCTACTACTCCTAGTAAGACAACCTTTTTATGTCTCATTACTGATAAATGGACAACAATTGAACAATTGCATCATTGATTTTAGAGCCTTGAATAATGTTATGCCTGCCAAAGTGGCAGAATCCCTTGGTCGCACACTGACCAATAAATTTGGTAATTGCTTCTCCATGGAGAACAAGCAAGTACCTCTGTTAAGACAAATCAAGGATGCTCAATTTTCACTTGTAACCTTTTCAAACAAAAGAATCAAGATGACTGTCTTGATGGCTGACGTCGTAGCTTCATATGGCATCCTTCTTGGACAAAACTTCTGCAAAGACATTGGAGGTGAATTAAGCATGGACCTATCCAAAGCAAGGATTCCAATCAAGGGTGTTATGAAGAGGCTGCTCCCTGAGAAGGAAGCAAAATATGTGGTTACTCAGACCTCGACACCTGAAGCTCAAATTTTATTTGAGTCTTTAGGCATGGGTAACTACTTTATATCTACGGATGAAGTTCATGAGACATCTGATGAAGCTCCTACAGGTGACAACCTGGAAATGCATTCAACTGGAATAGCAAGAGAATTGATGGAGTGCAATACCAAGGTGGAAGGATCTCCACCTCTGAATAAAGAAGAATCCAAAGTTAAAGTAGTGCCTAATAAGGTATAGATTCTAGAATTTGATGGCAGCTGCTCTTCTATCGATTTAGGAGCCAAGGTTGTGTTGATATCTCCTCAAGGAGATATTTTTCCTTCATCATACAAGTTATAATTTATCAATACCAACAACATAGCTGAGTATGAATCTCTCTTACTCAAATTCAAGGTAGCTCAAGATAAAGGCATCAAGCCACTTCATGCCAAAGGAGATGTTGAACTGGTGGTTTGTCAGGTGAGAAACTTATATCAAACTAAGAATGAAAGATTATGCAATTATCACAATCTAGTCTGGGACCAAATTGAAAACTTTGATGCTTTTAGCATCTCTACCATTCCTAGAGAATTCAATGACTGGGCTGACGCATTGGCTATTTTAGCTACTCTCTTGGTCCCCCACCCAAACTTTAAAGGAGACAGGTACACTATTGAGATGGTCTTTCGACCAAGTGTGCCTGATAAGGTCACTCATTGGCAAGTGTTTAATAATGATAGCCAAATCATTACCTTCCTAGAGTAAAATGATAGCTTTGAACGGCTACATTTTAAAGGTAGTGAACCTCATAAGCTTGAAATAGCTCCTGAATCAAATACAAATGTAGGCGAATAGTTCCTACAACTTAAAGGGAATAAGATTCTCAAAGGCCTAGTTTCCCTTGAGAAGTTGTTTGATAAGCATGACAGATTCATCAAACAGTAGCAAATAGATTCAAGCTCCTCCCAAGAGTTTGATCACGTAAATATAGGTACTAAGGAAGATCCTAAGATGGTGAACATTGGGAAATGTTGTACTCCTGAGGAGAGGTTCAAGTTTCCTACTTTGCTCAGCTAGTACATGGATGTCTTAGCTTACTCCTATGATGACCTGAAGTCACCCAGGCCTGATGAAATTTCACATGACATTCCTCTCAAGGCTGATTCAACACCTTATAGGCAAAAGTCCAGGCAGTATAATCTAAAGATATCAGGTACCATTTTTTTTGAGATACAAAAAATGCTAAATGCTAGGATAATCTTCCCAATCCATCATTCCACATGGATTGCAAATATAGTGCCTATAAGGAAGAAGAATGGCAAAGTTTGCCTTTGTGTAAATTTTAGGAACTTGAATCAGTCATCCTTAAAGGACAACTATCCTTTGCCTATCATGGACCAAGTGCTTCAGATAGTAACTAGTTTTGAAATGTTATTAATGCTAGATGGCTTCTCAGGATACAATCAGGTTGAAGTTGGTGAGGCAGACCAGCACAAGACTACGTTCACCACACCTTGGGGCACATTTGCATATAGAAGGATGCCTTTTAGCTTGATAAATGCTGGCACCACCTTCCAAAGAGCCATGGACCTTGATTTCAAGGATGAGATGGGTAAGTTCATCGTATTTTATCTTGATGACTTGACCGTCTTTTCTAAGCATCGCCCAGATCATGTGTGCCATTTGCAACAAGTGATGGGACGCTGCCACCAGAATGGAATTTCCTTAAACCCCAAGAAGTCAATTTTTAAAATAATAGAGGGAAAACTTCTTGGACACATTCTGTCCAAAGGAGGCATAAAGATTGACTCAAATAGAGTCGAGTCTATCCAAGAGCTTACCTTGCCCACAAGACTATTGTTCACTCTATCTTTAGAAAGGTGAATTTCTTACGAAGGTTCATCCCTGAGTTTGCTGAGAAGACTAGACACATTGTAAACATGATGAAGGGAAAGGCCACATTTAGCTAGACTAAAGAAGGTAATCTAGCCTTTGAGGATATCAAGACTGCCATTGCCCACGCTCCAATTCTGATTTATCTAGATTATAACAAAAATTTCACCATTTACAGTTATGCTTTTGAACACATGTTTTTAGAAATTTTGGTTCAACAAAACCAAGAAGGTGTGGAATCTCTTATTTTCTTCATGAGTTGTCCACTCAAAGCTCATACGCTGAGGTACTCGAACATGGAAAAACATGCTTATGTAGTGGTGAAGGTAGTAAAGCATTTCTGCTTCTACATCTTAAATTTACACACTACTACCTTGGTTCCTGACACCACGATCAAATCCACACTAACTCAGCAAGAGTTTGGGATGAAAAGAGGCAATTGGATTTCAAAGATCTAGGAGTTTGATTTGATCATCAATCCAACAAAGATGGTACAGGGAAAAGGCCTATGTCAATTGATTGCTGATAACAAGCCAGAAGGAACAGAGCATGAAGAAGTAGAAGAAGAAGACACACCAATAGCCCTCTTTGTCTCCACTAAGAATGAGTGGTATTTAGGTATTTCTCATTTCCTTACTTATGGTGAGTGTCTTGCTCACCTATCTTATAAAGAAAGGAGGACCATCAAGTTGAAAGCTGCCAATTTTGTCCTCTGGGACAACGGCCTGTACAAGAGGAGCCTTGATAGAGTATTTCTTCACTGCGTAGACAAAGAGTAGAAGAACCAACTTCTAAAGTCCTTCCATAATTCAACCTATGGAGGACATTTATTTGCTCTTGTGACTACCCATAAGATTCTATGAGCCATGTATTAATGGCCAACTCTCTTTCAAGATGCATACAAGTGGGTAAGAAAATGTGAATTATGCCAGCAATTTTTTGGGAGACCCAAGTTAGCTGCCCTGCCTCTCAAGCTAGTGGTCATAGAGGAGCCATTCCAGCAATGGGGAATCAATTTTATTGGTGCTGTAAACCCATCTTCTAGTGCTGGACATGATTATGTCCTTACAGCCACAGACTACTTCACCAAGTGGGTGGAAGCAATTCTAACCAAGCATGCTACTTCAGAAGTAGTGTGCAATTTCCTCAAAGAGAACATCATTTCCAAGTTTGGGGTCCCAACCAAGATTGTCACTGATAATGTAGGTTGTTAAACTTCCCAGGAGATTACTCAGTTCTATTTTTACTATGGGATCACCCTCTCTCATTCTTCTGATTACTTTCCACAAGGGGATGGACAAGCTAAATCAAGCAACAAGAACTTGGTGACAATCATCAAGAAGCTGGTAGATGACAACCAAAGGACATGGCATAAAGCATTGGTTGATGCTCTATGGGCTAACAAGATTACACCAAAAAGGGCAATTGGTATGTCTCCTTTCCAACTTCTTTATGGACTCAATGCTAAGATACCAATCACCCTCAAATTGCCAGCATTGAAATTGGCTAAGGCAATTGAGGATCAGACATATGAAAGCTCCATTGATAAGAGGATCATGTGCCTGACTGAGTTGGATGAGCAGAGAAACATGGTGGTGGACTGAATTGCTGCCCATCAAGGTCTGGTGAAGAAGCTCTTCGATGAGAAAGTAAAGAACCATGATTTCTAGATTGGAGATCAAGTCCTCCTATGGGATAAGAGGAGAGAACCAAAAGGAATGCATGGAAAGTTTGACTCCCTATGGAGAGGCCCTTTTACTATTCATCATCTCAATGGTGAAAATAGTTTCCTGTTGAGCTATCAAGATGGCACACCCTTTTCTCTACCTCACAATGGGTAGCATCTGAAGCACTTCAACTCATGAAGTATCAGATAAGTTCACCTATACATATGTATATTTGTATAGTCTTTGTTTCTGCTTTGTGTTGTTCATTTTCATTTTTTTAGAGCCTTTTTTTTTGGTTGCACGACTCCATAGCCCAATGGCATACTTCAAAGGCACAGGGGATTCTAGTTTCTACTCCCCTTAATTGTTCCAAGTTTTCAACTGAAGGAAGTTCCCCAACTGGAGCCAGTTGTTGTCCCCAAAAAATGTCACTCATTTTTGGGACAACATATGACTGTTTTGATCCTACACATATCAAAATCCTCTCTCCCTTTTTCAAAAATTGTCCTGAGCATTCAATTTCTTCATTTTTCAAAAGCTTTTTTAGTTAAGGGACCCTGCAGCTACTTTTCTACGGACTCTCCCATATCTACGAACTCATTTTTACAGACTCTGCAGGTTGGTTTCTACAAACTCTATAAGAAAAAAATAGGTTCAATGAGTTCGTAGGCTTTCATGGGTAAATTCTCTCCAAGGAGCAAGTTTTTAGCACTTAGGCAATTTTTGGATTGGTTCAGTGGTATAATGGGTTCAATAGTTCTAAGGTTCAACGCATGGGTTTTTCATTTTGTGCAAGTCTTGTCTAGGTCTGAAAGTCGAACGGAAGCTACCAAGTGTCATTTACTGGGACACTTTATAGTTTATTTTCAAAAAGCAGCAGAAGACGCAATATGTCCCTTGTAAAGCTTGTCAAAACCCTCCAAGTGTCAAATTTTGCATTTCCTTCCTTTCATTTCACTATTTTGAGTACAGATCGTGGTGGGCCCCAGGTGAATGGCTAAAATTAAGCAAAATGCTCCAAGTGTCACCATTTGTGTGATTGTTAAAAGTAAATAGAATGTGCCACATGTCACATTGTAACTCGGTAGAGCGTGACAAGTGTCAGCATCTGCATTTTAAGCTTTTCATAAGTTTTAAAGCTTCTTTCAATAAGCTTCTCATGAAATCCTATAGAAAGCACCAAGTGGCAACAATAAAAAGTTTTTAATATATTTATAAGAAGCTATGAAAGTTTCCACGTGTCCCTGGTAAAACCTGACGGAAGCCACCAAGTGTCGACATCCATAGCTATTGAGTAAGGACTGTGGTGAGCCCTGGGTAAGTCACAAAAACAAGAAGAATGTGCCAAGTGTTTATATCTGTGTGAATCCAAATGAGTCTTGAATGTTTCTACACTATTTCTAAAAACTTAGTGGAAGTCGCCATGTGTCATCTTTCATAGGACTCTCAAAAGGTAGCTAAATTTTTTGTAGTTTAAGTAGATGCTACCAAGTGTCCTCCCCTGTTTAGGGTGGAAGCTGCCATGTGGCACCTATTGAGGTCAGCAAAAAGTGCCACCTATCCCCATTCCCCTCTCTAAGTGACCAAAGTCGAAGGAAATAAAGGATAAAAGTCCATCGAAGAAACAAAATCTTGAAGGCCGCTCAGTTGAGCCTGAAGGGTAGGTACCCTTGCGACAGGCACTTGACATTCAAAAAAGGACCATTTATAAAGCTTAAAGGGACACCTTCCCTTCGGAGTGTTCCAAAGGCTTGATAAAGACATAGAAAGAAGCTTTGAAAGACTTAGATGAATAGGAGCCTTCAAAGATCAAAGGTTTAACATGGTTCAGGTGACCAATGACGTCCTCACAGGCATCAAATTTAAGGTGATGGAATATCTGTTAATATTTAAATATGGTGAAAAAATTGAAAAGTAAAACAAGCAACTGGCTAAAAAGAGAGCTTGAGAGCCCTAATTGCTGCAAGGAATTTATATCAAAAATATCTACAGGGGGTTTATTTCTAGTAGGTGAAACAGTGAATCAAGCAGACTTCTGAGCATGCCAAATCAAGGACATGGCCTATTTTTCTTCCATGAAGTAAAGGCAAAGAGACAGCTGTGTAGACACTAGGAAAAGGACCAGGCAGTCCATACTAAGGAAGAGACATATTAGATGAATTAGCATGCCATAGTTAAGGTAGTCTCCCTGTTCCAGCATGGCTCTCCTTGACAAAACTAAAAATGCATTCAAGGCATTGAATGTAGCATGGGCCGCTCCATGGAACAAAGTGCCAAGCCTTTCTTGGCCTCTATATATTGTAATCTCTTTATTTGTTTGAAGGCAAATCTCTTTATTATCAAAAGCAAAACTCTACCCAAATTAAAAGGCATTACTGAGACTTTGAGCTCAGATTGTTCATCATATTTATTTGTTTGAATCTAAAAGCAAGTTACTTTCAGACTTTGTGTTGCTATATCTTGTATCATTCTAGGAGATTGTTCTTATGTATGTTTCCTGAGTGTATTCTTGTTTATTCAAATTAACAAGCAGAACTAGTGGAAGTGATAAGGAAGATGTCCTAAAGCTAGTTACTTTCAGACTTTGTGATGTCATAGTTGTCTTCAGTGTGTGTTTGTTTTCTGTTCATGTGTAAAGGACCTTGGGATGACTTTGTGCCCTCATTTTCCTTCGTATCTCACTCTTGGGCAGTCAAAGTGGAGACTTTGTGCTACATCTCAGTCTACTAGTTACTATGCCCTTGGTTACCAGTTACTTGTCACTACCTGAAAGAACTCTTGTTGTTCCCTGCAAGATCACTTCTGAAAGAAGAGAAGTGCCTTCAGTGTCTTCACCAGGATTTTCTCCTCTATTTGTTAACATCATCTCTAAAAAAAGAGAGATGGATGGTTTATTCTACCCCTGAGTGTTATTTTCTTCTTATATATATAGTATATATCACCTCATAGTTATAAGGGAACCTCCCCTTGATGAGAGGAGATATTTTCCCTCTTTTGATGTGGTAAACCCACACATCTAGATGACTAATCTCCCTATGCTTTGGTTGAAGACACTTATTTTTCTCATCAGTTAGCTGGTGACAAAATAATCACCCAACAGTCTTAATGATTCTGATCAAGTTCTTGTTTGTGGACTCAAATAGTCCATTCCCTTTGGGATAGTAGTTAGAGGAGTGCTAAGATAGATGCCATGCTTCAAATCCCATACACTTTTTCTTTTTCCTAAGAAGGCTAATGCATTATCTGAAATGATTGTTGAAGGAGCTCCAAACCTAGTTACTATACCTTCATAGAAATATAGAACTAAATTCTCATTCATTTCTTTAAGAGATACCGCCTCCACCCATCTTGTAAAATAATAAATGGTAGTCAACATCCATTTGTGGCCAGCACTAGAATGAGGATTGATTAGGCCTATGAAATCCAAACTCCATTACATGAAGTGTTGTTTAACCTAAATTGGATGAAGAGGCAAGGCAACTAGCTTTTTTTTGCCATAAAAGAGAGCACACTTTTGGCATTTCCTTATCTGAATGTGAGTGTCCTTAAATAGTCTAGGCTACAAGTATCCACCCCTCATTATCTTGGTAGTTGTGGTACTTAGAGAAAAGTGACCACTAGCTGGTCCATCATGGAACTCATGCAATACTTTGTCAATCTAATCCAAATCAATACATCTCAATAACACACCTAAAAAATCTTTCTTAAATAGTAATCCATCAAAAAGTACATAGGGAATAGATTGAAACCTATAATACCTTCTTTTGGCCCTATCAAGACCTTGTGGACACTCACCAATTTATAGGGAATTAATCATGTCTTGTGTCCAAATCCCCATAACTGAAGATACAACTGCAGTAGGATCATCATAGAGTGCCAAAATAGCTTCTTTTTTTCCCTTTTAAGTCTAAAGCAAGATGATCACACAGTCTTTTTCCTTTCACTAACTTGGTAGTTTTGATCTTGACATCATACTCCATCACTTTTGTGATCCAACCTACCCTTTTTTAATTCAAATCTCTGCTCAACATAAAATCTTTCACACCAAGATGAGGCATAAAAATGTGAATCTTTTTATTAGGTAATATATGTCTAAACTTATTCAAACTCCTTATAACTAAAAGCACTTGTTTCTCAACATATGTGTACCTTATCTCATAGCCTTCCAAACCTTGACTAAAAAAGGCAAAAGGTTGTTCCAAATTTTCATCATTAGCTTGAGTAAGCATAGTAGATATTACCTCTTCATTCCCAAAATTATACAGGTTGAAGTCCTTGGAGAAGGTAGGACTTGCAAGGGTAGGAGCTTGGGCAATGGCTTGTTTGATCCCTTCAAAACATTCTTTCATCCTTCCTATCAAGTAAATATCTCATATTTCTTTAGCATAGAGGTTAAAGGCTTGACCAAGTTAGAAAAATAAAGAATGAATCTCCTAATTAAATTTATATTTCCAAAGAAACTTTGCAAACCTTTCTTATGCTTAGGCAAAGACAATTCTAAATTAGCATTCACTCTCTCATGATCAATAGATAGACCTTTCTTGGAAACAATGTGGCCTAAGAGTTTGCCTTCATGAGTACTAAACACACACTTATTTGGGTTTAGATAGATCCCAAACTCTCTACACCTCTCAAAAATATACCTTAGGCACTTCAAATGATCTTTTTCTTCCTCGTAAAAAATGGTCACATCATCCAGATAAACGAATACAATATCATTGATTAATCCTTGAAAAGCCATATCCATTACACGTTAAAAAGAAGCTCCAAAATTTGACAATCCAAAAGTCATCTTCTTGTAGGCATATCTTCCCCATTTGGTATTGAAGGATATCTTGTATTGGTCACTTTCTTTCACCAAAATCTGATTATACCTAGAATAACCATCTAGGAGAGAAAACCTCTCACTGCCTACCACCACTTGTAGAATTTGATCCATAGAAGGGAGGGGACAATAATCTCTCAAAGAGACCCTATTTAAGTCCCTAAAGTCCACACACAACATGATTTCCCCATTCTTATTTATAACAAAGACTAAGTTGGCTAGCCAAGAAGAATGCTTGATAGGAAAAATGATTCTAGGCTCAATCAACTTATTGAGTTCTTTATTCATTAGCGGTTCAATATTGGGATTGATTGTCCTTTATCTTTTCTTGATGGGTTTGGAATTTTCATCTATATCTATGGTGTGTTGAGCCAAGATTGGATCAAAACCCTTCAAATCATTATATTCCCATACAAAAATATCACTAAACTCTTTACATAGTTTAATGAAATCATGCTTCTCTTGACTAGTGCATACCTTTCTAAGTGCAAGTAATTTATCTTTAAATATCTCTACCCTTTCATAGTTCTCTTTCTTTGTTGACATGCTTATCTTCTCCTTCTTGAGTTGGTCATCTTCGTTGAAAATTCTCTCAAGAGTCACTAAGCCTTTGGGGAGCTTATTATACTTTAATTGGACAATATGCCCTCCATATTACTGTTGAATCTTAGACTAATTTTTGGTAGAGAACTCAGCATCTTCTTGTAGGAAAAGTGTTATTTGTTAAACACTATCAAATACTTGCTAATTGGTAACATTATCTAGTATATAAGGTCTCACAATCACCTTTAGATGAGGTTGATTTTTGTTTTCTCTTATGCCTTTTGAAACATCAAATTGAGCACCAATAGATGCCAATCTATCAGCATGCTTATTATTTTCCCTTGAGATACAAGTGATGTTGAATGCCATGAAGTCTTCTACAAGGTCCCAAACTCTATGTTTGTAAGACTTGAGCAAGGAGTTCTTGGTCAAATTATGCCCTCTAATTTGATTAACAATGAGCTTGTTATCACCAAACACTTAAAATTCTTTGACACCTCTTTTTCTTTCCCAATTTATGCCATGA
This sequence comes from Torreya grandis, assembly GCA_037957365.1. NCBI lineage: Eukaryota > Viridiplantae > Streptophyta > Pinopsida > Cupressales > Taxaceae > Torreya > Torreya grandis. The sequence goes on along the minus strand of JARHVA010005913.1, from coordinate 294,245 downwards.
ATGAGGGCCTCATATTTTTTTACATTACAATTACAAGAGAACTAAAATTTTAAAGTTAAAAAATACCTCCATCACTCCACCACCAAACCCCATCTTGCTTCTAGATCCATCAAAGAAAAGTTGCCACAAGCCATTCACATTTTCATTCAAATTTGGCATGAAAGAGTCCTTCTCATGTATTTAATAGACCCCAAGACTAGATTCTTCAATAAACTTGTAAGGATCATTATCATAGTTGTTATCTCCCCACTCATCTAGGAATAAATCAAAAACTCCTTCAAGGGAAGATGATGAGGATTGGTCAATGTGAAACTCCTCTTCATCAATGATAGCATAGTTAACATTTGCTACCTTAGGTGAATATGGTTCCAAGTGATCTCTATGAATAGGTTCTGACTCAATCTTCACCTTAGTGCCATATTTTGTTCTAAACACCATGTAGGACCAATTAGCTACCAAGTATCCACCTATCTTGGATGTAATGTCCCTTGATAAGCAAAGAGAAAAATAGGGATCTAAATCTGCTACTACCACATCCTAAGGAATTGAAAAAGTATGACAAGCATGAAGGATCAGATTCAAACCTTTCAATATCCCCAAAGTCCTAGTTGGTGATCCATCCAATTACAAAAATCCTTTAGTCATTGGCTCGTATTTGATGCCTAACTTATCTACTATGCATTTGGGCATAACTAATGTGCTTTCTCCACTATCTATGATGTAATTATTAACCAAAAAATCACCAATAATTAAAGATAGATATAAAGGAGGAGCCTTCTCATCTTTCTTCACCTGACCATCTATAGATTGAGTTCCATTAACCAAAACCACATTATCATTTTCAAATGGGCCAGCTTGTTTACCCAAACCATGTAATTCTTATTGGAGTATATCTTTCTACCCTGGTAATGCTAAAGAATACCATAATGAGATGTTCAAATTAATCTTCTTCATTTGGTCCACAACATTAATGTAAGGATTACTCTTTCTAAACATTTACACATTGTGATGTAGCTTGTGGAGGTAGAGTTATAGCAGTTGGCCTAAAGCTTGGAATCCTCTAATTTTCTTATGTTTTAGGAGCTGAATTAGACCCACCTCCCATATAAGCTGATTTAGTAGTCAAAATAGGTTCTTGCTTGGTTCCTTGAGTGTCCTCAATATCCCTCCTTTTAGACCTAGTATTGGAGGCAACACTAGTATTGTGATTGCTTGTATTCCCCACATAAGTAATGGCATAAAACTCACCCTCCAGTGTAATCATAGTGATCCTTTTTTCTCTCCATCTCAAATTATGTTGGCATATCAAAATTTGAAAATTGAGATGTTTAATCACCTTGTGTAGTCATGCCTTGATTTTTCATCTCATTGGCATAAGTAACTTATTCTTGACCATGTTCAAAAGATGGATAATTAGGTTGTTCTTGGACCAAATTATTTTGAGTGGGAATAATGGATTTGGAAGATAAAGGAACATTAGGATTATAGCTTTGATAAGGTTTGACATGGGTGATTTGGCCTTGTCCTTGTGCATTAGCTTGAAAAGGAGGTATGTTTGTTTGTCCAAACTAATTGTAGGATTGATATGGACTGTACCCTTGGGCTTGTTGCCTTTTGAGAGAAACCAATTCATTTTTAACACTTTAAATTAGTATTTTAACTTCATGTATTTCATTGGTACGGACAATGGCAAATTTTTCTTAACCAGGCAAAGGAGCTAAAGTGGGCAATACACTTTGACTAGGCAAATGCAAATTAGGGAATAGTACCATTGGAGGTCTAAGAGCTATCTTTCATAGGCATCAAGCAATGTGTTTCCACACATGGATTGAATCATATGGAAATTTCACTATTCAACACTTTTAAGTAGTAAAAAAATGTATAGTTTGTAGTTGGCCTCACAAAAATTGGGATTCTATCCCAAGTTTTTTGGAACCTAGTATTAAAATATTTCATAAATTCATGTGGTGCCCTCTTTATTGTGGTCAATTTCTCAAATATAGATAATTTATCACTCTTTTCCCCAAACCTATCAGTCAATAGGTTCCCTAACTCATCCCATGAGCCAATAGAATTTATAGGTAGGGTCCCATACCAATCCAAAACTTTCCCTTTGAAAAACAAGGCTAACAACCTAATATCTACATTTTATTGAGTGATATTTTGGATATTACAAAAGTTTGATATATTTTGAATATACTCAAGGTAGTAATAGGACCATCCCTACTAATAGATGGGACACTTTTGAGGGCAACTCCTAGAACTTGATCATATTGGACAAGATGTAAGGGAGATGCCCCGGTGAAAGGCACAAAAGGTTATCTTCTAGCCATTTTGGAATGATTAATATGGATTTTAGGCATAGAATGCAATACAAACTTGGAAGCTTTAAACACAAAACCTCTTTTTTAAGGATGAGTGTTGACAAACCTAACCCTTTTGGTGCAATATGGAGGTAATTCCATAAACTCGAAGGGTACACCTTTAGTAGCAGACCTAGTGATTACCTTTGGCATGGAAAGAAGGACTGATCATTAACCAAAGACTCTAATTCTTCAATGGAGTCACCAGGTATTGAATGTATATGCTTCTTTATCTATAACCATGTTAAAACCAGCACTAATATTAAGAAATATTCTAGGACTTAGAGGTCCCACCATGCATGCAAAAAACTATTGATGCTTGGATTTGCACCCTTGAGAAGATGCTCAGATCTCCTCATCCAAGTGGAAAAATGGAATCATCTCTCTTGTTGTGGGTGACAATTTTATTGCAATGAATCTCTAGATTAGGGGCTAGCTCCCCTTGATGCACCTTTAAATCTCTCTCTAATCTATCAATTATGTATGAAAAAGGAGAAAGAAAATAACTAAGAAAATAAGTGATGATGCACCAATATAATATATCCTCTCAATTGATTGAAATCAGTACTTAAAGACTAATAATTTTTTCTCACACAAAACTCACAACTCCTTATATATTATCACATCAGTATTTTGCATGTTAGATTCAAGAAGGCACTCAACATCTAGGAGAGCAATAGACAATTCCAAGAAGGAATATAATCTTAAACCACTTCTAAAATGTCTAAATACTTAAGAAATAATACTAACAAGGACCTATAACAATACACGTTTTCCACATTTGGTAGGTAATCAAGGATAAAAGGTTAGGAAAGATAAACTTTCACTAAATAAGAACAATATGATTTGGACTGATACACAATAGTATAACATGTGATTGGAAAAAATTGTATTATTTCTTCAAGATTTTTCCAAGTACAAACCTAGCCAAAGTTTTTCCAATAACTAGCGAAGGCTCTCAAAAAGAATCTAAAGAATACATACATATAGATTTTGAGAGAGGGTTAAGTGAAGGGAAGTCCAAAAATGTCTCAGACATGTGTCAACTTGAGATTAGAATAGTTATGTTGCAATCTATAAGATGTTCTCTTTATGGTTATGCCAACAGAATCAAGATATTATGAACTATGTTTTGCTCTAAATGGGTTCATCTATTGGAAGTTTGTTTTGATGCTAGTTTTTCTTGACTAGCTCGTCAAGCTATGTAACAGTAAAAATTGAGCAATTAACCTACCTATTTATGCTTGTTATGCACCAGATGCACAAGATTCTATCATTTTTCATTTACACATTTGTCTTCAAGTTCCCACCAAATTTATATTACTCCAACAGTTAGTTCTTACAGTTTAAAATTGATGTTCAACGGGCCATCACCTTTCAGGTATTTATTTCAAACAATTTGTTTGCATCCATTTGTCTTCAAACTTTTCCCACGATCACTTTTCTCAAAGGAATTCATTTGGGATCTTTGTTTTAGTTCTTTTCCTTTGGCTTTATGCTTGGTCCTTTCTCTATTGTGGGCTTTTTGCTTGGTTCTTCCTTCAGGCAATTTCTTCAAAGGAAATCATTTGTTTCAGGCCTTCTTTTCAATTTTTTCTAAAGAATTCTTTGAATAATATTTCTGAAAGAATTCATTCCTTTAGAATTTCTATTTGTCCCTTTGAAATGTTCCTTTGGGCTTCTTAAAATGGACCTTCAGCTTTGGAATGACCCTTTGGCACTTGGAAATGACCCTCTGGCACTTGGAAATGTCCCTTTGGCTTTTTGGAATGACTCTTTCAGAAGATTGAAGATGCCCTTTTCTTTTCAATTGCCCTTTGAAAAAATTCTTATGAACCTTTGGAAAAGTTGTTTCAAATAAAAAGTCCAAAATAATTCCTTCCTTCAGATTTTTGTTTAGCCCTTTGTCTGAAAGAAATGGTCCTTTGGAAAATTGAAGATGACTTTCAGAACTTCTACAAATGACCCCTTTGGAAGAAATTCAAGTGAAGACTTTCCAAATAAGATACCCTTTGAGAAAGTTGCAAATGATCTTTCAGAAAAATTGAAGTGAACCTTTTCCCAACAAAAGATACCCTTAAAAAAATCGAACATAGCATGTGAAAAAGTTATTTCAGATAAAATGTCTGAAACAATTCCTTCAAATTTTTTGAAGTGAACCATTTCTTGCAAGAAAGATACCCTTCAAAAAAATTATTCAAACCATTTTCTTGAAGGAATTAGTCTCCATCTTCTACTTTTGAAAACCTATTTTGGAACAAATTGTCTAAAAGAATTTGACACTTAACCAAAAAACCCAAAGACAAAAAACCCGAAGACAAAACTTCCAAAGACAAAACACTTAGCAAAAGACCAAAATAAGTCTTCTAAAAAAAATAGACTTATACATTTATTGTGGCTTGTATAGAACATTTCCTACATACTGGACTTGTGCAAAGATATAGACTTAGGTAGCTAAATTTTTAGATAGGAGATGACCAATTTTGGCTTGAAAACCCAAAATTGGTTCAACATAATCATCACCAGAAACTAGCAATCTATAGTGGTAGTTTAGACCTAGACTCACATGTATGGGTTTGTGAAGAGGCCCAACTAAGAAACCCTTTATGGTTACTCATAAAGCTTTGGATTCATGATTTATATGGGTCCTTAAGTATGTAATCCCATACTTGGTATTTTGTAAACAAAACTCGTATGGAAATTCCAATTGGGATACCTTAAAAGAGAAGTGTGTTCACACCTCTTTTTGCTCACCCAAGCCAAAGTTGGTCATGCCCTTACAAATCATCTGTCAATCCATATTTGAAGATGACAAAATCATGGAAGAATGAGTCACATGGATATATGGATAGAAGGGGTTGGCCTTACCAAAGTTATTCTAAGACCATACTGTGGACATCAACTCTAGTGGAGAGGATGAGGTTGTGCAGGTGGCATAAAATTAGTGATATGTGATCAAGAAATAGAAGATGGTATGAATGGTGGAGGAAGTTCATTACAAGGGAGAACCAAGTCACTTGCACTTAGACACCACTAAGGGAGAATTAAAATTATTTGACACACCATTTAAGAACCACTAATGCTAATAGGAATTACTTAAGACAACCAAAGTAAACATGGGCTCAGAGGATGAGCCTAAGATTGATACCATTGGTTACTATTGATGAGGTGTTAATTGGCATAGATTATTGAGATCCTTTAGTATTATCATGATCTATTCCCCGTAATTTATAGATAAATAAAGGGCATACATCCCTCCTCAGTAAATATGAAAATCACTTTAGTAGAAGGTGTGAGACCAGTAAAGAAGAGGCCATACCAGATGAGTCCCAACCTTTATGCAAAAGTAAAAGTTGAAATTGAAAATATGTTAGATGCAAGTGTGGTCTACCTGGTGGAGGAGTATAAATTAGTAATCCCCATGGTAATTAGCCTCAATAAGGATGGTCACACTAGCCTCAATAAGGATGGTCACACTAGGATATACATCAACTATCCCTTCCTTAATGTGGCATGTGTAATAGATCCCTTTCCTGCTCCCTTCACTAAGGAAATTCTCAAAGGGGTGGCAGGATACAAAGTGTACATGTTTTTTGATGGATTATTTTAGTACTATCAAGTTCAAATTGAGAGGATGAAAAACTAAATACCACCTTCACAATGGAGTGGGGCTCATTTTCTTACAATGTCATGTCATTTAGGTTGAAGAATGCCCATGCAGACTTCTTATGGATAGTTATTGCTACATTTAAATACTTTATCCACTACTTTATACAAGTCTACCTTGATGAATGGATGATGTATGGTCTTATAAAATACCACCATGATAATTTAAGGCTCATGTTTGAGGAATGTCACCAATTTCATATTTTAATGAATTAAAAGAAGTGGGTCTTTGCCACCCTATTCATCACACTGCTTGGCCACATCATATATAAATAAGGCCTTCTTGTTGATCCTACTAAGGTGGAAATTATTCCCCAACTAAAATTCCATATAAACCAAAAAGAGGTGCACACCTTCTTGGGACATACCAGTTACTAACATAAATTCATCCATCATTATGCTAGAATCATTGTGCCACTAGAGGAAATCCTATGTAAATAACAACTATTTGTATGGGGGGAGGTGCAAGATGATGCTTTTGAAACATTGAAGAAAAAACTAGACAATTAATTGATCTTGTGATTTTTAGATTGGAAAACTCTATTCCACGTGTATATTGATGCCTCAAGTATGAAAATAGGTGCCATCCTATGTCATCTCGGGGAGAATAAGATAGATCACCCAATATATTTTATGAGTCAAAAACTCACCCCTGTGAAGTAGAATTACACCACCACTGAGTGTGAGGCCTTGGTAATGATTTATGCACTTTAGAAGTTTTTCTAGTACTTATTAGCCATTCCCTTCATTTTATATACTAATCATGAGGTCTTAAATTACTTGGTTAACAAGCCCATCCTTCATGGGCTCATTTATCGTTAGATAATCCTCTTCTATGGGTTCCAATTTTCAATGGTCATTAAACTAGGAAAGTAAAATTTAGGCCCCGATAACCTATCCCACCTCACTACTAGTGATAACAAGTGCCCATTCAATGATGTTATTCCTGATGGAAAACATAAACAAGACTCATTAATGATCAACCCTATACCCATGACTAGTACACAAGCTAGAAACCCACTGATAAATTTAGCCTCTGAAGTAACCAAGTAAAGTTTGTTAAGATCTAGGGCTTATAAGGAGTAGAAAAAAACTATATTGACAATGATCGAGTCTCTCAAAGACTAATAAATAAGGCACTTCTCAGTTGATAAATCACTTAAATAATCCATGAGGAAGTGAATTAAAGTGAAAAGTGTGTTCACTAAGGAATAGAAGGATCACAAGGGGATAGAAATATAGTTGGAAATGTTAAGGGTCAGGGCCCTAATGTTATGTGGCTGAATTATAAAGACATGGACAAGTCTCCTAGACATAGTTTGATATTTATAGAGAAATCACGTGGATAAATTAGAAAGCCTCTTTGAAAAACTCTTAGATAGAGAAACAAATGCTAGGGATGCCCAAGATTAACTAAAGGAGGCCTAATTTATGTTCGTTGTTCACATAAAAATTTGATATGATGTGTTGAAGGATCTCACAAAGAGTTTAGTGTTGGAAGAATATATATTTATAAACTTCTCTCAACATGTAGCCATAATCTTTTCACACCTTTCCAAGGATAAGGAATATTAGAAGATGTTGGCTTCTTTTGTTTACACCAAGAAGAACAAGGATTAACATACAAAGATACTAAAAGATGTGGATGAGTTAGCCCATGAAATAGGCACCAAGAGGAAATATATAGAACAATGCTTCTTAAATCTCTAAATGAAAACCTTGAACGATGACAACTTCCTTGAGGAGACAACAAGAGAAACCATAAAAAATATAGATAAAATGAAGTATCATGTTAAACCTCTTCTAGATCAACCTCTAATTATAAAATAGCTAGGTGTTAAGGTCATTACTATAGTTGAATATATTTCATTCACCATCCAAAAATGGATTGACTTTAGAGAGCATCTTCTAAGGGATGCCCTCGAATTCATGTTGCTAGCAATGTAGATATGCACCCTCTAGATGTATTCCTTCCCCATTCTTTAATTATTGACCCACATAATATCAAACCTTCAGCTAAGGTTAGCCAGTCAAATAGATGCATAAGTTGATCAAGGATGGGCAACTAAGTTAGTGTGGGGTGATATTGAACCCTAGGATTGGCCCCAACCAAGTATCTACACTCACTCTAATGTTGCAAGGAGACCCACACCAAGTGATGAGGAAGATAGAGCTTGGTGCACACCAATGGACTATCATAGGGTCATTTACCTATAAAAATACCACCAACTAAGAATATAACTAGCCAAAAAAACTCACCCATGTGTACTGAATGATAAATCACCAAAACCAAGACATGCCCAACCCCGTGTACTAAAAATTCATAGTGGAAATCATAGAATATTATGACAGATTTATGAATGAAGGCATGGGTCTGATAAGTCATAAGAGAATGACTATATATGGAGTAGTAGCTAACTTGGAGTTGAATAACACTTTAAATTTTAAATGGGTGGTAAATCAAAATTAATTATTGAATGATAGTGGGTGATTTATCAAGTAAATAATTACATTTATTTAGACACCTATAAGAAATTAGGTCCTGACTAGAATGGGGATAGGAAAATTAGCAATGAAGTAATACTAGAATAATGTTGTAATAATTTAGGTATAAGAGACATTAATTTAGGGATTTAATACTTTTCATTACCTCAAGGTACCCTTGTAACCATGGAAGGTTGAACTATAATAGAGAAGTGTTGTTAAGTTGTTATTATTTGCCATGTGAGTCAATTATCTTTTAAAATACATAATTAGTTAATAACATTGAATAAGAAGAAGGATTTAGCTTGCTAATGATAATGTACTCATAGTCATACATTTTAGGTGTATTTATATTAAGGGTGAGATAGTGTGTCATATCTTTCTTGATGAGTCATTGTTAACTAACCCAACCCAACTCAACTCTCCCTCATTGTACCTTGAGTGAGTGCATGAGGTCTAGTTCACGTGATGTTTTGGTGTAGAGAGATAATAATTTATATGTTGAAGTGCATATAAATAATATCATGTTGGTTACCACTAGACTAGTGTAACAATATACCTTAGTGTGTAAGACACAATTTGTTTTCAAGCTAGTGCTCCAATCATCCAAGGTATCGTAGTCTTTTGCAAACCCTATAAAATACATGAAGTAGTTAATTTGTTCTTTTGAAAACTAAAATTTGACAAAGGATTAAACTTTAAAGAGAGAAAGGGAGGAATACACATGTATGTGTGAAACTAATTTTGCTTTTGTGACTTTGCTTGGAGATGATACTTCCATGAGGCATTAGAGAAGTGGTGTTTCCCATGAAGCACTTGGAAAAGATTAATTCCTTAACTAAACCAATGGATAATTTGAGGGTGATCGAACCCCAAATTCAATTTTCACTTTATAAAATAAATAACACCCATAGAGGGATGCAAAAACCTCAATTTAACTCAATGAGTCTTTGTAACCACAAGATGTAAAAACATGTTTAAATCCAAAATGGATTTACAAACATAATGCTAGAGGGCATTGAACCTCTAAGTTATGCATTATGCACTTAAATTTAATGAACCAAATATCTAATATCAGAATTTGGATTAAAAGGTGAATCACCCCTAATTAAGATAAATTAAATATAATAAAGTGAAGTGTTGTAGATGAACTTTCAGACAAGCAGAATGAAATTAAATAACTAAATTTGACAAGGTGAAAATGATTGAAAGAAGACTAACTATGAAAATGAATGACAAACTTAGTTATTTTTGTCTGATTATTGATTGTGTTGATTTATAAAAGGCAAAAAGAAGAAAACATGAATAGACAAGTTACAAGTGCCCAAAAGTAAGACCTAAAATTGTATAAGGATAGGATTGGCAGAGTGAGAATAGGATCAACTCCCACTACCATACTTTATCAATCATGGCTTTTGATGAAAAATAAGAAATTAGGGCACCATCACTTATGACAATTGGATTTAGATCTATATGTGCATATTTAACTTTTGGAAGTGTGTAGAAGACCTGCAAATAACTTTTTAAAGGTTGAAACCTTAATAGGGATAACAATGATTGAAAACTTGCAAATAGAAAAAATGGTGAGTGTAATTGGGTTGAGTTGACCGCAATCACCCCCATGATTACTGAACTTTCCATGTGTATCCAATACTCTAAGGAGGGAAATCAAGCCCACGTAATTCTCCCACTTATAGGATTTATGCAATTTTGATCCTTTAACTACATGATTGCATCTATAGATGGTTTAAATACTTGATCATGTTTTACTTTTGGCTAGATAAAATAGGCTTCTGACTTGGTTGAGGACTACTTATAGTGATTAAAATCAAAATTGGGAAGAATAGGGAATTTTTGCTCAATGTGGAATAGTGTAAATATGCCTTTGTGTTGAAATTTACAAGTGTAAAAATAATTGAGTTAAGTGTGCCTTTATAGAAATCCAAAAATGGTAAACCACATGCTAGGCAACCTAAAAGCATGGAAGATAAGATAAGGGGGGGTTTAATTTTAAAAATTGAGCATCAAAGAGCTAAAGACAGGAATGCCCCATAGGGACTAAAATGCCTCCCACTATTATCCTTATTGGGCATTTCTGTCCCTTAGGGAAATGTGTGGAATTTTGTATTTAGATTTGTCCATACAGATGCTTAATGGTATTTTTATCAATCAAAACACTATTGTAGGTGACAGATAACAATTTAGAAAATAAATAGGTCCTCATAGGTGCTTAAGATAGGATGAAGTGGAAAAATAGGTATTGATTAAGTGCACAAGTCATTTAAATTTTAAATGGTCAAAACTAACATGATCAATTATTTGTGACTAGATTTAGGTGTCTATACGGGTCAAAATGAGGTGTGAGAAGGCAATCCCTTATCTTATGGTTAGGGACTTGACAACAAAATCAAGTGTTATGGAAGTTGATGTAAGCATGTTTTGGGGAGAACTAATTTAATATCTAAATATTCTTTCAAATATTTGGTGAGGTCCACCTCAATGAAAACCCTTTTATGGGATTGAAAGTTATAAAACCTATCCCACACAGGACAATTTAAATGCCCTAGTGGCTGAATTATATGATCTAAAAACCCCCAAAATGGAATTGGTAGGTATAGAAGCTTGAGCCACATAGGGACATTTAGGGAGGTATGTTCAAGCACTTTGAAATCATAAGTCCATCATGACATGACTATAAGGGTATTGCATATGAACCAATAACTAGACATATTCAAGAGCTCATGCACTTATTGTAGATCTTTAGATTAAATCACTTTCAAAAGCCTATACCAATTCTAGAGATTTGTTTCGATCATCAAGTGTGCTAGTTTCAATTAAATTTTTCCTTTTTTCATTGTCATTTTTTGTTTAATTTTCTATTTGTATTGTCTCTCTATAATAGTCAATGTAGTTTAGATTTAATAATTTACTATTATATTATTATATATCTTGATTGTGCCTTATTTTTAACTTGTTGTGTGTGCATTATTTACCCCTAAACCATAAATAATTAAAACACATGAGTGTAGGCACTTACCACTAATCTATAAATAAAAACCCTATGCACACATAAGTAAATATGAAGATGACATTGTAAAATTTGATAAAGCTTGAACAAAGGTAAAATTGCATATATTCAAAGTATTTACAAAGGTCCCAAGCTTATAAAGATTTTATGATAAGTTATTATACAAGACCCGATGGGTTCAATCCCAACTAACTTACTAACCCTAACTAACCACTTATTTCTTAAGTTTACTAACAACATGAAAGGGGTGAGTGTGTGTCTCGCTAGCACACTAAGCAAACTAATACTAATAAACCAAATAAATATAAAGTAAAAGTCTTTGGATAAATTGACCCAACAAACCCCCTTTATCCAAAAATGGGTATAGAAGATGATCTGGAACTAGAACTATGAATTCATTAAAAGTATTTGCCACACATACAACTATCACATTGTACATCATGGTACTGCTCAACCAATGTCTCTTCATACATATCATCACCCTGTGAATTGTGGCATGAGTGATGAACATAATAAAAGTCTACTCATCCCCTTTGACCATTATGTATCATACTATAGTAGAACATAATCAAGGCCCATTCAACCACATCGATTCACATAAGGTCTTACATAGAAACCCATCCAAGTGAATATTCAATACTATGTATGGAACATATACTTGATCTACAATAAATGTTGGTAGACTTTTTCTCAACATTATGGTGCTAAAAACTCTTATGTCAACATGTACAATCATCGATGGCTGATCAAACACTAAGTAGTATCTTCCCCCCTATTAGGTGAGAGGTGAGAAACCTTTGCAACAAAATATTGAATCAAAAATACTTTGTTTGTTCCTCATCAGGAATATCAATGACATGAAGAAAACCAAAACTAAAACTGTAAAAAACATATTGTTGCTACAAAAAAATTTATTCAAGCATTTTACCCAAACTCTGAGAGAATAGCTAATTGGAGAAGGGGAGTTGTCTTCCAGCCTCCCACAAATCCTCCAACCTCTATTTTGACAATTATACTCTGTCAATCAAAAGGATCCTAATGGACCTATAATGGAAGACATGTTATCTGATAGCACAAGTGTGGGATTACATTTGAAACTTTTCATTTTGAAGGTGTTAGTTTTCATTGAAAATGCACTTTTATACATTATTTTCGATACATTTATTTCAAAAACCATAAAATTAAGTTTCAAATCATATAATTAACCATTCTAATGTGTCCATAATGTCTAAAAACTTATAGATCAACTGGTCACATGACCACCTTTACACAAAATAGCGGCTAATCTAAAATATTATTGTAACACTATGTTCACATTAACGAATACAATAAAATGAAATGTGACCAAAAGGAATGATTTTAAGGTTTAAAAATCTTGACCACCATTTATCAATTGACTTAAAAAATAAGCATTTCCAACACAACTACAAACCTTGTTGAAATATTGTATAAAACCGTTAATTTGTTGTGTATCAAAATTTAAAAACTACTTACATAGTAAATATGCATTTAGATATGAAATTAACTTGGTACAAATTGTTTTTGTGTACCTTCCTTATTGTGGGGCCAACTGAAACCATTAATATAAAACAATCAAATGAAAACCTAAACTTTTCAAACTTACTAATGTGCTACTATGACATAACTAGCTCATGGTGCCATACTATTATTGCATACACCATCCATGCTCAGATTTATTACAATTGCACAGAAGAATAGTAGAGACAATATAAGGCAATACAAACAATATTGTTGGATAAAGGTAAGCTTGCTAGTAGTAAACACAAAACATCCAGATCAGATTTTGAATATATGGGATGTCATGTTATTGCATCTCTAGATCACACAACCTCATGGATAGGTCATACAATTGGATTTATTGGTGAAACATGGATTTCAAATCCATAACAACTATAAAAACAAATATTTAAATTGAATTTCAAAGCCTAATACTACATAAAAATGAAATTACTACTCCCTAAGGTTTTTAAAAGTTGTACAACTAAAAAACTAGTGTTTATGAGTAAATCAGGTCAAATAATATGGCATTTTAGGCATGTAGATCAATTTTTAGGATTGAAAACTAAGTCTTGTCTATGTCAAATGACTCTATAAATGAATTTTTCATGATAGGATTTACAATGGCCATACAAATTAGGTTTGAAGGTTTTTTGAAGGTATAAATTGTATATTTGGGATAATAATGTAAAAAAATAATATATAATACTTGTATTTGGGATAATAATGTAAAAAATACAATATGAAATACCTTATTCTCTTTGGGCTTGTAACACTTCTTAAATTTTTTCTTCAACTTTGCTTGGGAATCACGTTCACTATTCACTTCAAATCCTTTTTCACCTACTCTGATACCATTGTTAGGACCATGCACACACCGATAAATATGAAAACTACATTATAAAATTTGATAAAGCTTGAACAAAGGTAAAATATTATATATTAGAATTATTTAAAAGGTTTTAAGTTTATAAAGCTTTTATGAGAAGCTATTCCACAGGAGATAATGGGTTCAACCCAAACTAACTTACTAACCCCAGCTATCCATTCATTTATTAAGTTTATTAACAACATGAAGGGGATTAGTATGTGTCTCACTAACACACTAGCAAACTAATATTAATAAACCAAATAAATATGTATTAAAATACCTTGGATCAATCGACCCAACACTTGCTACAAATCTATAAATGCAAACCCCAAGATCTCACTAACACACTAGCAAACTAATATTAATAAACCAAATAAATATATATTAAAATACCTTAGATCAATCGACCCAACACTTGATACAAATCTATAAATGAAAACCCCAAAAAAAACCTTTATAAGGTTCCTAACATCTAATAGCTTAACACCATGGGGTTTCCATTTATGCTTAACCCATGTGGTAAGAGACTGCTCAGAGGGAATGTAGTCAACATAATAAGAAATAAAGTAATAATTTTCATACTAGTTATAAATAGAATTAACAACATCTACAACTAAGATCACATATACACTGAGAGGGAATATCAATGCCATTACCTCATCTCAGACTTTTGAAACAAACTTTCGCACTCACTTTTGTGCTACACTTTTCATCGTCTACAACAATAATTATAGTTGGTTTATTTAAATCCATATAAATAGGCATAAACATTACTATAGAGAGGATTAAATATCAGATATTTTTTATTTTATGTTTTCACATTACATATGAATATATTAAAACTTTTTTGGAATAATTAGGTTCTGCATTTTAACTCGACATTTCGGATCACACCCATGATCCTTCATCAAGCCTAAATACACCTAATAGGATTAAAGACATAATTTAATGTGATATCAAGCCTAAAATATCATGGAAATATGATAATTCTTCCCCAAATGACAAATAGAAAAACTTGAAGTCATACATAACCAAAAAAAACCTAGATTTGTAAGGCATCGGAAACTATCAAACCATGGTTGATTTGGAAAGGTGATGGGTTCAAATCTGGCCTATCTATCAACTCTCACTCTCTATGGTGGTCCCCTATTATCATTATCAATGAGAAACCTTAGGTTGAAGCTCCCAAGATTAAAGCTCTGAGACTATATCATCGAGCCATAAAAACATTGAGGGATATTTTTGACAAGCAAACCAAATCATGGCTCACTTGGGAGATCCTCAAGGATAAGTTTAACACCCAATATTTTGAATCTATCTCTAAAATTAAAATTAGTGTCCCAGATTATGTCTTACATAAAATTTATCTCATTGAATCCCTTCAATGGTGGAAGGACTGGAATTGGTCCACTTTCACACTTTTGCTTTGGTACAAACCTTGACTTAGTTATCAGTGGTTTTCCCTAGCCACTCCTCCCTAGTAGCTGTTCAATAAGCGTTGTCATCTTTGCAACCCCCCTTTATTTATAATAAGAGATTTATGACTATCTACGCTAATATTACAAAGCCTAAGAAAGTTATTTTCGCTTGGTGTTTGTTAAATCGAGACCTCCCTGTGGGAGAAACACTACTACAAATGGAGATTTTTCCTCCCAAATGCCCAACTTGTGGTCAATCTAAGTCCCTCAAACACATTTTCTAGTTTTTTGTGAGGGATCAAGATGCCTAAAATTAGATTCATTTATTCTTCTAACCCTATAGACATGAACCTTTCTCTTGGAACATCATTCTTCTAGGGTATTTTGTTGTCCTACCTGTAAAGTTCAAGCAAATTTGGCATATTTTTTGCATTAAAATTCTCTTTATGTTATGGAAAGACAAAAATGTTTATACTTTTTATAAAGATATCCTAGCCAGATATTTTACTATATCTAACCAAATATTTGTGCTCTCTAATGTCATGCTTCATATTTAAGTATAATTTGATAAAGTAGAAATGGAGGTTTAGCATCTTTGCACTCTTCTCGAGCACCGGGGTTATGCTCCATGCACTATCAATAGAATTCTGGGGAAGGATCCCTAGTAAAATGAATATCACAAAGACTAGGTTTGAAGTTTTTATTGAAAGATATTTCAAGAACATGAAAATAACACAGTAACAATGATTTCTCTGAGAAGAGATGTTTTATTACTCAAGATTGCAAATACAAACATATGATTATCTCTAAGAAGAGATGTCTAATTTCCTTTTTGGGTTACATCTTCATTTATATGCATTTTAAAGGTAGGAGGAGGATGTGTAAGGTCACCAATATTGAGGGAGATTAAATTTTTTGACTTCCATGATTCACAACAATACAAAATTTGAGGAATTGTTATTTTTAGAAACTTACTATCTTTAGACTGCACTACTAAAATTGAAATCTGAGGCATTTCTATTCAGTTTTCTAGGGTCAAAACCCACCAAGTGGAGCCCATGAAATCTCACCATGTTCTCCTCATTTTTAGCTTTCCAATGGTTCAAATGGGAAGTCAATCGATCTATGGTGCAAAATTTATGGCTCCCAAAAGTTATGTCATCAATTGGGGTAGAACCATCACCCAAATTATCATCTGAATTATTGCCTGGATCATTCTTCTCTCCTTGAGAATAAATGGTCCCCATTGCATCAATATTCCTCATCAGGTGTCGTATTTTTGTCTTGATTTTATTCTCTGTAAGCCACGCACCTTGGTGGCTAAGTTGGCCCCTTTTAACCACCTGATAAAGCAGAATAGAGCATCCTCTTATTATCTTCATCTAGGTGTCCACAATCTGATCCTCCTCCACTAGAACATACTTTATGGATCAAGCTCATCAATGTCTAGTTATTTTGGTATGACTGAAGTGTCCAGTAGAGGGGGATGATATGGTTTGAGGAGCTCCATGTTGAATATTGGATGCAGACCAAGGTAGGCTGGTAGGTTCAACTCAAAAGTATTTTCTCCAACTTTTCTAGTGATGGTGTAGGGACCATATCGTAGAGGCCAAATTTTTATGTGTGGGCCTGAAAGTCATTCCTTTTGAAGCCACAACCAAACCTTGTCACCCACAACAAAATGGTGTGCAATCCTATGTTTGTCATGGCATTGCTTATACTTATGGTTCATCTTCTCCAACATGTCATCAACTTGTTGCTAGATGTGTTGCATTTGTTTAATGAACTTTGTTGATTTTACTGCCTCAAATCTCTAATGAGGTGTTTATTCCATGGTGGAGAATGGAATGGCTATATCAATTGGTGCCATGGGTTGGAACCCAAATCATACTTGAAATGGATTATGTTTGGTCAAGCTATTCAGGGCCTAATTATACCCATGTTGTATGAAAAGAAGCCCCTCATCCCATGTGCGTGGATGTTTGGAGTGATACATCCAAATCATATGAATAATTAGGTGGTTTCTATCTGACCATCAGTCTATGGACTTCATTAGTTTGGTATCCATCATCTTCCATAGAGTGGACCAGAAGATGCTCAAGAACCTGCTATCTTTATCTGAGACGATGGACTTGGGGAGACCAAAATGGAGCCATACATGACTAAAATATAGTTGAGAAATTTCTTCATCATATATATTTTTTTTTCAAGCAATCATGATAGCCATTTTTTAAAAATGATCAACTATAAAAAAAATACAGTCCTTACCATGTTTTGAAGTGGGCAAACCTGAGAGAAAATCCATTGAGACAGATTCCCAAGGCCTGGTTGGTTCTGGCAATGGTGTGTACAATCCTTGCTTCTTATTTATTGGCTTGGCTATCACACATGGGGTACAAGATTTGAGGTACCTTTCCACATCTTTTCGTATATGGTTCTAGTAGAAGTGTTTTTGAAGACCTACCAATGTCTTCTGTACACCAAAATGCCCAGCAATCCTGCTAAAATGTGCTTTCCATATCATCTTTTGTTGCTCTATAACTGGGACACAAACATGCCCCATGTGACAGAGGATATTATCTTGCAAATAGAAATCAAAAACATGTTTACATTCTCAAAGCACCTGATATGTATCAGCAAAGGTAGGATCTGCTTCATACAGAGCACCCCAAGTGGCAGTCTCATGTCTGCACAGGTCAAGAACTATTATGAGTGAAATAATTAGTGGGTGACTCAAACAATCTGTGACTGTATTTGAGCTCCCATTTTTATATTTGATTATCAGATGGAACTATTGTAGATATGTCACCCACTTTTGGTGCCTCTCATTTCATAGTTTTCTCTATGTCTAGACGAATTCCAATAGTCTGTGGTCAGTGTGGATGACCGTCTCTTTCCCCAAGATATAGTCTTTCCATTATTACAAGCTTACACAATGGCATAGATCTCCTTGTCATATGTCAGGTATTTCCTGATTGTATCAATGAAATTTTCACTATGATATGTAATAAGATGGCCATGTTGCATGATGATAGCTCCCATGGCATATTTAGACACATTTGTCATCAACTCGAAAGGTTGATACAAGTCGGGCAAGGCAAGAATAGGTGTTGAGCAGAGTCTGTTCTTCAAATTCTCAAATGCCCTTTATTGTATTTCTCCCCACTAAAATGCAACTTGGGCTCCTCCTTTAGTCACTTGAGTTAGTGACCAAGCAACATGTGAAAATCCAAGCACAAACATGTGATAGAAATTTGTAAGACCCAAGAAGCTATGAATTTCTATGAAGGTCCTTAGTGAAGGCCATTCTTGAATAACCTAAATCTTCTCTAGATCAACATGGACCCCTTCCTCATTCACAACATACCCCAGGTACTAAATTGTTTTCATCTTGAATGTGCACTTGTCAAGATTTGCATACAACTTGTGCTCCTGAAGAGTTTAAAGCACCTTACGAACATGTTGCAGATGTTCCTCCCATGTTCTATCATAGATGAGTATGTCATCTAGGTAGACAACCATGAATGAGTTGGTGAAGGGTCATAAGATGTCATCCATCATCCTCATGAAGGTTACAGGTGCGTTAATCAAGCCAAAAGGCATAACCAATCATTTGAAGAGCCCCTCTTTGGATTTGAATTCAGTCTTCTAGACATCGATGGGATCGATGAGAATTTAGTGATAGCCAGATTTGAGATCAATTTTGGTGAAGAACTTCACACCATGAAGCTAGTCCAGTAGGTCATCATTCCTGGGGAGGGGGTAGCCATTCTTCACAGTGATTTTATTTAGGGCTCGATAGTCAATGTAAAGCCTCTATGTTCCATCTTTCTTTGGTGCTAGGATAATTAGGCTACCATAGGGTGAAGATCTTGGCCTGATGTGTCCCTTTTGAATCAATTCTTGAATCTACCTTTTTATCTCATCATTCTCCAAAACTGATATGTTATACATATGACTATTAAGTAAAAGTGATCCTAGGATCAAATCGATAGAATGTTTTTACCTAGCAGTGAAGTGGAACTCCCATGGGTGACTTGAATAAGTCATCATATTCTCCCATGATTTGTCCCATTTGCTTCTATTATTATGTTGATTGTGTATTCAGGACTACAACATCAACCTTCTTGGATCTATGTGGTTTGACCACCATGAGAATGAACTGCTCTATCTTCTCCACCAATCTCTTACATTATTTGGCACTAATCAGGGAGACAGATGTGGGAGGTGGTACCTCTGGTACCCTGTAGCACCATGTTCCAAGAGTGAGGGTAATTCTTTGAGTTCATCATTCATAGATGCCATGTTGATCATACATGAATGGTTGACCAAGGAGTCAATCACAAACATCTAGATTGACCACATCACACAAGACTTCATCTTGAAAAGGTTTTATTGCATATAAAAGAAGACACTGATGGGTGACACAGAGGTCTCTTCCTAGGCTCAACCAGCCAATACTATATGGCTTTGGGTGAGGCTTCATGGATAGATTTAGACTTTTCACAAATTTAATAAAGATTAAATTCTTTTGACTCCCATTATCAAGAATGAAATGCAGAGGCTTACCTTTTACCCATAATTTAGAGTGAAATAACCTTTCCTTATTATCTAGCCTTTCCTTGTATGTCTGTGATGAAGCAACAATGGTATCAGGCTCAACATCTACACTCTCTTCTTCATCCTCTTCGACTACAGGGTATGTATGAGGCAGAGTAGTAGATGTTGAGTATTGTGACTTAAAAAGTAGCGACTTGATGGCTCAACATTCTTCTTTGGAGTAAGTTCTAGTTTTGTGGTAATCACACCATTTCCCAGTCTTTCCCTTTTGGGGTTTCTTATCTTGGAACTCCTTTGCTTCTAATTTTGGCCTTGTGTTTGACCTTCTTTGTCACTTCTTTATTTCGAAGGCTGACTCTTCGTATTCTTTCTTCCTTGTTTCTGCTCAATATTCACTGTGAACTTGTATGCCTCATTGAGGATTTCTAAATTGAAGAGTTCTATTTCCCCCCATATGTACCATTGTAGTCCACAATGATATTTGAGAGTCTTATATTTCTCACTTTCTTAGATGCCCAATCTCACAAACAGAGAATAAAAAATGTCAATGTAATCTTAAACAGATTGGTCCTTACCTTGGTGAAGTTGTTGCCACTATATGTACAGATCATCATATGCTCCAATGGGATAGTATTCTTCGTTTACCACTTCCATGAAATCATCCCAGGTAGGTTCCACCTCAAGGCCAATGTCATCTGTACTGAACCTTTTTTTGTACACTTCTCACTAATTTTTCAAGGGCAATGATGTTTTCAAAAGAGCAAAAGTGATCTTTTCTCCATCGATGCATTTATTTACAGAAAAGTAGGAAGACAATTGATCCAACCAATTTTTTACTATTTCAGTATAGATTTTGTCTTCAAATGTAGGGATATCAAAATTCACCTGAACCTTGAAAGGTGTTGGGACATTGAAAAGACGTTCCATGGATGAGGAGCCAGGGAGTGCAGATGAGGGGCCAAAATTTCCCATCAGAATTTGTTGGAGAATTTGGGTGAATTATTGTAGCATCTACTTTTGTTATCGTTGGAGGGCTTCATTCACCATTTCCTTGAAGGCATCAGATGTCTCGATGTCGTTTTTCATTTAAAGTCATTTGGAGTGAACAGGTGGATAGTTTAGAAGCTCTGTTATTTTTCACCCAAGCTTATTATAACCTGACCTTGTCCTCGGGATCATACACTCTCAAAACAAACCGCTCTGATACCACTAATGCAAAACTCAAAAGTTTTGATTGAAAGATATTTTAAGAACACAAAAATAACACAGTAACAATGATTTCTCTGAGAAGAGATGTTTTATTACTCAAGACTGCAAATACAAACATATGCTTATCTCTGAGAAGAGATGTCTAATTTCCTTTTTGGGTTACATCTTTATTTGTACACATTTTAAAAGTAAGAGGAAGATGTGGAAGGCCACCAATCTCGAGGGAGATTAAATGGTTTGACTTCCATGATTCAAAATAATACAAAATTCAAGGAATTACTATTTTTAGATTGCATTATTAAAATTGAAATTTGAGGCACTTCCATTGAGTTTTCGAGGGTCAAAACCCATCGAGAAGAGATTCATGCCATCTCACCACGTTCTCCTCATTTTTAGCTTTGTAATGGTTCAAACGGGGAGTCAATCGGAGCTATGGTGCAAAAGTTATGGCTCCCGAAAGTTTCGTCATCAATTGGGGTAAAACCGTTGCCCGAATTGTCCCCTGAATTGTTGCCTGGGTCAAGGTTTGGTGGGGGTGTGGTCAAGTAAGGAGTTGCAGCCACTGTAGATCACAGAGTCACTATGCCTTCTTCCCCCACCTCCTCCTAGGCAGGGATTTTCTCCCTCTAGTGGATTTGGAGGGCGGCCATCACCCATTGGTCATGTTGGGCTTGTCCCTCTAGGCAGGGATGGGCAAGATAAGTTTCTCACGCCAGTCCTTGCAATCTCTCCCTGTCTTGAGTAGAATGACGAACAAGAAAACAAACAAGAGGATGGTGGGTTCATCCTTGATACCTCTCCCCCTCACAAGGGAGGTCCATATCTAGGTCCATACTACCTCTCCTCCGTCTATGGGTATAGTAGCTCTAGTTGCTTGACATGCTTTTTTTTATGCTTTAAACTATTGATGTCAGCGTGATGTAATTGTTTTGTTATTGTTTCCTAATTTTTTCGATGTATGATAAATTTAAATATACTTCCATATCACCCATCTTTTTTATTGTTCTTATATCATATTTAATTATTAATAATATAATACAAATTTCAATCCAAATGAAATCTTAAGCCAAATTTGGATTTCAAGAAAAAAAAAATGAAATCTAAAGCCAAATTTGAACTTTGATGATTCGAAAACGTACTTTACCATTAGACCACGTTAATTGGCCACACTTGTGATAGCGAACGTGACAAATTTTGGACGTATTGAAGTTATTATATGATATGTATGTTTTTTGGTTTATTTTCCTTTAAAAGGGCTATGCCTAAACAATGACGTGGAAGGTTCGTTCCATGTATTTTGTTGAAAATACTTTTTTGCACGGACGGACGTCTCTAGCTAAACTTGACTTATTTTTACATTTAAAGTAAGGGAGTGGTTTACAATAATTTGTGAAATATTTGAAAATAATGAAAACGATTGAAGTATACTTCCGAGTCCAATAAGCCTAGTAAAATACTTTATAAAACACTTAAAATATTAAGTGAAATTATATTTTAATAAAAATGGCACTAAATGAAGTGCAGTGCATGTGGCCTACATAGGAATATGAATGAGTGTCTAGATGATTTGAAAAAAAAAAAATTGAGGAATCTTTTCTCCGTGCCTCTTTATGTATTGCATTTTTAATACAATCAAAACCTTAAGGTACTAGAAGAATTATAATTTGTTCTAACCCAACTGCCCTATAGACTTTTGGTACTTGGAAGGTAAGATATGTAAATATCTCACATTGTTTGGTATGCCTATTGTTTTATATAGGCCATCAACCCAAACTTTCATTATTTCTTAATTATTATTGTTAAAGTATTCTCCTTCCTCTTTTATTTAAATAAATTCACATTTAAATTTTTATTTTTTAATTTTTAATTTTTTTTTAATCATAATAATTGTAATAATGATAGAATATATTATCAATACATAGATTCCCAACTCAATGACAACTTTCTAATTATATAATATAAGTGATAAATATTATTATTGTAACATAGATAAATGTGAATAATAAAATCTTTACACCATTTTTCATATAGAAAGTAAGAAAACTATTTATATATTATAGTTTACAAATTGAACATCTAAAAATAGAATCTTAATAAGAAAGAAGAGTTCAACAATCATCTATAAAATTTCATTTTTAAAAATAAATTCTTAAACAAAACAAATAATTCATTTTTCTATTGACAAATTTGAATCAAGATAGAAGATGGAATGAAATCTAATTTCTCACATATTTACTATTATAATCAAGTATTTGCACCATTTCTTATATATATATATATATATATAAAGTGTCAAAAAAAACTATCTCATGCATTCATGGTAAGAGAAAAGTTCAACACTATTATATAAAATTTTATTTAAAATAATTTTTTAAACAAAAAATATTAACTAAAAACTAATTTATCCTCTTAACAAGTTTGAATGAAAATAGATGATAGAATAATCTTTATTTTTTCACATATTTATTATTGTAGTCAAGTCTTTACACCATTTCTTATATACAAGTCTTTACAGTATTTCTTATATAAAAACTCACATAAAAAAAACTATCCCATATATCATAATTTATAAAAGAAGTATGTAATAATTAAATTTAATGAAAATTAACAGTTTATCAATATTTTATGAAATTTTATTTAAAATAAAAAAATTAAATAAAAAATAAATAAATAATTTTCCTCTTAACAAATTTAAATCAAGATAAATGATGAAATATATATTTTTAAAACCAAAAAAAAATCAAAAATTGGTTTAATGTTCAAAGTTATTTACCTTAATATAAGGTAAGTCTCTCTTATAACTTCCAAGGGATTGTAAAATGAGCCCTCATTGTATATCCTAAATAAATTAGAAGTCAAATTTATGACTAAAATTATCTCTATATACTACTAACATCGAGTAAACTAAATTTCAAAATTTATGAAAAATATCAATTTTAATCTCATGTAAATATCTATTAAAAAATCAATTACACCTTCTTTATATATAAACCTCTTTTATATTAATTTATTTTTTAATATAAATAATATAATTAACCAAAAAAAAAAAAAAAATTCAACCAAGCATACAAATCTTCCCAATAATTTGAAAAATTATAAACTATTCCATATAGTGCACCATAGAATCTTTGTCCCCTTAATGGGAGTCCTTTTTTCTCCACTTCCTCAAATTCCTTAACACCTTTTTCCCACGCCTATTTGAGAATTAGTCAAACTTGGGCATGGGCATCCCTTAACGTCGAGTCTTATCTTCAACTTAAATACGGAACTCAAACAACGACCTTAACCAATAATGCTTAGCTCATACCTTCTTTTTGTTGATTGATGAACAAGTTAGGGATTTTATATGTTACAATCAATGTCTCATTTGCTTCGTGCACAATTATAACCACCACGTTGGGTGGATTCCACCCACAAATGTGAGATGCTCTCTATTAGCAATGAGCTGATTTCAATCAAATTGCAAACAAAACAAAATATGCATATTAGAAAAATAAGATCAAGGTTTGTAAATTTATTTGGAATATTAAAAAATTTAGAGATAGTTGTTAAAGTTAGGTAGTTTTTTTTTGGTTGTGTATTAAGATAGAGAAAAATTTGTGATGAATAATTTACTTTGTCTAAATTATCAATTAAATATTTTTATATGTTAGAAGTATAGATTAGATGTTTCTGGTAAGTATCAAGTAAGTTAGCGGGCAATAATTTTTGCAAGCTGGCCATGGGGGGTGATAGAGATCATCTTGAACCGTTATCATGCTCGAAAGTCTAGAATAACAAGAAAGTGTGGAAGAAACTTCATAAAAGAGGTATGTCTTGTTTCATGCAATGCATTATAGTACATGACGAAAACCTCTCCATGGATTTTGTTCTCACCTGGAATAAGCGAATGATCAGAATGAGGGGACTGAAAATAGTTGTCTTAGAGGAAATCATTACCGAGGTGACGGTCATGTCCTGCAATGGGACGAAGGCCTTTAAAGATAGCAATCAGAAGCTTGAATTAATGCAAAAATTCTTTAAAATCGATGAGGCTATGAAGACAGACAAGAAGGGTTTCCTAAGGCTTAACCTTCCCAAGCGTTGACCAGAGCTTTGTTTGCAAGTGATGAAATATCTTACTTTGGAAGGTAATTTTGATTTTCTCTCATCACTTCCTTCTCCTTAACTATTTCAAAGGTTATAAAATAAGTTTGTCTTTCTATTTGCTCAAATCCTTAGAAAGCACTGCCCTGGTTTACTAGGTGAGTAATAAAAATGGCATAATTCACCATGGTCTAATATATCTGTTATTTCAAAAAGTCAAGCCTTTGTCGAGTAAAACCTTATCTCTTGTTGAAGACCTTCCTGTTGACACCCCTATGCCCCTTGAATAAGAGGAAACCCCCCCACCCCCTACTCCTTCACCCCCTCAACCAACTTGGACCATATCCCCCTTACACGCCTACTAGCTCCTTCACCGTCCTCCTCCAAAAAATACAAAACTAGTTCCATCCCCACCAAGGAGGCAACCATTCATAAGGGTACCCTAACCCTCTCCCTAGAGGACTCTATTGGCCAATGCAACAAAGAACTTGGTGTTTTTTTGGACAAGCTTGAGAATGTTGGGATGGTCATGTCAGATCTTATCATTGACTGGAACTATTTGAAAGCAGCAACTGTGAGACTCAAGAATGACTTGGATATCGTATTGAAGATGCAAGACACTCCGTTAGAAAAGATGACTGAACCATTGGTGATCTCTAAGGAGACTCCTGTTACCCATATCACTTCTCATCCTAAAGGGACTCCCTACTCAATTCAAGAAAAGACCATCCACACCTTTGTTGAAGGCCCCTCGAAACATACTAGAGGTAGAATTAGTAAAGCATTGCTGAAGGAAACTAGTCTAGAGATGGAGCAAGAGAATACATAAGATAACATGAGCTCTGAGGAGCTATCTAGTTCTAACTAAGGCTTCGGTTGTGGTCTTTTTGTGTTTTGGATATCGTTCTGTTCATCTTTTTATTTTTGGTTTTCACTCTATTCTTGCTTGGTTGAAGGCCTTCTCTGAACTCTTGTCAATCTTTGGCTTTTCTTTTATTATGTATTGCTTTTGTTTGGAATAGTGGTTGCGGGACCCCTGTAAAACCTGCTTTATTCACCCTATCTAATAAAAAGTATCAAGTGAAAATACTTTTTATGGCTGTGTCCATCAAATATGAGGCTCAGAAAGTTTTGCTCAAATTTTTAAAACTTTGTTCCAATCACTAGGAAAATGCATTTCTTTTCCTTACTTTAATTAGCTAGCGAAAACTAAAAATAGTAAAAAATATAATATTAGCTATCTTAATATTTGTTAAAGTTCTCAATGGTTTACAATATTGAAATTAACTCTCCAATAATTACAATAATTCATCAATGAGACAAACTAGTGCAATTCAGCATGTTGTTATAATGAACTCCAATGCTACAATAAATACTCTATCATTTGATTAATTGATTTCTCTAAATGTTAATAAATACTCAATAAATACCTCTGAACCATAGATTCTAGATGCCTCTTAATTGATAGATGATGAATATGGGCTTAAATGCATTAGGGTGCTTGTGTATTTATGGACATAAATTATATTCAAATTAGGACTATATTGGTGTACAAGTTAGCATTCAATGGTCAAAAAGTGAAAGAGGCAAAACAAGGGTCATACATGAAAACATGAAGAAGGGCCCAAAGGAAACCCACTAGAATTATACACTTGACATTTCTGGCATGCTTGAAATACCAAGTCTATATTTTTGGCAAAGGGGTAAGACAATGGTAAAATCAAGGATGAGAGAAATGACAGCTAGAGGGTGTTAGGAAGATGTGCAAGGACCATCGAAAGTGAGCAATTGCACTAATGACAACTAATTTAAACCAATAATTGACTAGTACAATGGCATCCTAGAAACATGCAATCTAACAACTAATAAATATATATGGACCATTTTTAGGTGTTTACATTTAACCCCACTTTTATATGTATGTACATACACATCAAAGTAAAAGTAAACATAGGAAGATACAAAATTCTTTGTCCCTAAATCTCTCAAAGTAGACTCCTATGTACTTGTGAATATTGTAAGAACATTCTTCCTTTTTCTATTCACACACAATGAGTGTCAATAATAATAATAATCTACTAAAATCTAGAAAATTAGAAAAAAGATATACCTAATTTAATTAATGGTGTGTATAATGTCTATATGTTATCACATACCCTTTAATCTATGTTTATTCATATGTTAAAAAAATTAATACAACTTTAAGTGACAAAAATTAACCTATGTAACAACATCTGAATACTACAACAAATAATGCTAAAAAAATGCCTTAAACATATCCCACAATATGAATAGGTGGCAATTCTTGAGTATGTCTTGACATGGGAGTATATAAAATTTGAATCACCCCTTTGTAGTGGTAAAAGTTGTGCTAAATGCATGGATTCTACATGAATATAATAAGTAGAATGTATTCCCCCTTTTGAGATTTAAGATGAAATCATGAAGCACATATCTATAAAAAAAAAAGGAATTATGTGCATCATATGCAAGATGAGGTATAAAACTAATGATATATTGCATAGATAGTTATAATTTTGGAAACATATATCTATAAATAATTTTACCCATGTGGTCCTATGGTATGACAATATAAACATATGCATAATATGCCCCACAAGGGTGAGATTTAAGAAAAATAGCACACACTGTAATATGCTCCGTATGAACACAATATATAACCAATGTGAGATAAAAAATATTCCCCATATGGACATAATATATAGCAATGTAAAGCACAAGTATAAATTCTTATCCCTAATAGATGCATGATATAAATTGTAGAGACACCAAAAAATAATAAAACCAATAAGCATGATATATGTAATGGCACTATAGACCATAACAAACAACTAATTGCAAGAGCTAAAATAAACAATATGCCACATATGTGATTATGTACAGAGTAGACACTTTAAACATTGAAAGCATGCCAAGTACATATAAGACATAATACAGTGAAGACACATCAAACATACAGTAAACATAGAAGGTAAGGAAGGCATGTAAAACAATTTAACAAGAATGTGAAATACAACTTAGATACATCAAAAACACTAAAGACATATAAAAAAATAAACATGCACATAGAAAAATAACCACAAAGCAAACAAGTCAACTAGGTAACTAAGCACAAAGAAAACAATCAAGATGTAAACATATAAATAACAATAAGCATATGAATACATATGGGAGCACAAAGCCTATAAGGACACATCTAGAATATAAGGAATAATATAGGACACCCACAATAAACATAAATAATAAGATCAAATGAATGCCAAAGATGATAAAAATAATCAATGAAAATATAACTTGGAGAGAGAACGATAAACTCCCTTGTAATGCACTAAAGTGAACAATGGATGTGCTCCCAACCTATTGTAAATTGCTATCAAAACCTATAACTTACTAAATAAATATCCTACTTCTATCTCAATAGGTTCATTAAATGCATGTATATAAACAATAATTGCACTATAATCTATTTGTGTAGGAAGATAGTCACAAACATACAATATGTACTTTAGCATAGCCATAATGTACTAATATCTTACAAATCATATGATAAAGGCAATGTTTCAAAATACATCTAGTAATTTCAATGCCATAACAATGATGGAAGACATGACAAAAATTGATGAAATAATCACATACATATAGAAGAAACACTAAAACCAAAGCCAAAGATAAATTAGGTCCCTATTGATCCATAACTTCCATCTGAATTTGTTGCACTACAAGTATGTTTCCAAATAAAATGTGCCATCATCATTTTCAAGCCAGCTTGGGCTTTTGGGATGGGACAAAGCTAAAAAAATCAAGGTGATAAGTAATGTAAAATCATAATAAGAGGCAACCTAAAAATAAAATATAATGATGCATGCAAAAGAGAAAAGTGAAACCATAAGAAGACAAGCAACAAAATTAGAATACAATAGAAGCATTTCACTTGAAGAGAAAAAATAATGCAAACCATGTTGAATATAATTAAATAAAGCAAAATCAAACAATGAAAGCAATTAAAAGAAGAGGTGACTCTAAAATCATAGTGAAATTTGAAGAAACATCAAGACAAAGAAAACACTAGAAGTTTAAGGAGACCAAAGAGAAACTACAAATACACAAGAGCCAAGAAGGACTCGATAAGCAGGTGATTTAACATTGAAGAAAGCCAAGCAATGAGCATGTATTCTATAAATCCACACACACATGCATAGAAATAGGAAATAAATTAAATTGTAATAGGAAAAAGCATGTGATTGAAGAAATAATAAAAACAAATAAATAAATGGAAAAATAAGGAGTGTTAATTTGTAAATATAAATATTTAGTTAAGTAAAGCTAGCTAATAATATGATTTTAATCAAGTGATTCACACTAATCATCAAAAGGAGTCAAATCAGGATGTCAGGGAACCTATATGTGCAATAAAGACATAACATTATCATCATCATCTACTATGTCTTTTTCCAGAAAAAATGGTCATTCTTATAAATGGTACCTTGAATATTTGGATCATTTTTAGACTCTTATATTCATG
This sequence comes from Torreya grandis, assembly GCA_037957365.1. Taxonomy (NCBI): domain Eukaryota; kingdom Viridiplantae; phylum Streptophyta; class Pinopsida; order Cupressales; family Taxaceae; genus Torreya; species Torreya grandis. The sequence goes on along the minus strand of JARHVA010005913.1, from coordinate 264,499 downwards.
TAGTAATAATAGGTTATGATAAACACACCCTTGTGGGCGTATTTGTATGTTCTCTTGCCTATAGTATAAACCTCAGTTGTTCTTTTGGTATTTACTTATACAAAATATCTTCTTGAACTTATTGTGGATAATACATATCTTCTAATAGTAATGTCTTGGTCTTCATGTAAAAATTTCACAAATTAATGTAAATTAAAAGGAGTTGCTCTCATTTGATATATTCATGGTCTACAAATCAGTACATCATAAGAACCATGATTGTTTACCAAATAAAATAGAGTTAGAACTATATTAGGACCCGCTCAAATAAGAAAGATAAAACAACCAAGTATATCTCTACCAATATCATCATATCCCATAATATTTTTTGAAGTATTTTATAAATATATTTTATAGATTACAAGACCATTGATGAATTTATCAGTACATACATTAGTGCTCGAAGCATTATTAATCCTAAGTCAATGCTTTTCTTGTCCAAGTTCACCTATGAAATCTCTTATGAATAAAGGGACATTATATGATCTATCATTTGGGATCTCACTATCATGAAACACAATCAGAGGTGGTTCCTTATTTTTGTAATTGTAAAACTACACCAATAAATCCATTAAGTGAATGAGCATCAAAAAACTTTGGACATGTCTCTCTTTGATTTTTTCTACCTATCATATGGACATTTCCTTAATCATTTGGCTAAGCATTATGATTCAAAATAGGGTTGGTAAAAATAATGAAGTGTTGACTTGATGAAGCCACATGTTCATTCAAATTATTATTTGTTCATCCTCTTTAATTTTATTGTTTTTGATAAGTTCAACAAGAAAAAAGGGTCCTGAATGCTATACAAAGCAACCCCCAGGGCAAGAAGCCCTCAAACAAGCCATAAACAATACATTACCAACACATAAACAACAAACAAAAAATAAAGTAACACAAAAGCATAAAAAATAACCAAACCATTATGGACTATAAATAGTCCCATATTTGGCCAAAAAATTGACCATATCCTTGTAATCATCGAGGCTTTCCATCCCCACATCCTTGACCTTGTCATCAAAGTCTTTGACAGCAACAAAGACCAAAGCCACGTGGTGAAGAGCCTTGGCAGCAAATTCTGTGATCACCCATCATTTATTCTACATCTTGTCCATCTTATCTTTAATTTTCTTGTTATCAAAGAGTTATTGTATCTTATGTTTCAAGGTAATGCATCTGTTTGCATAATTTTCTAGAATTCTATGATAATTGCAAAATACATTTGCATAATAATTCTTAGGTAATAATCTTGAGGGATCCAACTCTCCAATAGAAGGTAAAGTAATCATATTACACTCAAACAATATTTTCAACACAGTTTGTAGGCTTTTACTTAGCCTTGTAAATTTATTATGCTCCTTTTGTTGAGATAATATGAGATTGTTAGATAGTTGTTTATAACATTGACTAAGTTTTTAACAATCACTCTTAGGTTGAAATGTATTCTTATTACTTCTACCTTGAATTTTGTCTTATTTTGAAACATGACACCACTAAAAGATGAAGAATTTGACCCATTTTTTAGAAAAAAATATCTAAAATATTAACCTCAAAATGTATAACCACATGAAAATTTCATCGAAAGGATGGTAAGTTTTCAAGACAAAATGTTTCTTAATAATTGGATGCAAGTTATAAATAAAGATACTTTAAAATTCACTCTCTGGAAGTTGATGAGTCATCTTAATAATCATATGCTTAAATCTAAGCACATACTAATATTCTCATTTGATTCTTATTTTATTTGATCTAATTGTGCAAATGTAACCTTCGTACCTATATTGATTAAAAATGAGTTAAGAAGTCATCAACTAATATTGTAAAAGAATGTAAGGATCTACATGGTAAATCATATTTCCAATCGAGTGCATAATCCTTTAAGATTATTGGGAATAACTTAGTCATTAATTGATCACCATGAGAAAAATATAACAAAAGGTACAAAAATCCTTAATGTGATGATAAAGATCTCCATTTTAGTAAGTTTAGAGAAATAAATCCTATTAGAAATGTGTATGCAAACACTTAATAATCCAAAGGGTTTAGAAGGATATCAATTGAAGTGACCCTATTTTTTAGATTTTGAGACCATTAAGAAAAAAATCTAATCTACTTTTGTAAGTCACGCAATGTAATTTATAGTAAATGTAAGAACCCCTCTAATTGGACACCACAAGTGCCAATTTTATTCAAGTTAAAAAATATCCTTCCAAATGTTCCTTAACTAATCCTAACTCCACCATGCTTAATAATAATTAGTGCGATTGATGAGAAGAAAGATAGAAGTGCAAATTATTTTTTTCTAATTTTCCTTAACAATCTTTTCAAGAATAATTCATCATTCATTCTTTTCTTAATTAAAGTAGCTATCTAATTGTAATAAGAAAATTAATCATCCATGAATCAATATTGTCCATAAATCATTTTCAAATGTACAAATATAAAATTAATGTTCTTTCTATATTGATCTCCTATTTACATCAGCATTCATAGTTCTCATTATTGCATCATTTTAACATAATACATCCTTTCCCAAAATATCTAAAAATACAATATAGACTTTTGTTCATAAGAGGTATATATAACTAGCAAGTTTTGCTCAATGTGAATATTGAGAATGTAGGAAATCATCAATGAATCCAAGAGAAACCTTGTAATAAACAGAAAGGAAGAGTATCATAGAGGGAGTTAACTCCCTCTTTTTAGGGGAAGAAATATGTGTTACAATCACACACTCAACAAAACTTGTCAAGTGGTTAAATCGGGTTAATAATATCCATAAAAATATTTTAATATAAATGTCAAAATAATTTGCAAAATATAAACAATGAAGTACATCAAATCCATTTGACACTAAGACTATAATCATGACATCACCATTCAACATTGTTTTGATTGATCAAGTAAAATTCAATTCAATGCTACATAATGTAAGCACATCAATTTATGACATCATCCAACATAAATAGTTTCAATTCATTTGGCATTAGTTTACATATGCAATATGTAGAGAGGATTACAAATTAAGTTAGTCAAGCATTAGTCCATAAAGAATGAAACATGCATAAATAACTAACTAACCAAGCCTATCTATTCCTATGGGAATTATAAAATATAGCAAGAAACAAATAAAAGAAAGCAACACCATATTACCTTCCCAAATGGATTCACCATGCCCATGTGGCTCAAAAAAATGTTCTCCCTTGATCAAGCATCCTTGTCTTTGTCAAAAATGGTGGTAAGCTCCTCCAATGCCTCAAGAACACTCCATAAAACCTAGGCTCTTGATTCTAAATCACTAAACTAGCCTATCAATGAAGCTTTGTGGAAATAATTTAGCATTATAAATTTTCAATATTCAAGTTTTGAATATATTTGAGCATAATAACCTTTCACCAAAATAGATTAGAAATGATGTTTATGGCCTCTCTATTTATAGATTTTTGAGATTAGTCAAGATCAACCATGACCGTCCATCTCAAGATTGAGATGTGTGGCCATGCATAATCCTAATATTTGAAATTAAATCCATAATTATCTTCATCATGACCTTAGAAGAAGGGGCATTGAAGAGGCATGGGAGGCATTAAATAGGTATGGGTGACCCATAATCTTGATATTTATGGCATTTATGGCCTAGGGATGTCTTCTCAAGAAATGATGTCACATGATGATGCAGTTAATAGTAATCAATTTTCAAAAATAAATATTCAACAACTCTCATGGAAAATCCACTTAAGATCTTGATTTGGATTAATTAGACTTAAATAAGGTTGATCAATATTTGTGCAATTATTTGAAAATTAGCCCTCAATTAATCCAAATGGTCAGAAAGTCATATTACTAGGTCGTAATCTGACTGGAGAGGAATTGAAAGGTGATGTTAGATGCGTTAGAGCTATATTAAAATTTAGGATGTTGCTAACACCAAATAACAAAGGTACGTAACGTGTACCAATAAATTAAAAGAGAAGAGTGATCCAGAGCACTAAATGGTGAAATCATCATTTTGACTCAAAATGATCTGATCAAAGTTAGCTGGTCCATAAAATGCACTACCCTATTTAGGGATACTTTGACCTAAACTGGCACTTGTAAGTGACAAGTTCAAACCATTTGGGGCATTTTATGGATTTTGACCTAAAATGTGCATTTGAGTGCAATTCGAGTAAGATTGACAATTTCAACACAAATGGTGTTAGGAATTGGATGTCTACACAAGTCACTTTTGCTTGATGATTAACCAATGAAACAAATAAATTTTGATTTGAGTTTAAATCATAATAACCCTAAAATTTTCATTTGATGTTCAAAAGGTGTTTAAATCATTATCGTGTTAGTCCAAGTAATTAAAACAACATAATAAAAAGAATAATATTTATCATTGATAACCCTAAAAAATTGGATTCAAGTTATCTCTCTAGTAGGCCAATTAGATGTTAAACTTAGATATAACATATGTTGAATTCATTAAATTGGGATAAGCTAAAAATAGTAAGTATAATTTTTCTAGATATGCAAATGATAAATAAACAATGTACTTCATTGATTCTAATGCTAATGCAGGTTCTAGATCTAGAATAGATAAGAAATAGACTGGAAGAAGATTCTAGAATAGTCACCAAATTTTAGTTTGATTGCCTCTATAACCTCGAACACTAGCATCAGCATGGGATGATTGCATCGACACTACTATTTGAACCTAATGCAAGTGTCCTATATGAAATACTCAATGGAAAAGGATGCAACCATCTGAATGCTTTTAGGTTTATCTTCACCTTTGCTCTGGTGAATTCAAATATGGGTCATGGACTGTTTGTCAATGAACATTGGCTACATAGCTAATAATCTGAAGAAGGCCTTAAACTATTGTAATTATCCCCTATGTTGGCTTGTGTATGAATCATGCAATATGTGAAAATTAAGTACAATAGTGACTTAGCTTGTAACTTAGAAAATATAGCTCTTAAGATGTTCCTTTAGTACTTCAGGCTTGTATATGTGATGTCTCTATGACTAATATGGAAATAGGATAAAATAGGGAAGATTTTCTCACTTAAGTGCTTGATTGAATGCCTTTTGTAAGTTACCTAGTGAGTAGGTAATAACTTTCTAGGTGAGGAATGAATGAGGGTTGATCTTGTACTTATATTAAATCCATTTATAGAAATAATTCACATTTAAAGCACTTAGGCTGACCATTAGGATACATTTCATTTGAAAATTGGATGACTTTAGTACACTGGACACTTGTGTTAGAGTAGGACACCTACATTGATGTAGGTGTCTATCTAGGATGCTAGTGTTCAGGGAATAAGAAAGTAGGTACAAGCTCAAAACTTGCAAAAGTGGAAGATAAATAGGTTTTAATCATTCTAGACAAGATAAAAGGTATGGGTCATCAACATAAGACTGGTCAGACCAAGAGATAGGTCAAGGGGCACAAGATAGAGCAGATGTGAGACTTTCAAAAATGAGAAAGGTCCATAACTGAGAGGAACAACCAAGGTTTGAGTATGCCAAGTGTACAAAACTGAAGTGCTATATAATCCATAAATATCATCTACAATCATCTAATTAAATATTTATTAATGTCAATTTGCTCACCTGAAATAACAATTAATTGATCCAATTTACAAAATTAATGTTTAAACCAAATAAATCCACATGGCTCACAACACCACTAATTTAAACAAAACTATGTAAATATTATATCAGTAAAATGGGGTGTGACATCCTCCCCCTCTAGGAAAATACATCATCCCAAGGCTGCAATAAAATAGAAAATTTAACTAAACAAATGAGGAAAAGCCTTAAAGACTACTCAACAAATTCTCTTTTATAATATTTCTACAAAATGTCTTAATTTCATTAGATTGTGAATTATAATTTTTTCCTGATTATGGAAGCAAGTCTTGAAAATATCTACAACCTAAATGGTTTGATACTAGATCAAATCCCACATCTTTATCCTATAAAGGTCTCTCAAGCATCCATAGAGATATATATGTTTAATAATGATTAAGAAATTTAAACTCAATATAGTCTTGTTACAAACAATGGCAAAAATTAGAGAAAAAATCAAGGCAAGTTCCAAATTTATAGCTCTTAGGACATAAAAAAAGGTCCCCTATCTTGTTATAAGTCGATAAATTTCTCTTTTGATTTCAATTTAAATCAAGTTTCACCTTCAAATTTTTTTTTCCAACAAGCTTTCATAATTTAGGAATATAGTTCCCTATCATATTATGGTTAAACCATAGTCACCATCAACCAAGTTAATTTCAATTTCACAAATCTCATAGGGATTTTCAAATTTTTGCAACCATTTTTATTATTTTATTGCAAAATTTTCAGAACTCCTTTTGGGTCTATGTTCATGTAAACTTCTTTGAGATTAACCATCAATCTTCATCACTCCCCATGATTAATGATTGATAAATCACCTAGGTTTTTTTTATGATTCTTCCTTTCTTTTTTTGGAGTCCACCTCCCTCAACATGATGTTCCACACATCAAAAGATCATGATAACAAATTTCTAAGGTGATTTAGGCCCAAAAACTTTAATAGAATCTAGTTGACTCAATAATATTGTTAAAGGACCTAGTTCTAACCATTGCTATGGTATTATGTGTATCAAGTTCCTATTACTAATATGCTCTAGTTTTTATTTAGAAAGAGATTAAATTATGTTATTGCTTTCTATATTAAAAGGATTAGTTTAAAATACTTGAAACCATAATATTCCAACTTCTCTAAGTTTTTATCAAAATAACAAGGATATGTGTAACAATATTATTTCCTTCATTCAATTATCACCATTCAAAGGACAATCATTCATAATTTTGAAATCAAATAGGCATGGAGTATCACTTACTATATCAAGTTATACAACTTCAAAAGGAATTATTATTTTGTAAGCTACTAAGAGTAAATTACCTTTACTTTATAATAAATTTGAATTATTACCAAATATAACATGATTTTTGTAAATACCACATGTAACCTAGGTATTTTTTGAATACCCATACACTTTGATTCACGGTTGAATACCATGGAGATTTTTAATTACTCATATTGTAGCATATAATATATTTAACAAAGCATGCACATTGATGAAATCAATCTATGAACAAGTTGCAACAATATTAATACCTAATGAGATTCTAAAATGGAAATAGTTTTTCACCTATATCAGTGAGATTTTAGGGTTTTCTATGTCACATTAAACAAATCATTGCTATTATTCTAAAATGGAAATAGTTTTTCACCTATATCATTGAGATTTAGGGGGTTTTATATGTCACATTGAACAAATTACTACTATCCTTAATAGTCTTGACAAGAAAACATACTCAATGATCATCCATTCTCAATTTTAAAGGAGACTTAAATGTTATCATACATGTTTTCTAATGTTTTTGTCAATTACCTTAACTTAAAGGAAGACTTACACTAAAGTCATATTGGACTTTGATAGTTACCCAATGCCATTCAATGGATTTGTAAATCAAGATTGTGTCATCAACATCTTTTACATTTGTTTTGATGTAGTGGGAGAAAATATTCCCTTTCAAGATGCCAATGAAAATTTTGTTTACTACCACCATATGTCCCTTGTTTATAATAATGCCTAGTATGGGTTTATATGGCTCACTTGAGTCTTAAAAGGGTTTTCAGATGTTCTAATTCCATATATTATCATAAATATCACATTATAACATCATATGCATTCAATAAAATAATTTAGATTCTTAAGTCTATGATCAACATTATGATAGGGGCATCACAGTTCCATGTTCATACCTAATAATGAGTCACACTAACATTCCTCAAGAATAAAATATAAATATATAGATAAATAAGGTGGATGTGATCTGAAACCATTTCCCCCTTACTTTGATTATACCAAAGTCTATAAATGCTTAGTTTTATCTCCATACACACATAAATAATCAAAACAACTTTTTCGATCAAGGTACACAATGTGTTTTAAGTTTCCTTGTATCTTTATATAGACTAGGTGCAATATGACAAAGTGCATTCTAAGCAAATATTAAACTCTTCCATAGATGAACTGATTTGAGAATAACTAGTTTATTTAAAAATAATCCAATTACAAAAGCTTATAACAACCAAGATTTTTGGCATCATGAATATATTTATCCATGGCAAGTGTGGCTATATAACTTAAGTATTCAGACCCAAATTATTAATCTTCTCATTACTTTCCAAAATAAAACATATAGTTTACATAGTATCTCACAGTAAGTAGTAGAATGAAATGATTAACATCTCAATCTTAAGTTATTGGGGATAATCCATCCAACAACAAAATATTTTCTAAATTTTCCAGGCTATATCATCAATGTAGTACTAAAATTAAGAGGGTATTATCTTACTATGAGTTTTCAAACCTCCATGCAATCCATGGGTCTTATCTTTGAGTTACAACTAAGCAATAGTCAAAATTTACATGGTTGCATAAGGTACTTCCATACCAAGGTATACCTACCACTTAGGTGTGTCCATATGCATGTTAATAGGAGTTTTTTTTGCTTTTATTTATATCTATCAATGCATCCTTAAGTTTAGGTAGCATGAGTTATAAGAACATCAAAATTGTTTTTTTTGGTATTTCGTTGCATCCTTTCTACTTTAGGTTATCGATGCCATACATTATAGTATTACATGTTTATTCCAATAAATGCATTAAGATGTTTTCACTCTTGATTAAGTATGCATACACACATTTTTGAGTGGTATTCGAAGCCAATAAGTTAGTTACGAAAGTTTGATAACTACTTGAAACTCCTTAGATTTTAACTAGGCTTGTTCCATTGGGCATAACCCTTCCAAAATTACTACAAGGTTATTGGTTAAAAATAATTTGTACTAACTTGTCATTCACTATTATTTGGGGTTTAAGTTCAAGTAATCCAAATTGTAATTAAGATCATTTAAATAACCTTAGATGTAAGTTGAGATCTATTAACCCACTATAGGTTGTCTATGCCAAAATAATTTCAATTCATTTGGCGCTAGTGTACATAAGTAAGTTAATTTTTATTGATACTTAACCAATGAAACAAATCAATTTTCATTTAAAATTACCTCATAATAACCTTAAAAAATTAATTTGATATTTAGAAGACATTTAAATCATTTTGGTGTTAGTCTAAGTAATCAAAACTACATAATAGAAGGAACATTAAATGTCACCTAACTAAACATTTGTTAATTTCAACTTGTTCAAACATGAAATAATAGGTAATTGAGTCATTCTACAATATTAGTGTCTAAACCAAATAAATCAACATGACTCACAACACCACTAATTTCAATAGAACCAAATAGATAGTCTATCAATAAAAATGAGGTGTGATAAGAAATAGAAGTATAATAGGTTGGAATAGAAGAATTTATCATAGTATAATGATTAGTAACAAGAGAATAAATTTGAGAGTAATTATAAGTAATATATTTGAATAAGATGAATTTGAGAAACGTGTTGCGAATTTTATATAAATTGAGAAAAAATGGGAACATGTTGATAGTTTTGAAGAAATTGACATGAAACGTGAACATGTTGAGAAATCATAGAATTTTGAAGAGGAGGAGGAGAAACATTAGCAATGTTAGAGGTAATAGAGATATGAGCATGAACAAGTTCAATATAACTTTGAGAAATGACTACATGACTAAGCATAGATTATAATCCATTACATGAGGTAGGTGTTTTATCCACGCTATGAGCACTCATATATCTATTATCCATATTATAGGGTACACATTGAATATTAATCCTATCTTGGGTATCTTGATATAAGGTTTAAATTAAAACTTCTTTCAACACTTTCATTATCGAACTATCTCATTAGGTTATCCATGACATGTTTTCTAAAATATACAATATTTTTAGCTCCAACTTGCTCATCTAAGCAAGTTTGTTGATCATGATTTACTTCACATGTATTATAAATTTGATAATCATTTATAACATTATCATTTACGGACCCATCATTATCATTTGCAACAAAAAAAACAACTTTTGGAGCAATAGTAACTACATTTTTTGATCCCCTTTTCTTTTCCAATCAAGATCTATAATTAATCACATGGATTTTAATAAAATCAATAGTCTTAAGATTAATCCCAACACTCTTCTTAGTTGTGTTCTTAGATCTAATCAATTTTGGTGGCATAAGAGGAGATCAAACATTGAACACACATATCATGCAAGTATCCTAGGAGTTGAAATGAAACACAAAAGAGATAAGGATAATATATTACAAAGAATGCAATGCATTAAATCTTAAAAAAATTAAAAAAATTTAGATTTACCCTAAGGACCAAGATCTATCCCTACAAGGATGAAAATCATGCAAGACAATGTAAGTTCACCAAAATGTATTATGAATAAGTGGATTTCAATTGATTTATTACAATTAAAATATCCACACATTTAATTAGGCCTAAAACATATGTAAAATAATAAATCATACCTAACACATATTCCAAAACCAAAGCAACACAAGTAAGAGTAGGGTTTAGTATTATATCTTAAATATCAAGAGATTTAGAGACTTTCATTAATGTGTTACAATATAATTCATATTTTTGTGGCAAGACAATGAAAAACATGAAAACTTATAATGAATGAAGGACCTTGTCCAAATCATCAAGGACATTTCAAGATGCTAGAACTATGGATTGGACATTTATGGGAAGTGTTACACATGTATAGTTTTTTTAACAAATGTGTTCATCATATCTAGGGCTCCATAAAATTCACTCCAATCATAAGGAAAATGCACTTCTTCTCCTTTCCCTAACTAAGCAGCTAGATCTAAAAATAGTAAGAAAAACACATTTTGTGACCTGCACCAAAGATTAAATGAGCTATTGTAATAATTTTCAAGCCCCTCATCAGTGTGCAATATCAAAAATAACACTCCATTAATTACAATGATTAATCAACCAAGATAATTAGTGCAACAAAATTTGTCACTAACATGAACTCTTATACTGCAATGAATGCCCTAATGATTGTTTGATTTCTCCAAATGATTTTATATGCTCAATAGTTTTGTGTGAATAATAAATGATAGATGCATTTCAATTGATAAATAATAGATATATGCCTAAATGAAATGGGGTGCTTGTGCATTTATTGATATCTTGAATTCAAATTAGGAATTTATCAGCACATAAGTTGACATCTAATGATTGAAAAAGAGAAAAAGATAGAACAAGGGTCACATAGTGTAATAGGAGGAGGGGCCCAAAGGTAACCTAGCTGAAGCATACACTTGATGTTTCTAGCATGATGGAAATGACAAGTCCATGTTTCCAGAAAAGGGGCTAAACTAGGGCCAAATTAGGGATATAGATCAAATGATAGGTAGAAGATGCTAGGAGGATGTCTGGGGACCATGAAAAGTTGACAATTGCTCTAATACTACCTAATCTAAACCAATAATCAACAAATACATTAACATCCTAGAAACATGAAAGTTAAAAACTAATAAATGCCAATGGGACCATTTTTAAGTGCCTATAATATATAAAAACACAAGGTGTGTGTGGTGCACATAAAAATATAAGGTGAATTTCTTCACAAAAACATAAGGTGAGTTTTGATCCAAAGCTTAGAAGGTTTGGTTGAAAGATAATTCAAGAAACAAGAAAAACACAATTGTAATAATGCTATCTCTGAGAAGATGTTTTATTGATCAAATTTGCAGACCCAAACATATGCCTATCTCTGAGAAGAGATGTCCCCTTTCCATTTCATGTTACAGCTTCATTTATACACATTTTGAAGGTAGGAGGAGGATATGGAAGGTCACTAATCTCGAGGGAGATTAAGTGGTTCGACTTCTACGATTTACAACAATCGAGGAATTACTATTTTTAGAAACATATTATTTTTAGACTGCACTACTAAAATTAAAATTTGGGGCACTTTCATTTAGTTTTCAGGGGTCAAAACTCATCGAACAGAGCTTGGTACCATCTCACGGTGTTTCCCTCATTCTTAGCTTTCCAACGGTTCAAACGGGGAGTCAAATGAAGCTATAGTGCAAAAGTTATGGCTCCTGAAAGTTCTGCCACCAATTGAGGTAGAACCCTCACCTGAAATATTGCTCGGATCAAGTATATTTATAAAATCAATGCATTAAACAGTGTATTTAGAAAATCTATAATGTAGTAGTTGACATTTGTAATTATAATTCAATACATAAATTTTGACTCAAGACATTCAAACAAAACTTAAAATTTATCACAAGGGTTGACAATTGTAGAAACAATCTTCTATCTTTAATATGTCAAAACTATCACCTATTATAAAGGGTATGTAACTCTATATGACTTGAAATTAAAAGATATTACATAAATAACAAGAAGTAAATTAAAATATATTACATAAATAACAAGAAGTTGAAAAGGACCCACAAAGAACTTTGATTTATGGTAGTATGGAAGAAGGAAAGATGCTAATATATCAACGGAAACATGCATTCCATTAGTGTCCTTACAAATTAACATTTTTTTTAGTGTAGGTTTACCCTATAAATCACCTCTTTCTCATAATTGTTATCAATGTGAATTTATTCACAAACACACCCAACATATATGTCATGAAAGACATTATTGTTTACCCAAATTTTTGAGGAGTTTGACTTACTAGAAAACACTGAACCATCCTTATTAAGATTGTTTTTTAGTTGGGTGAACACTCTTGTTTATTGTACCAAGTGAAATTTAAGACTTTAATTGGTTTACTTGTGACAAGTGAGAAATTGAAATGGAGAGAAAATGAAAATCTCTATTAATTAGGTTCAATTGGAACTTTAAGCTCATTAAATTTTGAACATGAACTTTTTATTTAGCGATGTCCCATCTCAACTAATTAACTTACCCTAATAAACCTCATCTTCAAAGACATACACCTACCTTTACTCTCACACACTTAAACTCTAAATTCATTAAAAATTAAGCTTAAACCTTTTACTTACAACATCTCATTTCAACTCGTTAAATCCACGCTTACACACAATTAAATTCTAACCTCATTAAAAATTGAATACAAACTTTTAATTATTAATACCTATCACAACCAATCAATCCAACCCCACAGGCCTCATCTTAAAAAAATTATCAATTAAATTCATCTATTATATAGTAGAAAAGCTACACAACATCAAGTATGGAATCCATTCCCCACTTTTATAAAGCAAGTCTCCACCATTCCATGCTTATGTAGACAATAATTGCTCATATGCACATCCCTAATCAAATTCTCTCCCACATGGTCACCTACCTAACTTTTAAAACACTCAACCTTCCCACCCAATGCCCACGAAATTCCTATGGACCCACCATAGGCACCTTTTCACTACCCAAGGTTAACTAACTAGGATTAAGAGGTGGCTGGGTTTGACTTGAAAGCAAGGTCAAGGTCAACAAAGAAGCACGACTCCTCCACTAACAAATATCCACATGGCACTCCCACTGCAAGTCTTTTCTGATGCATTTTGACCTTCTTTAACTTAAATGCCATTTTTTTAATGCCAATGGGGTGGCTCTATCTCAGAAGTAATTTGAATAAAGCTTGTAGGCCTAATTATGTAGGAAAGAACCGCACACTGGTATAGAAGAATGACGTGAGAATAATGGCCACCAACAACAACAATGGTGTAAACAGTGCTGAAACACTAACTGCTGCTGCAGATGCCATCAGTAATCAGGCTTTAAACCAGGTTTTTGTTTTTTATTTGTATTTTACCTTTTTTGGTGCTTCTTTTTGATGGAAATTTCTTCTAAAATCTTAATGGGAAGTTAAAATTCTGATCTCTGAATTTAAAGCTTTAAAAAAACTAATACCCAGGTGGAAATATGAATACCCATGTGGAAAAATGTGGTGTTTATTGGTGCTCACTTTGTTTAAATCTTTGATAAAATCTTCATGGGCAGTTAAAATTCTGATATCGGAATGATATTCTTAAGAAACAACTGATACCCATGTGGAAATCTGACTACCCAACTCGAAAAATGTCGTGTTTAAAGCTTTCTGGACATTTGTGGAAATCTCTAGGGTTTATAGGTCCCGGAAATCCTACTTTATAGATATTTATTACATCATAGAGTGTAGCTCTGAAACCTCTGTCTGAATTGTGAAATGAAAATCCATGTGGAAACAAGTAAACTTGAAGTATTTTTGCATAGATGTTTGTAAATCCTTAAAACCCTTGTTCAAATTTTCCATTGTTGAAACCCTTTTCTTCTATGGAAAAATATGAAATTTTGAAGTGAAGCTCGTTAGAATGTGAAGCCCATGTAATATTCATAGCTTTATGTTAGACAGAATATCAAACTGTAGAATTCTTGTTTAATATGTCCAACCTTAAACCTCTTGCGCAAAGTCTTTTTATTCCACATGGAAAGCAGCGGAACCTTTATTTGCAGTTAATATGCGTGTAAAAATCTCGTGGTAATATGTGACCCTCAATTGTTCAAGCCTTTGAAACTTTTAAACTCCAAACCTTAATTAAGAATTTCAGGCGGAGTCACCTGGAGACATGGGATATGGGTACGGGGGTGGGAGGTAATTTTGAAATCAGATACCTGAAACTGAGTTTCCTGGTGACCATTGAGTTTCACATCTCTATTCAAGAATAAGGTAGGAGTGATTGCTATATTATTGACCTGTGTTCAAACTCCACTGGGCTTGCTTCCCTGCTGATTATGCGGCTTGGTGATTAAGTGGGCCACTGCCATACCAGGCCCGGTGCAAGTTCTGGTTGGATTTTGATGGAAGAGATGTCCCTTGGATGTGGATTTTCAGCTGAAAGGTTTCATGTGTTTGACTCTATGCTATAAGTGTAATTTTTCACGTGTTTGACTGTAAGCTGTAAGTGTTATATTTCCCTATTTTGCTAACAAATGACATTTTTCCATCCCTAAATCCTTGTGCTGTCTGTAGCTTTTAGGACTCTTTAAGAGAAGTTACATAAAAAGCACGGGTTCATCCCCTGCTGGATAGGAGGCTTGCAGTGGAGATAACCAAGAAACTGTTTATTTCACTCTGGTAGATGGACTGTCTAGTCCATGGGTCAGTTGTTCTCTTTTTGGCTAAAACTATAGATATATGTGACCCTTATGGTAGATTCATAGTACGTTAAATGCATTTAGCATGTAAATATATAAATGAATTGCATACAATTTCAATCTGAACACCTCAGGTTTATATTGCTATAGATTCATAGAACTCTGATTTCTGAGCATAATTTGCAGGCTTGCAGCCAAACATGTTTTGCATCAAGGAGACATGTTTCTTCGCTCGATTTTTGCATATGGATGATTATGTATTTATAAAGTAGCATTTCATAGTAGCAGTTTGAATTCTGTTGCTTTCAGATAGAAGCTTGTTAGTCATTAAGTTGAGGATAAATTTAATCTTACAAAATATTATGTCATTTGATCAAACTTTTAAAGTAGTTTGTAAATCACTTAAAAAAAGTCAATTCAAAATGATCTCCTCAAAGAAGTTGATTTTAAAGGAAGTATGTGCTAATGAATGATCATATCTTATTATTGTCAACAGAAGAAGAGCGCAAGAATACCATAGATAAGTGGTGTTTAAAGTAGACTGTTTTATTTTTAAACCAGAGGTACCTTCTACCAGGTTTAGATTACTCCTTCAAACATTTTCAACTCTTATCTAAAGTTCTTGTCCTTGGCATCTGTACCAACAGACCCAAAACATCAGACTTGTAATTACAATCACAACAATATAGGTCAAGACTTATTATTGATCATAAGTAGGCTAGTTGACACAACTATGTAGAGCTCTCATCGCGTTGCTAATTGTGTATGTTTATTTAACTAACATGCTTAAACGAGTTGCAGAGCATGTGTTAGAAGTTTAGAACCTAGAATAAATAAGGATTTATTCAATGATAGGGAAAGGGGAATTCAATTTTAAGTTTTGGCACTTGCTGAAAGTAAAGTCAACTGAAACTATTTCTCATCTAATTGTTCTTATACTTCATTTCAAAACTAAGTATATATTGTCTTTATAATATATTATGCACTGTTACAATCTATTATTTCAATTTGACTGAATCAGTTTAAGCTTCCTCATGCATGCTGTTTGTACTTTGAAGCAGTATAGAACCATATTTGAAGGGTAATTAATATATTTCTCAGTCTTCTATGTGGTCGCATCCCCAACCCTCAGTAAACTAGGGGGAACAGGAAGGATTCCCCTTCCTACTCCTCCCCACTGTTCCCATTCCCATGTGATTTTGCTATTCAAATATTGTTCCTAGGATTTCAGGGAACTTTGAGACATCACCTTTTGTGTCTATGTGTTTCGTTGCCTGCCCTAAAAGGTGACTTGGTGGAATAAATTCTTGATTTACAATTTCTCATCTTTCTCTTTCCTTATTTTACTAATGTTTATTGCCTTTGCAACTCATGTACCCTACCGCTTTTCAATTTCCACGTCTTCTTTCTTTTAAGTTTGCAGATCTGTAATCCTGGCTCAAAACAGTTAGAAGTCATCCAAACTGCCCAATACCTGTCAGTTGCTGCAGATCTTTGTATTGTGCAAAAAAGTTGGTGTTTGACTAATGGAGTTTTGGCGTTCTCTTTCTCAATCTTCACCTAAGTCTCCAACAAATGAAAATATGTGCTATATGCCTGCATGAATTGAGCAAATACATCTTGAGTACTTGCATGTTCATTGTGGGATAAATATTTACAAGGAAAAAATAAATAATGAAAAAGGTAATGGCAAGACAAATGGTCAGAGTGTCGCAACAAGTGGCATGTAATGAGAGTTGATGGGATAGCTAAACACACAGGAAAAGTAATGAAATTTTAGGGGATTAACTCTAGTGGCAGACCGGGCAAGTGGCAGAATGGCATCTGTGGAAGTAGATGGTGAGGTAAGACTAGGTACCCTGGCATTTCCGTCCTTTCTGCATGGACAATCTGATTAGGTGCATGCCTGTAACAGCCAGGAGACTTTATCCTAAAGGTATAAATATACATAATTGATTTACCTCATGGGATTCTCATTCATCACAGCTCATTATCTTCTCTAAACTAAGCACATGTCTAAAAATTTAGTTGGAAAGTTTGGTTGGTGCAGGATTGACAGGCCAGCCTGATATATGAAGATATGTGTGAGAAAACCTAGCTGGCAAGGATAACAAAAAGGTTGGCATGAAGAGATATGGATGAGTTTCATGAGAAGTTGGTGCCATTGTTTTCAAAGGCTAAACTATGAGTAGATCTCATTTGACTAACATCATCTCATTTTGAATTAATTGTGCTGAATGACTGTTGCAGAGGATTAGCTTTACATCACATAGTCAGCTAAAATTATATTTTGTGGAATCCCAATCTAAACTTTTTCTGACTACAGGGATTTAGTTTAATCATCTATAACATATATTTAAAAAAATTTGACTGCCCACCTTTCCAAAAAGTAGTAAAAGTTTCATAGTTACCAAGTTTGGAAATCCGGATCTGTTCGGGAGGGCAAAAAAATCCGAAATTTGGAATTCTTGAAAAATTAAGCCAAACTGTTCAGCCATAGTACATGATTTTCTGCACTTCATATATATGTGAGCATAGTTTTATAAATATGCAAATCTGACAAATACAATGAAAAATATTAATAAAATAATATAAAATGTTAATATTATATAATATTTATGGTTTTTGGGTTTTTTTTGCACAGAAAACCCCTTAAAAAATGAAAAAATGAAAAAATAAAAAATATTTTTTTGAAAAAAAAACAGGGCTGACGTAGACGAACTTATCCTGGCCGGCTGAATTTTGTCCAGATCCGATCGGATTTGGTAACTGCTGTAAAGCATCAATAACAAATTCTCATGAAAATAAT
This sequence comes from Torreya grandis, assembly GCA_037957365.1. Lineage (NCBI taxonomy): Eukaryota > Viridiplantae > Streptophyta > Pinopsida > Cupressales > Taxaceae > Torreya > Torreya grandis. The sequence goes on along the minus strand of JARHVA010005913.1, from coordinate 246,536 downwards.
TTTTGAAAAAGAACAAAACAATTTAAAACAAAACAAAACAACATTCAACTGTTCTAGTTTGTAAATAATAAAGTTATAAATCCACTTTTAATACTAAAGTAATGAAGTCTCAACATCCGCAAGATATCCTGTTTTTGTTTGCACATTATGAAAGGATGTAAATGGGTGTTCAATGTGTAGATGCTATCATTTGTTATTGTAGCATTTCACTCCATATTTAAGTGCTCTCAGGAGAGGTTCTAGAGGGAGTGTCGACTTCCTCTTAGGATTTTCTAGCCTGGCCCCCTCAGCCTTGGACATTTTCCTATTAGTATATCATCAGATTTAGCATTGGCCCTTTCGTGATGATAGATGAAGATGTTGCAGATTCTTCTGGCCCAAGCCTTGCTACGCATATGAAATTGCTGGTCTTCTTTCATGATTTGTTTTTGGTCTTCTTCAGCTCCATGCTTCCATGTTGAGTCCTTCCCTCACAAAGTACTTGTACTTAGTTCTTATAATTGCAATCTAGGGTCCTTTTACCTTAGTACTTCTCTATTAGAACTGAATGTACTTTTTGAGTCCCATGGACCTACTTTTGGTTATTTATGGACATCTATATAAATTATTTGTTTTTACTTTCTGACTTTCCAAGATAGTTAAGCCAAACTATTCAGCCATAGTACATGATTTTCTGCACCCGTTAAATGCCAGCCACACAACAAAATGGTTTATCGTTGTCATGGGTTTGTAGTTGTACTACAGGTTTCTGAATAATTGTCTAATCAACAATTTTACAGTGTCAGATCTGTTGGCTTTTTTGGCTCTGGGTCTTCAACGTCTGCTGGAATCAGAGAATTGCGTATTATTATCTGTTACAGAAGTGGTAAAATTAATTAGCTTATTGGTGGTTGTCTCCCAGTTAAACTGTTCAGGGGCTTCAAATGAAAATAGAAGGCTTTCCTGTGGACATTCATTTTTTAACTTGAAATGGGTAGAAAATCTTTCTGTTGTTTGTGTTAGCCTCATCTTTAAAATTCTCACATCTATATTTACCTTGTTTATAAGAGAGAGAGAGGAGAAACAGTTTTTTTCAAATTTGGCAGCTCTTGTAATCTCTCTATGAATTTTCAATGCAACTCTAATCTATTGTGCCTTTGAGTTTATTTTTAATTTTGAATCATTTGGAGTATGGACTTGGTTGACAGAAAAGAAGATGGAGAGGTTTCTGGAGTGGTTTCTGGTGTTTTGGGTCCCAGAAGCAAGCAAAGCGAATTAATCCAGAACGACCTGTATCAGGAAATGGAGGTCAACCAGTAGATGGTGGCAATCCACCTACAACATTGTCTCTGACAATAGTGGCACCTCCCTCTTCACCAGCTTCATTTTTGAATTCAAGCAATCCATCTGCAGTCCAGTCTCCTGCTGGGTTCTTCTCTCTTTCTGCTATGTCAGCAAGTATGTATTCGCCTGGTGGACCAACGTCAACCATGTTTATCAGAGGACCATATGCAAATGAGACCCAATTGGTGTCACCTCCTGTTTTATCAACTCTTACCACAGAACCATCCACTGCTCCCTTGACTCCACCACCCGAATCGTTTCATCTTACCACCCCCTCTTCACCAGAGGTGCCTTTTGCACAACTATTTGCATCCTCATTAGATGCGAAAAGTGCTACCAAAAAAAATGGGTTAACATTGCCCTCTCCTCTTACATCACCACGCTATGTTGCAACTAAAGATCTTCAGGCCGCTTACCAGCTATATCCAGGCAGCCCTGCCAGTCATCTCATATCACCAAAATCAGCAGTTTCTGGATCGGGTACCTCTTCTCCATTCCCTGACTTGGAATTTCCTGCACGATGGAGTACACATTCTGGTCAAGATGTCTTCTTTCCAAAGTACGAGCAATCAAAGATGTTTAATCTTGATAAGGTACCACCAAGAACATTGATATTGTCACACGATTCAGAGGTTTCTATCCCAGGTACCTCGGAGGCATTCCGTTTAGATAAGAAGTGGATATACCAGTCAAATATCCAGTCTGGAAATGAACAATATAACCCTACTCCACTATCAGATTTGTGTGGTGAGGACGCGCAACAAAAGAGGCTAACGGGAGCTGATACATGTGGCACAAGTACAGTCAATGAAGCTGGAAAAGAGAGCTCAAATAAATCTGAAGTGGAACAGCTTGAAGCAAACAGGGCGTCATTTGGGCTTAGTGCCAATGAAGTTATGAGTGCTTGTAGTTCCCTTTCAGAAGCTTCAGGAGATATATTTTCTGGATCCCAATTAGGTGCACAAAAATCACATTCAGGAAATAAAGTTACATCTGAGAAGTGTACCTGGAATGAAGAGATGCAGATGACACAGCTAGCATTGTCAGATTGTGGAACTAATAGTTCTCCTATTGACTGCTTCATCCATTGCATAGAGGCCCAAACTCGAAAAGACTCTGGGCATGGCCTTATAGGCTCTGTTTTATTAAAAAACTCTCCAAAACCAACTAATGTTGATTGCTCTTTTGACATAACAGGCGGTGATTCACAGGTCACCGGCCAAGGGATATCAGAAAGTTCAGAACGTACTGAATATCAGCATCTCTCTCAAGATGCTGACAAGTTACAGTTTCTCTTGACAGCTAACCAAAAGCATTCGTGCGATTCAGGTACCAAAGACGAATCACACTTAAGTGATTCAAATTGTTGTGCTCAAACTGATGAGATACATCCAAATGCTGGTGATTTTAAATTTTATAAGGTGGACAGAAAAGATGATCTTAGCATAAAAGGAGATTTGTGGATAGAACACAAAGAGAAACGAGCCGCAGAAAATGAAATGAAAAATTGGGGATTTTTCCGTATGATGTCACCAGGAGTAGGTTTATAACCTGGAAATTTAACTAATTACTATGCTGTTACTTGTAATTATATGAGGAAATTGATTGTGTTGATGCTGTTTTAGAAGGTTTTAAAATTATATAATATCATTCAAGTCTCAAGTTTAATCAAAGTCCTGTACCATGAACCTGTATTCTAAATTATGGTAAATTTTTGTTCCTCTGGAGCTTTTTTAAAAGAGCTAGATTGCGTATCCTCTACAACTGTATATCCTTATTGCCTTTGAATAGCTGGAGATTTCAGCAATTAATTTTGCATGTCTGACATATTGGTACTAAAAGAGTCGGCAATTAATTTTGCAAATCTGAAAGATTAGTATTAGAAGAGTCACTTAGGGGGATCCAGCCATGGAATATTTGGACGAATCTGGTTATATGGAATCCATTGAAGGGCTGACCCATAAGAAGCTACGCTACATTTTTTATTTAAATGCGTCTTAAACTCAACAAACAAATTAAGGCACCCGTGTTATTGCGTTGAATTCCATCCTCATTATCCACTCTAGGAAAAGTAAGCGTCATACAATTATTTACTGGAAATTATTAGAAAGGGCAAATTTCATCCATTAATCAGTTGGGCTCTCATATTTGATTAACAATATTCTACTATCTGCTTCAGTTTAGTTTACCAAACTATCTGGAAATTAATATACATTTCTTAATTGTGGTGGAGAAGATGGAGTGATTGAAATGCAAACACACACATCTTTACCTGGTACCAGCTAAACTTGTTCATATGTAACTAGTTCTAAAATTTAGATAAATCAACACCGTGTGATTTCTGAGAAAAAAATTAACTTTAGTCTCCATACAAAGCGTCAGAGTAGTAGAGTATCTGATTTGACAGTGAAAGTGACAGTGGCTTCGACCAATAGGAAAGTGAGCTCTTCTATTGGACAAGGGAACAATGACGGACACCAGAGACAAAAAATGTCACATTATGCGTTGGGTTGGAAGCTTTTTCGCAAAGCTTATTTGTGTTAGTGGGGTGTTTCCTAGCCTAAATCAGGCACTTGTTTCCAATCAACATGTTATTTAATTTTTTAATAGTTGAAGAAGTTGGATAATACATCAGCAGTCAGGTACACATTGCTGAAACCCCAAATGTGGAAACAGTTACAACAAAATGTTACAATGAGCCGGCAACATATGCTTTAGGAAGATGTGAATACAAATTCATGTCTGCACTGCTAGAGGAAAAAAATATATGAAAGGGCCTAATGGCTGCAGTTTTCATATTTGCAGTTTCAAGTATCAAAAGGGCCTAATGGCAAGATGAGACCAAAATTGAATGATTAATTGTTGAAAATAACGTTATAAGTATTATTTTAATAGAAATGAATCTGACAAAATTATATATTTTTTACAATAGAAATGAATTTGACAAAATTGAATCATTTTACAGTAGAAGGGGAGAGTATGAATTATGTGAAGCGTTTCAAGTTTACAATTGTTTTTCATCATAAATGTTTAAGCCCCTAACGATCACGGGTGAGGGGTCCTGCTGATATTTGAATTCATGATCTTCGCCATCTAACTTGAACCCCTCACTACTTGTGTTGTCCGTTCGGGTTAATATTATACAAATTTGTTGATATTTATAAACATTTTTCTGATTGACCAAGTCTTCGACTTAGCTCCAAAGACTGAGGGACATTTTCTTTGTATAGATTTGATGAGAATTGTGCATTGTTGCATTGGTTAGGTACTATTATCAAATGTAGGTAGAACTGCTCAAAATCAACGAAGAAAATGATATCTCTACACCACTTTTAGAAGTTTAGTACAGTTAACATATTGTTTCTATAATTAATTAATTAAGTCTAGCATCTGTATGATTGTATAGGAGAAATCTCATTTAAATTAAGCTCTTGAGTGTTGATTAGTTTTTTTGACAGTTGATAATTTTCTCTTTAAGTGAATGATCTGATATAGAAGGTTTTACAGACAAACCAACTATAAAATATACCACAAATGTTTTATTAGTTTTGCAATATAAAGAATAAGCACAACATCTTTAAGTGATCACTATTACAAATTAGTTTCTCCCTGTTCCTTTTTTTTAAAGGTATGTGTTCATGCTGTCACTAACAAATTAAATTAAGTGTTTTATTCTCATTTAAAAAGTTATTTAATAAAATGCAACATATTCTAATTATATAAAAGATATATATGTACTTGCTTGTGTGATTTTGTTTGTTTTGTTTCATAGTTTATTATTTCATCAAAAGGGTTGTAATCCCATTGTTGAGGATGATGCATTGTATATTTAATATTCAAGTTGTTTGTCATGCTTTTGTTTTAATGTTTTAAAACTTCAATTTTGAAAGATGAAATTGGTTCTATATTTTACTCAAAAATAAATATTACAAAATATTCAGAAAAAAAGTTGGTGGTATGAGAACACGCCATGTGACAACCACACTAAGCCTCAATAGAGCTTAAGAACAAAATACCAAGCACAATCTATCAAAGACAAACTAAAAAATAGAACATTTAAGTAGTTATGGCAAAGACACTGGTGACAGGGGGATCTTTGTCATTTGGATTACCTAAACCAGCACCTAGAAGGTCTTTCCCCTTAGGTGTGGGGTCCCTGTGAGTATTGGTATTGTTGATTGTCTCTATTGTTTCCTCGATGCCCTCTTGGAATCCATTCAGATCAACTATGGTGAGAGAAATAGACAATGCTAAACATGGAAACTTGTCAAGGCGAGGCGAAAGTGCTCAATCGTCCCAATGTGCAAGCGGGGACCCCCAACTATATCAAACAAGCGGAGGAGAACGTCTGTGTTACGTGGGAGGAGAGCCCCACCCTTCATATTGAGCAGGGAGACGAGGATGTTTGTGTTACGCATTTAGTGTGCAAAGGTGAGTGTTTGTGTGGAGGAATTTCCCAACTCAATTGTGGGAGTGATGACATGCACATTTATGATGATGGTCACCCCTATGGTTGCCCTGCCTTGAGGGCAAAGAGGGAGGGACATGAGCAACAATACATGGAGCATTGCTTCAATGATCCAAATGTGTTTGAAGATGGGATACCTTCAGAGGCACTTTATTGCCTTGAAGTTGGATTTGCATAAACACATTGGAAATCACCATAGCTTTGTTATACATAGAACATTGATCATCAACAATATAACTAGAAAATATCGCTGTATTTCTGTCTTTCCATATAAAAAAAGTAATTTCCACTTTGAAAATATACCAAATATGTATTTTGTAGGAATCATAGGCCAATCCCCTAGAAGAATATGTTCCAAGTAAAAGGGCTCTGATTGAAAGCGTTTGATGAAATCATATATCAAAGACTAAGTTATTTGAAATTTTTTGCAAAACCGAAAAAAGTGCACAAGAGTCTTGTTGTAAACAACACAACCCTGTTACTTGTAAGAATAGAGACCAACATATTACATGAAATTTACTACTAACTTAGGTCAACTTGATTGAAAAAGGTTTCATATGGCATCGCTTTCCTAAGGTTTAGATGAGACGATACGTTTAAAAGGTAATCCTGACACCTATTTTTCATGGGTTCATGACATCACAATCATATTGATGTCTGCACTTTTAAAATTCTAGGAAATGGTATTTTAAAATCACGAGGTTACTTTCCATTTATAAATTGCAAAGTGATTCATTATTTTGACTAATCATCTTTTGGCTAGTTATATGTTGTCTAAGTGTATGATACTACAAGTTGCATGAGTTATGTATTTAATAAAAGTTTCCCAAGCTTACGTAGCTTCCTGTAGAGTTATTCATGGAAAACACGTTCCAAGACTTCTTATTTAGACAATGACACGAGGATGGGTCTCCTTTTCGTTATTTTAGTTTTAATGAAAATCTTTAATTAATTTGTGTCTTGTTTGTTCACAACATTTCACGGATTCCTGGAATCCACATTCAAAAGAGAGATTGTGCACTCTGGGAATTTTAATGAATGATCATTCGCCAGCTGCCACTTTTTGTACTCCCTGTAGTCCCACAATATGCAAAGAGGATGATAGACTCTAGGAGATTGTACGATTCGTGAGCCCATATGCAACAAATAATTCCATTTGACACTTCTTCATACTCCTCCATTCCCATGGAACATTTTGAGCCTACACACTTTGGGAGTTCTGTACTCTCCGGGATCCTGTCCAAAGCTCAAGATGACACATGGAGTTTTCCCATTCACCCAAGGAAAGATAAGAATTAAATCACAAGTGGAAGACAAATGTCAAGATTGCAACCATTCCGACCCCAATATATGACAAGGTAGTGTACAAAGTCTCACTAGCATGTGGGATGCAATTAATACATGAGCCAACTACTAACTCTGGGAGATTTCGGGACTCTGTGACTGCCAAGATAGAGACATGTGGACATACAAGATCTTGTCAAAGAATAAAGGCATAATTAAAAGTCTAAAATAAAAAATGCAACGGGAAAAGCAGTTAATATAGCTTTGAAAAGACCGCCTTCTTATTTAATACATATGTATGACATGACCAAAGGCCATCACTCAAAGTTTGAATTACTAAATGTGAAGGACTTTGACATAACAACGAAGTTCAAAGCAACAAACATTATAGAATGAGAATCTATTGCATTATACAACGAATAAAAAACCTCTCGAGACTACTCATAGTGCATGCCAATCAACATAGAAGCCTCTTGCTAACAAAGATACAAAGTAATTATCATGGTTGTCTCCTACCTCCGAACACACCCAAGAATTTAGAGACATGACTTCTATGCCTAGAATCATGGGCTATAAGCAATATAATGAAGTATTCAAAGCAGTAAATGAAATGAAAGAAGTCCCTAATGATATAGATGCTAAACAAAACAAAATTGACTTCTCAAAATCCCTGTTAGCCATTCACAACTTGGGATGACATAAAGTCATTGCAAAACCAAAGGTATTCCATTTACAATCTATTAATGTTGTTTGCATATAAGGACGAATTAGTTTAGTTTGCTCATGAAATGTATAAAATAACTTTGATATTTAGTAATGTTTTCGAGAAATATTATTATCTGCAGACTCCATTACCCATATAACAATGAGATTGTCTAAAATTGGCTAGATACATAGTCTCAAGGAAGTTTTGAAAGATCAAGCAGAAGATACAAATAGGTGGGTTAATATTGAAGATGTTGATTTGTATCCTATTAAGTTGCAGAAGATACAAATAGGTGGGTTAATATTGAAGATGTTGATTTGTATCCTATTAAGTTGTTTAGATAAGGAGTCTGAGTTAGGATGATGTTAAATTAAATTGTATGGATCTTGTGACATTGTGCATGTAAACAAATTGTGGGTGCCTTTGTTGTCCATGATCATGAAGGACAAATAATCCCCTCCTATAGGATGGATTATACCTCATAACATAACACAACAAGTGCTACATGTAAGATAGGGAACTAGGTTGTACATAATGTTTTTTTTAGTTGATGCATGTTGTGCAACAATACCTTTTCAACATTCATATTTTCCTAGGTAGACACCTTCTAGCCCTCCAATTCATTTTTTATATTCTAATTTGTATGCTCACCACTATAGGGTTCACATCAAGGAAATTTATATCTATTTTTATCGACCTCTTGGTCATCAATAGAAATAAAATGCATAGGGTGTCCGAGGAGATGAAGGCATCCATTATGGAGATTGGAGCCTATTGATACTATCTGGATTTTATTGTTATTAGAATTGAAGGAGTTCTTATTGCCCTCCAAATTTCCATATTATATACTTGATAAACTAGTAAATTAGGAGATTGGATATCAATTTGTTTAGGGAATTGGTGGCCATTGCAAAAGAAGGCAACATAAAACCTATCCCAACTTGCTTCTTAGGATAGGCAACAAAGAGTATAAATTTTACCCTAGTTCAATCATGGACAACACATAGGCAATCATTTACTATGCTTCAGGGCCATGGTGATAGACAATAGGATCCCAAGGGAAATGTCAAGAGGCATGTACAAGCCTTAAGGTCAAAACTCATTGCAACATATGATCATGAAGCTCACAATGATCATAGGTTCTACTTGAATCCTATAAATGATGATGATGTAATTACAAAATTGAAAGTTTCTTCTCTATGGAAACCTCAAAGTCAAGAAGAACAAGCACAACAGGGGTTAGAAGAAGACCCGATTTTCATTTTCCATTGGAAGAAACACTAAGGATAGACAAAAGGCTAAAGAACATAGAGTTGTAGGGTTTGCCTTCAGATTCCCCTTCATATTCTTCCAAAGCCATGGACACTATTGAGGGGAGGGGATCACTATACACATCCCCTTTTTCTCATACATTTGGTACTCCTTCTAGGCCATCATCTAGTTTGTCTTCATTGGAAATACCTATGTCAATCTATTATTTAGTTTCTCCCACAAACATTACTCCATTGACATTTATTGTGAATTTAATTGATTCACTGAGAACATCAGGGTTTACCCACATTTATACCTGGCATGGTAATTATTGTACTCAACATACACCCATTCCTTTTTTTGAATAGAGGCCTATTTTGGAAATATTCTTTCATATGAGCTTTATATGTTGCATCTAAATTCACTATTTGATAAACGCAAATAAACATGTTTTACTTATTCAGACTAACCTATTAATATTCTTCGAAAGTGTTTTGCATATACACAGGTTTTTGGAACATATACAATTTGTAAAAGTCTTGGCTTCACTAAAATAGGTCTTTAGAACTTTTGTTCAGAAGTCGATCTTTGACATTCTTCGACCCTTCACACCTATGTTAACCTTCACGAGAAATAGATCTTCAGAACTTTTGTTTGAAGGTTTTATTTGGATGTTTGATTCAAAATTTCTATTCACATTTTAGTGTTCGACAAAAGTGTTCAAAAAAAAATGTTTGAAATTTGGTCTTCGACGTTTGGTCTTTGGAACCTAATCTTCGAGATTATGGTCTTCGAAGATTTTGTCTTCGGCGAAAGTGTTTAGAGAAAATGTTCAACATTTGGTCCTCGGTATTTACATATTCGGCAAAAATGCACCGTAGAGAAATATTTTGGGAACAAGTCTTCAAAACCTTTGGTTTAAAAAATATTTGGCGTTTATTCTTCAAAAATTCTCGACTGATAATTTGCCTTCAGAAAAAGTGTTTGCAACTTTTTATTCAAAACTTAGCCTTCAAAAAAGGCAACCCTCATAGCCTTTTTAAAAGATGCTCCACAAGTCACAAGTCTTTAGAACTTTTATTCAGAATATTTATTTGCTTCACAAGAATTTAGGTTAACTTTGTTTTAATGCAACATTTGACTCATGATTGCCAAAATCCTCCATGACATAGGTAAATTTAAGCGAAAAGAGTGATAAAATGACACTTGGTAAAAGACAATGACGTGGCATTCTTTTGAACGTCTACAGTGTCTATGTGGCATACCTACGAAAATAAAGTGGCAAAGTTTGAATTAAACAAGCAAAACAATTTTAGAGATGTTGGACATTAATGGCACATGCACTGGAATTGAATGCCAAAAGCAATATCAATGAATTGAAAACAAACATGGTTCTCATTGATCACAAACAAACTTTGATCTCACTTGCCTCCTTGAGAACAAGCCCTAGCTACCTACATTTGAATCATGAAGTGCATATAAAAGAGCCAAACCACTATATTGAAGAACCATAACTCTGTCAACTCAGTGAATTAACTATGGCATGTTCATCTAAGACATTCAGAGGACCCTTGTCACCATCCATATTCTCAATCAAAGACTCGATTGAATACAAGATCACCATCTTTCATCCAACAGTATTCAATAATAAGTATCCCAATTACTTGATGTTATGGGACATAATCCATCAGGTGGATGTACATACTTGTGAGGAGAACTTGACACCAACACAAGGGTAATTGACTGCATATTTACTCCCTCTCAAGTAACATGGATTACATTTCTTAGTGGCTAAGCCGGAGGTTATGCCGTGCATAGACCTACTGTGATACCTTTTATTTGCAGGCAAGGTGAATGAGGGCACTTTCTTACACCACCTAGAACACAAAACCATCATCGCTTGCATCTTAGGAGATGCATTCCACATGTATTTATCCCTAATTATTGCGGATACAACATATGATTTACACATAGTGTTAACTTGGAAAAAGAAAAACTCAATTGACAAAACCTTGAGCAAATGGATCATTCCTGGAAGATCGTTGTCCTTAAAAAGAAGTAATCAGTACTTGTAACTAAGTTTCATATGGGAGTCCACATTGGGATGGCCCTCCTAAACCGGTTATATGGCTACCCCAACGTTGAATTCCTTCACATTGAATGAGTTTCATTGTTGGATTTGCTAATGACCTCAGAGCTAACATTTACTTTGGGAGAGGTAATCAGTGCTAAGCTATAGGAATAAGTTTTATGCAAGGATAAAAGGCTTACGAGAAGCCAATTTTGTATGATGTCATACCTCTTAGATGCTATGTTGGGCGTAATATATATGCACAAGGGGTCACTCTGGAGCCCAACTCCAGATTTCATCAAGAACTGTATAGGTAAATTATACTCTTTCATGCATATATATGCTTATACCAGATACATAACCTGAATTGCAGAGGATGTATACCCTTAGGTTTCGAGGGCTATTCATGAGTCACCACTGCCCAAGGTATCTAAGAACATCATTGACACATTGATGCCCAAAGGGGACTACTAGCTGTATCCTGACTACACCATGATCATGGTTGCTGGCCACAAGGTTACACCCCTACATCTCCCCAAGCATGTACCAAAAAAATTATCAGAGAAGGAGATAGCCTATGAGCCATGGTGGGGAATGGATGAAGATTTGAAGAAGAAAAAGAAGAGTGCATTCCATGGCTCCCATCTAATGATTGGCAGGATGTGTTACGTCAACCATATGCACTTTTGTGAGGTTGGTAGATTTAGTGAATACTAATAATTAGCCACCCTGCCACACAGAGATTGAGACCCTCAGAGTAGATTTCAAAATCATATTTAAGGCCTTGGTATTCCATTTTAACATGATCCTTATGACCATGATTTTTTTTCTTAATGCCAAGAGTGATGCCCATGTCCTGGAGAGGGCACAAATGGCTGGATTGGGTGAAGAACTCTTGGAAATCATCAAAGGAGAGACCTCAATTTTAATTATAGATGCACATATCAAGCTCCCACCATCAGGTGGATGGGCTACCATAGTTTTTTGGATCAATAGGCCTCCCCAATCATCAATGGAACAGGTGGGACCTTCCTAGACATTACCCATGGCAATGAAAACAATAAAGAAAGAGCCTGGGGTGACTAAAGCTCCCAACATTTCAAATTCACTTGGGAAAGCTGAAGAAGAACCAATTTGTATTGATTCAGACTCACAAGGCCATGTTCATCTTGTTGCTACTTCAACTCAAGAGACTATAGTGTGGAAGTCTCAACTTCACCCACTCAAGAGGCTTCCCCCATAGTAGAAAAGATGACTATTTAATATAAGAGGAAACTGAGAGCCCAAACCCCCCTGTATGTCCAAATATTGAAGAATCATCTATAGAAGGACCATTAGGGCAAGAGCATCAATCTATGGGAGGTGAGTCCACTGATGAAGAGGAGTTACAAAAATCCAAAGTCTTAAGCCTCCAAGAAACTAAAGGAAAGGCACCACTCCAAGGAGACCAATCAAGTGAGGGTGTAATCCCAACTATCTCTACAATTCCTTTAGTTTATACAATTCTAATTGTATTATTTGTATCCCCTATGTTTGTTTGTTCTTTGATTCTATTTCTCTCAGTCTTAGTGTCTCACCTTCCCTAATTGTGCCTAAGGTAAAAGTTATTTTCTTTGATCCTAGTTGTCCAACCATCCTTAGCTATTCTAAAATTAGAAGATGATTCCTCTACTCCTGCTACCTCCAAATCCTCAATAGTTTATACCATTCTAGCTGTGTCCTCAATGTCTGTTATTCCCACTTCTATTGTGGTTATTTTGGATCGTAATCCACATTTTGAAGTTTTAGGGCAGTTAACCTGTTTGTCAAGGGTATGCTTGACAAGTCCAGTGGTTTATGCATTGGCCTCCCCTTCCTTGGGTTCCCTTTTGTTTATTTTTGGTTAGGTCTCAACTTCCTTCCAATGATACCACGTGGTGCCCCCACACTCATTCAACATGAAGAAGTTCTTGACTCACCCAAGAGTAAATCCATTCTGCCACATGACATCACACCACTCTTCGAAAGCAAAGAGTTCTTTTGGCAGAACTTTTAGGAGTGTCATTGGCTAATGAAATAATGAGTGGGACCCATGCTGTAGTTATATCGAAGAGGAAACATACTTTCCACATGGCTCCCCCGCATTCATTCCTTGCAAAGAATTGCTTGAATCCCCTAGGAAAAGCACCAACTTGACACGTGGCATCATAGTGCTAATCCAAAGCAGGCCCCCTTTTGTCATAACTTTCAATTGCACCATTGGCTGGTGAAGTTAAAGATGGGGCCATCAAAGAAGACACAAAATTTCCATGTGGTGCCCCCGCACTCATTCCTTGTAAATAATTGCTTGAATCCCCCAAGAAAAGCACCAACTCAACATGTGGTGTCATGATGTTAATCCAAAGCAGGGCCCCTTTTATCAAAACTTTCAATCACACCATTGGCTGGGAAAGTTACAGATGGGTCCCACTATGCAGTTGTAGCAAGAAGAAAGCAATTCTTCCATGTGGCATCCAAGCCCTTCTCAAGATTAAAGTTTTTCCTATCAAAGCTTCAAGTAGTGCCATTGGATGAAAGAAGTGGGTCCCCATTCCTCACAAAATTATAGATGTAGTTTCAGAGATAGACATGTGGCCCCACAACTCATTTTCTAAGCATCATGGGGGATCATGAAGGCATCAATAATAACACCATATCTAGGATCTCTCTATGACCAACTGTAATCATGAGCCAAAGCTCCCCATTCGATTGCAACGACCTCATCATGTGTACGAGTGCAAAGTTCTAGGTGTCATTTCCTTGTGAGGCCTCTATTCCTGTATATTGAGGCCCATTTTCTTTTGTTAGGGGATTGTAGTGGATTAATTATTTTACTATTATCTAGAGTAGCCATTGTAATGGCTTAGTTTTCAAATAAAAATAACAATAGTCTTATTTTTTCATTCTAGGACCTTAGCAAGTGCCCCTCATGAGTATGATTTAATATTATTTACTATGCATTTGAGGCCTTTTGTATTTTGTTATCCACCTAACAATGAAGAGGATGCAGTGTTCTGTGTCAAAGTGAATGGAATTTATCGCTGTCTATTGTTTCTTTTCTCTACTTTTATAGCATAAGATTTTATTATGTTGCAAGCTTTAAATCATGCACATGCTCTTTTAAATTATCTATAATGTTTAAAGGTTAAAGCTATTTTATGTAATTTTAGGGATAAATACATTAAAACTTTTGGCGCATTGCCTTAGTTAGCTTATTTCAATTTTATTTGCAGTTTCTTTCTTCCCCTTTTCACCCCAATTGATTGGAAGAGACGACTTCTAAAGTCCTAAAGTTTGCTTTACAGATCATAAATTCTTCCCACATCTGTTAAGCTTCCCATAAGAGGTTGTTTGTCGAGAGTGAGAGTTTTATGTGTCAATAGTTCCTTTTTTGGCATGCCGATGGGATACAAACTGATACTCTACCTAATTAGGAGCTAGATTTTATGAGCCACAAGCCCATTACAAGGTCATAAATAGCCAAGAATCCAAACTTGTTACTACCACCTCTAGTCATTGCAACTCACCAAAGAGCCACAGGGTCTAACGCAACATAAAAACAATAACAAATGACTATCTAAGGACCACCAAGGAACTTCATAACATGGAACAATGGTATCAAAATCATCCCTCCAATGGCCTCAGCTATATGGGATCCCATTCCTACTAATGCCTTGAAGGCACTCCCTAAGTTTATAGGAGAGGATTTCAAAAGTGCAATATAGCATCTTCTATTTAGCGCTAATATCTGCATTGTATATTATGTCACACAACAAAATGTAGCCTTAAGGTTGTTGGCGACCTCTTTCAAGGGGTGAGCTCTTGACTGGTACTAGTCTTTACTTCCCAACTCCATCACCACTTGGGATGACTTAGGTGATAGATTCTTCAAGCAATTAAATGAGAAGGTGGACCGATCATCTCTCCTGCAGTAGCTTATCACCATTACAAGGGGTTCATAAGAGGCCATTATTGATTTCAATACTAGGTTTCATAAAACTTGGCAAAGAATCTTGATAACAACCTGATCGCCTATAGGTATGGCCATCGTATTTTACCTTAAGGCCTTTAACTTGGACATAGCGGTTATGATTCAATCTTTGGAGTCTAGATGCTACTAGATGTGTATGATTTAGCAGTAATGGCAAAGAATAATTTGATAGATGCTGAGAAACTTTCTTTAGACACTAGAAAACTGTATTAGATGTCAAAATGCCTTGGGATAACTTAGGGACCACTTAGCCCTTCTCGACCCACTGACCAACCTATTATACCTTAGGACTAGTTAGCTACTTAGCTAACTAAATCAATAACTTACTAACAAACCTCAAACCACCCTTTTCCCTCTAAATACTCAATCATTGATGGTCAGCTTAACCGTTGATGGTTAGCCTGATCGTCGACAGTCAGGTCCTCACCCTTCTAACACATCACCAACTATGTGTGAGCTAACGAGGCATAATTAAATATGTTCACCTTATGTGGTGCTAAAAAACTCCCAAGCATCGAAATCAATAGCCTCACCCTCTAGGGAACATTATTTCCTCCATCTCTCTTTGCTTTTAAAAGGAGGGGAGTAGGAAGTGAAATGAATCTAGGATCATCATAAGCATTCTTGCATATAGGTATTCAAGCTTTCTAGCATCCCGTGTTCCTTCAACAACTCAATAACAACAAAAGAGACCTGAACCTCTATTGAATTTGCTTTTAAGGCCAAAGTATTGTTAGTCTAGGAAAATTTCCCCAACCTTCCACCATCAACCATATAGCAAGCTATAGGTATATTTTACTTGTTCTTTGTTTCATTATATTTCTAACCCCCTGACCTGATCAGACCTATCTGCACCTTATTTTCTAACTTCCAGATTCTTAACAAAACCATTATCAGACCATTCACCTATTCTATGACTTCCTTTTGAGAAACCTTCAGGAATCCATAAGCAACCACCGATGGTTAGCACAATTGATAATGGTCACCTCCAATTGTCGATGGTTACCCAACCATTGATGATTAGCTTAACTATTGATGGTTAACCCAAACGCCAATGATCACTATGGCAAAAAATTATAACAAGTTATTTTCAGCCCCTTAACCCTAACTAAACCTAACTTTCTATGTTTCTACCTATTTACAGACCCTTTTCTAATTTTATGACCCTGACTTCACCCACTTTAGCATGAGTATTGATCTGATTTTGCTATATTTAGTCATTTTATTTAACAAGCATTCTACTTTCTTCTTGTATTGCATTTCATGTTTTTTATGCAAGTACCTTAATTCTATCTCTTTCAACATGATTGTTATTAAGAGTGGATTGACAACCTCCTAGTAAGATCATGCTTCTTGGATCTAGCTCATGCTAGACATCCCACTTAACTATCTTGCTAATAACCACTTTTGTTAGTACTTTCTTATCTACAGGTTATTCCTTCCAAACCAAAGATGAGTTCTCCATCTTCATCTGGATTATGTGTACATCACTAACTAGGTAGTTCTACCACATGCTTATTAATAGTTTCTTATCTTCTTCCAAAATTAAGAAATAAGCAAAAATCAAGAGAAACACTTCCACCATGGCCATCGATGCCTATGTTCTTAGAGATATCAACACCATCACAAGAGGAAGTCTTGAACACCTTGCAAGCATGTCCATCCATATATGTTTATCCCCTTGCTTAGACAGGCACACCCTCTTCATCCACACTATCTGCAAAGATGAACGACATGAAGAGCATCCTAAAAAATTTCTTAAACGAGATCATAAATCTCAAAAGGCAACATGCCATGCCCCTGAAACCCCCTGACCAAAATTACTAGAATGAGTAGGCACCGTATCAACACAATCAATATCAAGAAAGATAAAGGCCAAATCATCAGATGTTGAATCATCAGGCGTGACCTAAAAATTAAATCATCTTGGTTCCTGATCCTTTACAAATGGTCACACCATGTTTGAATAGAGAATTGGTCGCTAGTCAGAACAACTTGGTGGATGACTTTAATTCATGGTGCTTCCCATGTAATGATGTGCATATGCCCTAAAACTGCCTAAGAAGCAATATGCAATAAAAGGTGTCTGAACAACGATGATAAGGGGTCACACTTGATTCAACTCCTTCCAAATACTAGTCCCCAAGTATTGAAAATGTGGTCTTAATAGCCCAAATGCAAGGGATCTCCTTAGATAAAAAGAGGAAATAGCCCCAGAACATGCATTTTTCTCTTGGGTAGAAGGCAAAGATATAGTTTATGCAAGTGAGATCCCCTCATTGAAAGCCTCTCGAGTCCAATCAGACTACTTCACCTGATTAAGGAAGAGACTGCTCGAGGCCTTAAAAGTTTTCAAAAAATCCTAAAGTGACTTTTGAGAAAACCCTGGGACCCCAAACACCACCTCCAATGCATCAAAAGTGGAGCAAAATAGCCCAAAATAAGACAAAGGACCTCGAGGTTTAACCAAAAGGGTTATTTAATGTGGTAGAGCAACTGAAAAGGGATCCAACCAATGTTTCTCTTTGGGACTTCTTGTCTATCCTTGAGTAAAAGTCTTTGCTAAAAAAAGCATTGGAAGACTGAGAGAAACCTGCATGAGCTATCCTAGCTGTAGAACCAATGCAAAATAAGGGTAAGGATCCAACAATAGTGCATAACCTTATACGCCATCCACTTTTGTCAATTCCAATGTAGGGGTAAGTAAAATAAAGCCTACCCCATTCTATTTAACTCTCATTATGGGGAACAAGGTGTTACACAATTTTATGATTGATTCTAATGCTAAAACCATAGTGATGCCCAAGCATATCATGGATGCACTATAACTCCAATACGAACCCTTAAATAAAGGGGTAATGAAGTTGGATGGGAAAGAAGTTCTGACTATTGGTATTTTCATGGCTCTCCCCCTAACTTTATACTCTTGTCCCAATATCAAAGTCACCCAAGAAGTTGTAGTAATAGAGATTCTACCAGTCTTTGGGTTATGTCTATCAAGAGATTTCACTATCAAGACAGGTGGATACTTGTCCTTGGACTAGTCCCACTTGATCCTGAAGACCAAATATGGTTTGAAATTGAAGGTGTTGTCTAAATTGATACATTCAGAGCACATAACTGATGATGCTATGATGAAATTTGAAGTGACACACACCTATTTCTCAAAGAAAGAGACATTGTGTAGACATGCTTGAAGAAGAATGAGTGGTAAACACTAGGAGCCCTGAGGAGGAAGTCCTTGTTAATGAATTCATAGAAAAAAACTCATTCAAAAAATTTGACACCACCAACCTTGGGACTTATGTGATTCATGGTGAAGATCAGGGCATCCCTGAGCTCATAGAAAAGAGGAGGATCAAAGCAAGGAACGCAAAAATGAGTCCAATTTTTGGACTCTACACTTTGATGTGCAAAATGTAAGACTAGCTCAAGAGTTGGTATCTAATTGATGTCTCCATCTAGAGAAGAGACCCTTAGGTCCTTCCATTTCTAGTTGGCTTACATAAAAAATGAAGCTGAATATGAAGCCCTAGTCCATGACCTCAACCTTACCAAATGCATGAATGTGAAGCGGTTAAAAGTGTTTAGAGATTCCAAACTAGTAGTGAGACAAGTAAGAGTTGTAATTGCAAAGAATGTCTACATGAGATCTTATCACCACTGAGTATGGGACTTAATCAAAGAATTTGAAGCATTCAATATTTAAATCATCACTAGGACCATGAATGCCCTAGTGGATAAAATAGCAATAATCAACTCCCAATTTGATCTAGTAACTGATTTACTGACTAATGAGTAAGTGGTACAAGTAATTATCAGACCCACCATCTTGAATAATGATCAAAACTAGAGCGTGTTTGAAAGTGATACCTAAATTGTCATATTCCTTCAACAGTCTTGTGAGTTCACAGAGCAGTTGAAACTGAAATCGAAGAAGCCTATAGGGATCAAATTATGCAACTAAAGTCCAACAAACTTCTAAAAGGGTTGATTACCCTAGAGAACCCTTTTGATCTTGATGAAACAAGGAATGACAAAAATAAGTTTGGTACAAATAAGAGGGAATACTCTGAGCTTGATGTCAGAGAAGGAAGGAAATTGAAAGTAGGGAAATAAGTTTCCCAAAAAGATAAGGAGTGATTGATCTCTTGGACTTATGATGATTTGAAAGGGTATAACCATGAGGTCATCTAGAACACTATAGACCTAATTTAAGGATCCAAGACTATCTAACAAAAGCAAAGGATGATAAACCCCAAAATTAAGTCTCTCATGGCTCAGGAATTAAGGAAATTGATTGACTCAAAGATCATATACCCAATCAATCATTCAACTTGGGTATCAAACTTGGTTCCAGTGAGAAAAAAATGGAGAAATTAGGTTATATGTGGACTTATGGGACTTGAATAAAGCATCCATGAAAGATCATTACCCCCTTTTTTCTATGAAACAAATCCTCTAAATAGTAGTAGGTGCATAAATGTTCTCCCTGTTGGATGGGTTCTCAGGATACAACTAGGTATGGGTCAATAAAGAGTTTCAACATAAGACCACTTTCACCACAAAGTGGGTAAATTTCACATATATGAAGATGCATTTTGGCCTCTGTAATATAGGGGATACATTCTAATGAGCCATGGACATAGCCTTTCAAGGCCTAATTAACAAAATCATCCTCATTTACTTGGATGATTTAACTATATTATCCAAGAAAAGGGAAGATCATTTCAATCATTTGGAGAAGGTTTTCCAAAAGTGCCAAGAATTTAGGTTTTCTCTCAACTAAAATAAGTGTGTCTTCAACGTCCCATAGGGAAAGTTACTAGGATACATAGTATCTAAATAGGGTATCTCTATTAATCTAGAAAGAGTGAAAGCCATCAGGGATTTGATCTTATCGGTTAACAAGAAAGAGTCCAATTTCTCTTAGGAAAGATCAATTTCATTAGTTGATTCATATTTGACTTTGATAGGATGGTAAAGCCAATCATATTGATGTTAAAGAAGGACAAGCCTTTCAAATGGACTCCTAAAGGGAGAATAACATTTGATAAGATCAAGGATGTGATAACAACTGCCCTATGCTAGTTAATCCTAACTTATTGAAAGATTTCATCATGTATGTCTATGGGAGTGAACATAGCTAGGCAACCATGTTAACTCAGAAAGAAGATGAAGGGAAAAGAGTCCACCCAATTGATTTCTATTCAAGAACCTTGCATGAGTATGAGACCAAGTATAATTTCTTTGAGAAGCAGGGTTTTACCATCATCAAAGGTCTTAAAAGGTTCAGATACTTGATGGCAAGAAGAAAAATAATGGTATACGTGGTGAATCTTAGTGTCTAAGAGTAAATAATAGAAAGAGAGATCACCAAAAAGAGGGACATTTGGATCACCAAGATCCTAGAATATGACATTGAAATCAAGCTAACCAAGGTGACCAAAGAAAAAGGGCTTTGTGAGTACCTGGCCCAATGCGTAGATGCCCTGACAGATGAATAAGATACATCAGAGATAGTTTTAATGAATGAATATAAGATCGATGGATCCTATGTAGCTGATAGGACCCAATTTATGCAAATTGATCAATATCCAAATGGTCTTCCCATGCATAAAAGGGTATTTTATAAGTTGTAGGGAGCTAGCTACACACTATTCTAAGGATTCCTTTTCAAAAGGAAATTCGATGGGGAACTAATCTAATTTGTCAATGACCACCAGGCTGGCAAAATTTTGAAGAAAATGCATTTCACCTCTCCAAGTAGACATTTGTCAGTAAAGACAACTATAACTAGGATCATGCATGCAAGATATTACTAGCTAACTATGTTTTCAAATTGTTATCAAGTAGTTAATAAATGACACTAATGTCAGTTATTTATAGACAGGAAAAAGAATTCGACCATGCTACTGAATCCGATTGTGGCCAATGAGCCTTTCACATAGTGGGGCTTGGATTTTATTGGAATGATAAATCTTATATCTAGTATAGGCCACAAATGGATACTCATGGCCACCAATTACTTTACAATGTAGACCAAAACATCCCATGTCAGGATCCCCTACTCCTTAAGAGTACACTTGATTACCTTTGTATAAGCAACTAAACACGGAATTTAACCAGAAGTAATAAGTAACTAGAATTCAGAAACAACACAGAATATGAGAGACAATACAACCTTGTATTAATACTCTTCTAGAAGAAAATATAATGAAGAAATCACACTCTTCCCACACCAGAGTTGTTTCCACCAGTCAGTAACAATACTGCCAGTACCACCAACAAGTACACCACGTACTCCAAGTAGATCTCCCTAATCTTCCTCCTTGTTGTGTTGCAAATCTCCTTTGACCTTGCTACCCTGCAAATCTCCTTTGACTTTGCACACACACACACACACCTGCAGATCAACTGACCTTACTTACCATGTAGATCTCCCCTGATCTTGCACACCTGTAGATCAACCTGGTCTTGCACACCTGCAAACCTAGATCTTACATACCTTAGAAGAACCCTTGTCCTTGCCTTTGCAAGTCCTTATGATTCTACAAATTTTCAATACAGCCCCATGGGTCTCTTAAATAGATCCCATATAAACAATAATTAGAGTTTCCAATTACAATAATTAAAAACGCAGACTCAAGACTAAAATTAGTCTTTACATGCAAATTGATTGTCCGTCTAAAATTAGACCAGTTCTAGAATGCACAGATGACTGATGTCGATCACTATCTGTCTGGAGATGACCAACGTTGACCGATCCATGACCAATGTTGGCAGCTTTCGGTCTACCTCTGACCGATGTCGATTGGCCTGACTGACGTCGGTTACTATGACACTCAACAACCTCCTCCATTTGCATACCTGTGAAGCTTTTAGCTCCACAACCTAACAATCTCCCACTTGGAGATAAATAGTTGCACCTGTACCTGTACATTGTCTAATTTTGTTTTCTGGCTTGTATCCCTCTTCAAGTTCAATTTTGAAGACCAACCACCACATATTCTGTGGTGCTTCTCCTGTCATCCAAGTAACCTATCATATCCGAATCTACATACCCATGTAGAGAAGTGCCTGACCCTGCATAGCATGAATCCCTGCTGCTACTCCCTCTCAGATACTTGAGAATCCACTGAATTGCTTTTCAGTGCTCCTTTCCCGAATTGGCCACGAACTTGCTGACAACTCCCATTGCTTAGGTAATATCAGGTCTAGTACACATGTACTCAACTTCATCATGTGATTTGGGACACTGTTCTGTGAACTGTCCAACCATAGGTATGCTAACTGATTTTGCATTCTGCATATTGAACCTCTCCACTACCTTATTCACATAATCATTTGGAAACAAAATCAACCTGTGACTTTTCCTGTCTCTAGAAATAGTCATGCCAAGGATTTTTGCTCCTGAATCCTTCTTGGCACACCACTGAGCTACTTTTACCTTTAGCTCAACAAATCCCTATATGTATGAACTTACAACAAGCATATCATCCACATACAATAATAGGATAATGTCACGACCATTATCCAACCTGGTAAAATAAACACAGTGATTACATTGACATTGACTAAAGCCATGCTTTGTCATACACCTGTCAAACCTCAAATACCACTATTTTGGAGCCTGCTCAAGACCATATGACCTGGCCTTCTATCTCATGTGTCCATTCTCTCCTTTCTTTAACTTGGGAATCTATTCATCTTTTAGTGCTTTCTTTCTGGCTGAAAACTCTACCAAATCTCCCGTTTGGTTCTCATTTAAGGAATCAATTTCTTTATTCATGCCATGCTCTCACAGTTTCCTGGATTCTACCTACATTGCCTCTTTAAAACTTCCTGGTTCTTGACCATCAGTGAGCAACAAGTTCAAGTAGTATAAAGAAGGGGAATAATGAATTTGAGGCTTACTTACCCTTTTAGTCCTACATATGGGTGTTTGAGACTCTTTAACAGCTTGCTGTCTGCCCAAAATCCATTCTCTGATCGACCTTGGTCTGCACCCGACCGATGTCGATTTCACCTGATCGTCGATGCTAGTTCTCTAACCGATGTTGGTGTCCACCTGGTCGTCGACGTCGATTCCCTGACCAACATCAGTATTCACCTGCCTGACATCACCTACTTTGGTCTACACATGACCGACATCAATACCTTCTTCATCGACATCGGTTCTCACCTGATCGACGTCAGTAACTATGTTTTCCTGTGAGTGATGAATTTTACCCGTGAGCTCACCTTGGATCATAACCTTATCCAAATTGCCCTACTCAGAATTATTTAGCCCTTTGATCTGATCTCTGTCCATAATCTCCTCTATGAAAACCAAGGCTTTCAAGTTCTTAAGTTTGTCAAAGACATCAGACTTCCTCTTAAGAACATGCATCCCCTTCTCATTCATGTGACCAAGCCTATAGAGCCACATCTTCGCATCTACATCTGAAGTAGATAAACTAGAAGGAGAATCAGTAATACAAGTAGATAGATAAAGAGTACCTACTTTCTTATCACATGCTAATTCAAGTGCATCTTTGGAAACTTTCCAAGATTCTACTGTGAGAGTAACTGTGCAACCCTCATCACCCAACTTTTCTACAAAAATTAGACTCTTCTTCAGGACTAAGACATGCATGACATCCTTCAAGACCCATGTGTTGCCCGTCTGCAATTTCAGCAGCACTTCTCCTTTGCCAACAATTTGACAAGGCTCACCAACCCCTAAATAAATCTTTCGAAAGTCTCCATGGACATATTCATGGAAAAATACTCTATTTGGGGTTGCATGGAAAGAGGCAATAGAATCTAAAACCCAAGATTCTAATTTATCCAAGGAACATATAAGAGCAACCCGTGTAACAATACCTGCATCATTTGCTTCTTTATTTCCTTCATGCTGATCTTCTACCAACCAACAATCTTTCTTTACCTACCCTTTCTTTCCATAATACAGTAATTGATTATTCTTTCTATTGAATTTCTCCATTCTTAGCTTACTTTTTTCTGCCATTGCTTTACTCCCACTCAAATAGAAACCCCTGAGAGTGACCTATAATCAACAAACACTAACCAGCTCTACCGCTTGTTAGTTGATCCTAGCTCTGATACCAATTGTCAGGATCCCCTACTCCTTAAGAGTACACTTGATTACCTTTGTATAAGCAATTAAACATGAAATTTAACTAGAAGTAATAAGTAACTAAAATTTAGAAACAACACAGAATATGAGAGACAATACAACCTTGTATTGATACTCTTCCAGAAGGAAATACGATGAAAAAATCACACTCTTCCCACACCTCTTGGGCATACCAGTAATTCTCCCTCAAGATCTCTCTCTCTCAATTACAAACACAATCAACTCAAACATAGAGTTATTGTTTCCACCAGTCAGTAACAATACTGCCAGTACCACCAACAAGTACACTACGTACTCCAAGTAGATCTCCCTGATCTTGCTCCTTGTGTTGTAGATCTCCTTTGACCTTGCCACCCCGCAGATCTCCTTTGACCTTGCACACACACACACCTATAGATCAATTGACCTTACTTACCATGTAGATCTTCCCTGATCTTGCACACCTGTAGATCAACCTGGTATTGCACACCTGCAAACCTAGATCTTACATACCTTGAAAGAACCCTTGTCCTTGCCTTTGCAAGTCCTTATGATTCTACAAATTTTCAATACAGCCCCATGGGTCTCTTAAATATATCCCATACAAACAATAATTAGAGTTTCCAATTACAATAATTAGAAACGTAGACTCAAGACTAAAATTAGTCTTTACATGCAAACTGACTGTTCGTCTAAAATTAGACTAGTTTTGAAACACACAGATGACCAACGTCGGTCGCTATCTATCTGGAGATGACCGACATCGGCCGATCCATGACTGATGTCGGCAGCTTCTGGTCTACCTCTGATCGATGTCAGTTAGCCTGACTAACGTCGGTTACTGTGACACTCAGCAACCTCCTCCATTTGCATACCTGTGAAGCTTTTAACTCCACAACCTAACATCCCATTTAAAATAAAAAATTGAGAATGCGGTCCTCAACTTCTTAGAAGAATTGGCCATGAGGTTTGGCCCCTTGAAAATGATCATATCTAATAATGCAAAGGCCTTCTTTGGTTCTAAGATTTTAGAATTTTCACTCAGGAATGAAATTTTCTTGAAGACGTCATCCAACTACTACCCATAAGGGAATGGGTTGGCCAAATCAACAAACAAGAACCTCATAAGGTTAATCAAAATGATGGACACTGATCAACAATGGGAATGGCATATGCATCTCAAAATGACTCTGTGGGCTAATCAAATTACTCCCAAGAAAATTTTAAAGGCATACTTGTATGAACTAGTCTACGGGAAAGAAGTAGTCATGCCCATATTAACAAATATCCCCATTTTACATCTTTTGAAAGCTATCAAAATAATGGAGAATAGAGTGATGGAGTTTAGGTTGGTATAATTACTCATCCTACACAAGGTCAGGGAGCAAGTGAGTGATGATAAGGTTACTTGATAACTGGTAGTGAAGCGATTGTTTGAAAATAAAGCCTCTAACCTAGGCTTCAAGCTAGGAGATTTGATTCTAAAGTATGACAAAAGGGATGTGAAGATGGACCAACATGAAAAATTTGATTTCCTATGGAGAGGACCCTTTCACGTCATCAAAAATAGGCAGGTTAATGCTTTTGAGTTGGAGGATGAAGAAGGTAATTCCTTAGAGATTTTAGTTAACATAATCCACTTAAAACACTTCAACTAATTTACTGGATTTCCCTTGTAAATAGTTAGTTAGTTTCCCATATGTTATTTTGTTTCCTTTTTTTGTTGCTATTTCTACTAAAAATAAGTACCATTGACGCAAGTTGTACATCTTGCCATTAGGTATCCACACCCTGACTCTCCTTATTTTTTGAATCATTCTCTGAAAGACCGTTATCTACCCACTCCCCCTAAAATTAATGTCAAATGCTCCCAATTGCATAATCTCCCATGAGTATCATCATAAATCTCTTGTGAGATGTTCTTCAAGTGTGTGTTCTTCCCTTAACATTTATGGGGGTACCCAAATTCAAAAATTACATGATGATTGTGATAGGGAATGTTGGCTTATAAATACCCCTCTCTCAATAAATCCAAACGCTTAAACACCAAAGAGTTTTCAAAAGCATCAAGGAATCGAGCAGAGCATCTTGAGCAAAGAATTGTGAGTGGAAATTGATACTCAGTGCCTTACTTGAAGCAAATAGAGAACATTTGAAAATAATTTTCTATATTGAGACCATTACATATTTGTTTGGTAGCGGAGGGTATCCTAGGAAACATAGAATGCATAGATTGGGTGGTCATGGAGACCTTCCACCACAATTTTAAAGAATCAAGTCATATGATTCCACCTTTGCATAGCCAAACTCTAAAGTATCGAATGTCAAGAACATCACAAAGGGGAATTATAGGGACCCTACACTGGTCCTTGATTATGTAGATGGGATCTTTGATCCCAAATTGCAAGAACATGGAGAATTTGTAGGAGGGCACCCATGCCCACATGCTCGATAAGGTGCAAAACAATGATTTTGAGTTGTTCAGATATAGGGTATAGAGCTCTAACTTAGCCCAATACATGGTGCCTCTTGTGCACCCATGGCCAAATATTTTTATGCTATGCACAGAGAAGTATGATACCAACACCAACATTATTATAGGCAACCACCTAAAGGTGGAGATCAATTCCAATGAGATAAGGGAGATGCTCTGACTCCCTAGCGACCCAAATGAAAACATCTACAACATGGAGAGATTAAAAAATATATGGGACACTCATGTCCATAAGCATAAATTCATCAACATATCCCTCGATAGTAATTACATGGAAGCACATCCTCTTCCCATCGCTCTCACGAGTTTTGTGGCATAGGACATGAAAGATGCCCTATCCATGTTGGAATTTATCTTTAGGATGGACTCAGACACCAATGCCCATGACTTCTAGTTTGGTGAAACCTTCTTTTTAAATACACTATGTAGAAAAAAGGATTACAAGATGGATTTTGTGGATGCCATCACCGATGCAATCCACAATTAGCTAGCCAGTTTATTAGCTCAAAGTACCTTTAGGTATTCCTCCTTCCTACTCTACCTCATCTTATATCAGAGCTCCTAATTTTTTCACCTTATTTCACCTTCAACACCACCAAAACAAGAATGTATCCTCACATGATGATCCCCATCTCTACATGAATCCACGTCTTATCAGCCATGCAAGATTATTACAAGTTTTTAGAGTAATTCATGTATTTGGTCCTCATCAACCTCAACCAAGAGACTATCAATTTCATAATGATGGATTGATAGAGGTCATGGCTGACTGGTAGAAAAATTCTAGTTGATTGATTATTTAGGGCCCATTTCACCTTCATCTAGGCCCATAAATTTAAGGAGGAACCATTCTAGCTCCTACACTTGCTCACGTATAAGACCCTGGCCTTGGAGTTGGCTTGCCAACTCAATGTAGTGGACTTTATATATGGCATGGGCCACAAGAAGAAGGATTTGTATGATGTCCCCTTCTCAAGAGGGGGTATTATAATGGTAAAGAGGTCAAAAGAGCACCTGCTTATGCTCAAGTTAGTAGAGCCTAACTTGGACCAAATCAATGACCAATGGAGCTATGAATTGGTTGGCCACATTGCAACTTTGAAGATCATTTCCCCCTTCAACCAAAAGCCATGGTCATACTTCGAGGAGTGGAGGTCACTGATGGTGGATGATATCAAAGATTATGTGGATTTGTCCAAGATCCCTTCGGACACCTATAAGTCATGGGAGTCGTTTTATAAGCCAGTATGGGATTTTGAACCCATAAAGAAAATGAAAATGGTACTAAGAGCACAACTCATTCAAAGGGGTTAAGGCAAATAATATACATGCCTATTGGAAATATAGGCAAGAAATCAGCAAGTAGGAGCTGAATTTTGAAGACCTAGACTCTGACGAGACATTTGAGAACCTCTTGGATGAACACCATAAGGAAGAAAATCTAGCGGAAGAATTTTTGATTAGTGAAGAAGAGGAGGATAAACCTTCAGAGGAAGAGAAGGATACCCCTCTGATGAAGGAGGAGGAATATTTCATAATATAGAGGCCTACGACCTGGCCACCTCCTCTGTATCCATATCCAACTACCCAAAAATAATAGGCATCTTCAAGGTAACCTGAAGTAGAGCCATCTCAACTTGCATCTAAGGCAAAATGTTCCAGCCCTTCACCAAGACCCCACAAAAGAAGGTGAAATTTTATTACCCCCTTCTTTCCATTTTTGCTTCATTCTTCACTTTGTCTTCACCTTTCACCATTTTCACTGAGCTTGTGTCACTGTCCTTTGCCCAACTAATCACTTCACTAGCACCCCTTTTTTATACATAGATAATCACCTTAATTGCACCACTTTTCACCCCTCTACCCTCATCCACCACAATCCCTCATGGTGAAATCACCCACCACCCCTCTTCTTGACCTCTTACCTTCCACCTTAACCCTACACCCGCTTGTCCTCAGAGGAATAACATTCACTGCTTCATAGCAACAAGCGACCATTCTTTTTCTCCTTCTACAAAGATCCCCCTTTGTGAGAGAATTAATTTAGTCTAAAGAACAAATTCATCAACAATTGGAGACTGCTAGAAAAGCTTGAGAGGCTCGAGTAGAGAAGAGGAAAGGAAAGATGGATAAGGCCCTAATGATTGACCATATGATGCCACAAGTAATCAAGCCCTAGGAATAGATACAACCAGGGGATTACTCAATACAGTCTGTCAACCTTAACCTCTACCAAGCTAGACCAATCAACAAGGTTGAGTTGATGAAAAAACTCAGAAGTCTGTTACCACTGACTATATCAAGGTAGGTTGATAGTTGGAAAAGAGAGAGTAGGAAATCATAAGAGTAAAATCTACTACCAATCACCTTAATATAAAAGCCAAGGCCAAGGATACAAATCTCACCAAAATGAGTTTTAACCTACAGAGTCGCATCACCAATGAGAGCATCTAGGCAGAATCTAGCCAAAGGGCCCAACTATGGGTTCAAGTAGCTAAATTGAAGACTAAAATAGATAGTTTAAATAAGGAAAAGAAATCTATAGAAAATAAGTTGCATGAAACATAATTGGAGCTTACATAGACCCATAATAATCTCTTGGATTTTACAAGTGTGCAATAACAGTTATAGCAACAAATGCAACATGAGTCCTCGACCAAGGACCAAGAGATATAAAAACTTAAGAATGACCTCATCACTCACTCTTGGACCATGGGGATCCTCCCCATGGTCCAATAACTATATATATCCTATTGGGAGAGGATAAATAACATGGACACAAGCTTGAAGCCAATGCTCAATTTCATTGTAGATTCATAGTGGTTGAGTGCATCCATGGACCAGGTCCTCACCGTTATGTCCCCAAAGGTTTAGGATTCGTAGCTCCTCATTCAAAAGATTTATAGTGCTATGAATGGGATGCTTCAAGTATTAGGGGTGGCCAATCAAAGGTAGGTGGTGATCAAGGTTAACAAGT
Source organism: Torreya grandis (assembly GCA_037957365.1). Taxonomy (NCBI): domain Eukaryota; kingdom Viridiplantae; phylum Streptophyta; class Pinopsida; order Cupressales; family Taxaceae; genus Torreya; species Torreya grandis. Next base: position 216,832 of record JARHVA010005913.1, on the reverse strand, counting down.
TCTTGAACTGTAATAAGGTAGCATCAAAATTTAAGGCATTTTTTGATGCTTTAAAAAAATTAGTCTAGGATATGAAGGGGCATATCAAAAATTATTCTAGTTGGGACTCCCCTCCCCATTCCTTGTGGATAACACAGTCCTTATAGAGGACAAAATAAAAGAGTTACTGGAAAAGAAGTAGAATGACTAGACCATCTTTGCGACTGTTAGTCAAGTGCCAAGTGTATTCGAGGTGGAGACCATTTTGCAACCTCTTGCCTAGCTAGAGTTCTAGATGCTGGTAGTATTTCAAGTCTTGAGCAACATCTCCTTCAAAGAGATCATTGATATAGATAGAGCCTTTGAGGATCTAAATAAGAAGACTCAACTAAAGGAGGAAGAGTGGATGCCTTTGGAGGTTGCTCTTCAAAATTTGTGAGTTTTATGGGCCTCACCCCATTTTTATAATTTTGCTTTGACTAGTCTATGAAACTAGAATTTTGGGTCCTACCATCTATAAGTGGATTCCCTTATAAGTCACTAGGAACTATGGATCGTAATCCACATTTTACAGTTTTAGGGTAGTTAGCCTATTTTTCAAGGGTATGCTTGATGAGCCCAATAGTTTGTGCATTGGACTCCCCTTACCCCAATTACCTTTTATTTATGTTTGGCTAGGTCTCGACTTCCTTTTGCTAATGCCACATGACACCCCCATGCTCATTCAACACAAATAAGTTCCCAGCTTACCTATAAGTAATGCTATTTTGCTATGTGGCATCACACCTCTCCTTAAAAACAAATATTTATTTTTATATAACTTATAGGAGTGCCATTGGCTAACAAAATAATGAGTGGGCCCCACAATGCAGTTATATTGAAGAGGACACTGACTTTTCTTGTGGCACCTCCATGCTCTTTTCTTGCAAAGAATTGCTCAAATCCCCCAATGAAAATGCCATCTTAACATGTGGCATCACAACACTAATCCAAAGCAGGTGCCCTTTTATTAAAACGTTCAATCACACCATTACTTGGTGAAGTTAGAGATGGGGCCATCGAAGAGGACACATAATTTTCATGTGGTGCCCCCATACTCATTCCTTGTGAAGAATTTCTTGATTCCCCTAGGAAAAATGCCAACTTGACATGTGGGATCACAACACTAATCCAAAACAAGCCCTGCTTTATCAAAAATTTCAATCGTGCCATTGGCTGGTGAAGTTAGAGATGGGGCCCACCGTGCAATTAAATAAGAAGAAATCAATCCATCCACATGATATCCCAATGCTCCTCGAGAGTGATTTTTTTCCTGTCAGAGCTTCAAGCAATACCATTGGATGAGAGAAGTGGGTCCCCATTCCTCATAGAATTCCAGAGGCAATTTTGGAAATAGACACATGGCCCCATAATGCCTCTTCTAAACATCATGAGGGATCATGAAGGCATAAATAATATCACCATATCCAAGATATCTATGACTAACTATAATCATGAGCCAAAGCTCCCCATTTAGTTGTAACAACCTCATCATGGATGTGAGTACTAAGTTCTAGGTGTCATTTCCTCATGAGGCCTCTGTGCCTATATATTGAGGTCCCTTTTCTTTTGTTGGGGGTTGGTAGTGGATTAATTGTTTTACTATTATCTAGAGTAGCCATTGTAATAGCTTAAATAAAAATAGTGGCAGTCTTGGTTTTTCATTCTAGGACCTTAGAAGGTGTCCCTCATGGGTAGGATTGAATATTGTATACTATGCCTTTGAGGCCTTTTGTATTTTGTTCTCCACCTAACAATGAAGAGGATGCGGTGTTTTGTGTCAAAGTGAATGAAATTTATCACTATCTATTATTTCTTTTCTCTAATTATATAACATTATCTTTTGTTATGTTTCAGGCTTTAAACCATGCACATACTCTTTTAAATTGTTTGTGATGTTTAAAGGTTAAAACTATTTTATGTAATTTTAAGGATAAATATATTAAAATTTTTGGTGCATCACCTTATTTAGCTTATTTTAGTTTTATTTTAACTTTCTTTCTTCCCCTTTTCACCCTAGTTGATTCAAAGAGCCATCTTCTAAAGTCCTAGAGGTTGCTTTCTAGATTGCAAATTTGTCCCACATCCATAAAGCTTTCCATAAGAGGTTGTTCATTGAGAGTGAGAGTTTTAGGCATAAAAAATTACCTCTACCACTACCTCAATATCCTCTAAGACTAAAAAAATATCATCTAAGAAAGCTAGGGGAGCATTAGTAAATTTGCAGCTACATGTGTCATCCACATAATTAGGCTTGCCAATGCCTTCTTCTACTTCTTCCCAAACTACCACTGTAGTATCATCAAATAAGGATGGGAATAAGAAGTAAGTATATATATTCCACCCATTTACCCAATATGGTAGTGTGGATTGGTCCAAGATTATTTTCCCTTCTCTTCTAGACCCATTACATGTAGAGGATTTGAAACAATCAAGGGATTTGTTGGTTGAGACTACAATGTAGGGCACTCAACCAACTGATTCAACTCAACTGATAATCCTATATTGGGCATTAGATTTGGAATCTCAAGCCTCTCAAAGGCCAAACCATATAGTCACAAAACTACTCATAGTAAGCTCAAATTTTGACAAATCCACAGAGTATCCAGAGAGTGAAGAAAACAAAGATTGAAGATAATGCTAGAAGGGGGATGATCCTAGAAGAAAGACAATATGCTTTCTCCCTGTCAAAAAGGAAGAACAGGGGACTAGAGCAATCTCCCTATAATGAAGATTTTAGATCCTATTTTGAGACACAAAATGAATGCCTTGCTTGAGTTCCATGAAGGGATAAAACAGGCAAGGAGAGAGTTAAAACAAGAGTTAGAACAAGTTAGGGAATAACAACAAACCATCCATGTTTCTATATAAATTTAAATAGATGTGCAAAGTGCAGCTTTGAGATGAAATAACATTTTGGATGCCATTATTTCAATGAGGGATAAATTAGCCCCTCAAATCATTAAAGCAACTAAATTATTTAATTATTTAAAGGAAGATGAGAATAAACTAAAATTTCTTATTCTCTACATAATGAATAAGGCATATAGCCATCTTAATTTAATGACACCATTGGAGGATCCAAATTCCCTCAACCTGGTTGTTATTTAGACATAAGAATAAAGGGAATGGGTGATAATGATATAAGTGATAATTCCTAAATATGAAGAGCATGAGAGCCTTATTTTAAAATTTTTGGAGGAGTTAAATATTTCATATGTAATGGAATCTACATGTAAGCTACTAAGTAGAGTCATCTTTGACTAGCTTCTTTAACAAGTCTTAGCTAATTTCCAGCAAAATATTTAGGGTTAGCATTAGATAAGATTGATGTTGAATTAAATTTATCACACAAGAAGGTCATACAAGTGTATATCTTCTAGATCAACTTCAAGAGTGTTAAAGATGAACATGCATGCCTAATGGAGTAGACAAGTAAGGTACATAGACCCCCAATTTTAAATATAGACATCATAAGATATCGACATGATGTTAGTTTTAAGTACTATTAGGAGTTAGAAGATAGGAAGAAAGCTAAGAATCCACCAACCACTTTAGTTCCATCCACCAACTCAATTCTAACTACCACTTTGGTGCTACCAACCACTTCAATGCCTATCACAACAACAAGTATAGCCATGCAGTCACTGAGTGTAAGTAAGCCTTAGTTATTGAAGGCTAATTTTGTATGTAATATTGCATATAGGATTAATCAATGTAATTGTAATTTAATCATACTTGATGTATGCATGTAATAGTTAGCATGGGTAATTTGTAAGCATGCAGATGTTACATGGCATCATGCAAAATTTTTTTTGACACATTTATAATTAACTATAATTGTACATGCAATTTTGGAATTAAAATTAGAACTGAGGTTCTAATTACTAAATTTAAATTTTAGTTTGTATTAATTTGGTGGATGAGATGACCCCTCTGCAAGTTTACTTAAGCATGCAAAAACCTCATTCTAAAGGGTCATAATTTTATAACTGTGTGGATGTATTTTCCTTTCATTTCTATGTGACTAATGTTTTATTTCCTTTGGTTTTTTTAATTCAGTAATTTAAAGTGTGTAAAAGCTACAAAAAATTCCTTTTGTTATCATTGATATCTGCTATTTTAGATGTGCATAAGCTATTAAATAGTTAACAAGTGTTATTGATTTTAAATAATTGGTTGACTATCTTAATTTTATAAGTGTGCAAGAGTGTTTCTATTTTATATAGTCTTTTAGGTCTAAACCATAATTGATCTACATACCTTTCTAGTTTGAGCTATATTCTCTTGAGTAAGGGTGTGCAACAACTATTCTAAAAGGAGCAACCTTCAGTTGAGACCTTTGAGTTTCCTATACCATTTCTTCCTAGGCTGCCTAACTATGATTGTCTATGAGTGTGAACCAACTATAAGTAACAAACATTAGTTCTGAAAGCACTTGTATATAAAGAAACTAATTGAGGAAGTGATCCCTTGAAACCATAGAGCCTTATTTTATGTTATACCCTTCCTTCCTTTTGAAAATTCTTTGACTAAGATCTAACCACTTTAGAATAGTTTTCATCCATCCATTCAACCTACTTAGGTTTTAATTTCTTTATTGGGATTCACTTCACTATAATCTCATTTAATTAAAAACCTACATGCTCAACCTACTATCCCACCACCATGTTGTTTAACCCATACCTGCAACTCTTGCCCTGTAGTGGAGTCTACCTCCATTGAGATCCTAAAATGTTATAAGCTACCTCATTGAATTTGGGGATATGCACAAGACTCACATCAATAGGAAAAAGTTGGTGATATAAGGAGGACCACATGTGTGATTTACATAATGAAAGGTTATCCCCTACATTTGAGTTGCACTGGAGACACTTAAGAGATTTACCAGGTATAGGGCCCAAACCAGTCTTTTGGTTTCACATTTGTCAGTACATTGAAGACCTAGATCTGTACTGGTTATTCCTAATATACCTCAGGCCATGACACTTTATCATATAATAAATATCCATCCCACATCTTATGGTCCAACCACCTTGGTTAGTTGGATCTACTATTACCATCCTAGGGGATGTGTATAATTTACTAAGGAATCCATAGAAGTATCCACCTTGTTTCTCCCCTTCAGAAGGAAAAATTAAAGAGGAACATATCAAGAATTTCAAGGCTAATTTGAGGTTAGGAAAATACAGAGGCTAGTAAATCCTATCTTAGAGCCTCTTATTTATAAATAAGTGGAAAACTTGCTAAATCCAAAAATAGTTTTCCCTATTAGACATTCTACCTGGGTGGCCAAATTAGTTCCAGTTAGAAAGAAGAATGGATAAATTAGACTATGTGTTGATTTTATAAACTTGAATAAGGTTTTTGAGAAAGAAAACTATCCTTTGCCTTCCTTGGATGAGGTGATCTAGATAGTAAGTGGTGTAGACACCTAAAACTGGCCACCGATAACCTCCAACTAGGCTTTTGACCAATTTCCACCCAAAATGCACAATTTGGCCTAACAACACTAAAGTACATTAAAATATTTAAAACTAACATATTCATGTGCTGATTTTGGCTAGGGTATCTCCAAATGGGGCAATGCAATTTATGGTCCAACTAACTTTGATCAGATCAATCTGAGTCAAAATGCTAATTTTACACCTAGGTGTTCTAGATTGATCTTTCCTATCAAATCTTTTGCACAAGTCATGTGCCTTTGCTATTTGTTTTTGGTAACATACTAAATGGGATAATGGTTCTAATGCATCTGACATTGACTTCCAATTCCAATCCAATCAAAATTTAGACCAATAACAAGGCATTTTGATCAATTTGAGTAATTTGTGTATAAAGTGCCTAAACATGCTTAAGAGCTAATTAATCCAAATCAAGGCCTAATTAATAATTACATGGAAACTTGTTGAATACCTTTTTTTAGAAATATATATTGAATATCTGCATTATTAGGTGATCTCATTTCTTGGGAAGACATCCCTAGGCCATAAATGCCACAAATATCAGGATTCATGCCTCCCATGACTCATTAATGCCTTCCATGATTCCCTCCATGCCTCTTAATTTTACCTTCTTCCAATTTCATGATGAGGATAATTATAAACTTAATCCCAAAAATTGAATTAATCCTCAATCACACATCTCAATCCTGAGATGGAAGTTTCAAGTTGATTCTAGACATTCTAAAAAATCTATAAATAGGAGGCCTTACCACATCATTTATAAGCTATTTTGGTGCAAAGTTATTATGCTCAAATATATTCAAAGTCTTGATTATGCAAAGTTATAATGCACAAATGGTTACAAAATCTTCAAGCGACTAGTACTACCATGCCAAATTAATTCCAAGCCAAGCCAAGCCAAGCCAAAGCCAAAGGTGCCAAGGAGAGACAGAGGTAGTTAAGCTTCCATTTCCAAGGACTTCATGATCACAAAGCCGAGCAAGCCACTACAAAAAACATTTTGGAGTATCCAAAGAAGGTAAAAGAGGATTTATTTTGCATTTTAGTTGTATGTTTCATTCATGTTTGTTAACTAAGCTCTCCCTAGTGTCTAGGCCTAGAGATGTTATGCTATTAGTGTATTTTTTTCATTTTATTTCATTTTGAAATTAACACCATACTAACCATCCTCTCTTGATTAAAATTCTTAGATCCACATATGGCATGCTCGTTCGGACTAGATGCATCTCACACCTAAAGAAGATCATTTTATAACTCTAAAATATTTATTTGGACCTTTAAAACTCTTGCAAATTGATTTTCTAGCTTTATTTTGCCATTTTTGGTTGCCACAGTTTTACATAGTAACTGACATCAGCAAGTAAGACTGACATCGATTACATGGCTTAACCGATGTCAGTTAACAAAAAATGACATCGGTTAGATTTTGATTAGCCAAAGTAACTGTCGTCGATTGTAATCACTGATGTCAATCAGTGTGTTTTTTCAAAAACACAAACCCGAGAGCTATTTTTACAAAGTTTATTATTTCAAGATAAAAAGAGCTTCAAAGCTAAAAGACATGCTAACATTTTTGTTGCAAGACCAAGCTTGATATTTTTAAATCACCTTTACATGCTTAAAAATCAATTAGGAACCTTGTTTTGGTGTTTAATAAAGGATTTAGATGTTTTGGTGAATGTTTTCAAAGTTTGCAACTAAGACCAAGGGGTCAAATTAACACCACCAAATCTTTCATTTTGGGTTTAAAATTGAACACACTTGTTAATTCTTGTTTGCAATAGTTGTTTATTGTTTGGAAAAAAGAGGAATGTTGCATGTATGCTCTTCTATTTTTCCCCTATAAGGAACCCTTGGAATTAAAAGCACCATTCCTATTTCAAATAGCCTAGTCTAAGGCTTAGAAATAAATTCGTCTAAATCATTCCCTAAAAAATTGTCAAAGTTTGGGTGGCCTTGAAAATGACCCTAAAGTCTTTCTACTTTCATGATTTCTTTATTTTTTATGCATCTTGGCTTGCGAGGGGGACTTCATCACCTCCCACAAGTTATTTAGGGAAGTTTTGACCTGGGGTTTTATCTCCTGACATTGACTTCATTTGACTCCTTTAGAGTTGTATATGGGATGTATTTGCATTTGGACATCACACTACACTGAGTGAACAATAGGATGTAGTGGTTGTAAAAATGATTAGACTTTTTTATAACTAGTCAATGCTGTGGTAACCCAATTTTCATGCTTCTCTTTTGCATGATTTGATGTGAAAGTCATTATGCAATTGATTCCCCTAGAATGATCAAAATCTTGCTAGTTTAGTCAACCCCACATGCCATACCCTTGCTAGGATTCGGATGATTATACTTATTGTATTTTGGTCCTTTTTGTTTGGTATTATTTGAGACTAAAACTTGTTTATTTGTTCGTAATCCATGTCAAAATAATGTATTTGAGTAGTGTTATGAAGGGTAGTGTTATGCTACCCAAATGATGTAAATTTTTTTTTGTGCCTTTGAGTCTTTGAAACATAACATTGACCACATCATTCGAGCATGCTTACATCATTAGGCTGCTCAATTTATTTCAAGACTTATTTCACATTGTATCAAAACCATGTCACATCGACCATTTGGACCTCATTTATGTGCCATCATGCTGTCTGATCTTGTCTAGATTGGTTGGTCAAATCCTAGTTTTCAACATTGAGTTTTCAATTAACTTTGTCAAGTTTGGATTCAAACATTGATTGATTTTTGTTTAAGCCTCAATTTGTGGGGTTGATACATAGATCTTTCTCTTTTGGGTTGCATAAATTCAATTAATAGATTACCCAAATTTGAAAACTATTGATGGTTTGTTTGTTCAAAACCTATCTTCATCATCGTTTGTGCCTTTATTTGGGAGAACAGAGTCTTTCTTCAAAGAGCCTTTTGTCTTATGCCTTATGCCAACTGATTATTTTTATGTTTGATTCTATGTGTCAGGTCTATGTCAAAGTTGTTTCCAAACTTGTTAGATCAAATTAAATCACATCATGCCTATTTTTTTGAGCCTACCTTTTGATTCCATCTTTGGACAAAAGACCTAACAACTCAACTTTTCCCTTTCCTAGTTTAAACCTTGTTTGGAACACTTTGACCTAGACCTTTGAAATGCCATTTTTTTAATTAGACACTTGACATTTTATGCATATGAAATTTGAAATTAGACATTTGATGTTAGACTATTTTATGCCAAGTCTTAGCACAAATCATTTTGGAGATACAGCTCTACCCCTTTGACCAAGTTAGACCAAGCTTGAACCATGTGTCCTTTGGACATAGTTTTTTCAGAGTTTGTAAAACTCTAAGCCTTTTTATTTTAAATATTTCATCATTTACGTGGATATGTCTTGCTACACTTATGGTGGATTTGCTTATAATTTGAATTATGATAGAATGGCCATACAAAATGACTTTTATGGCTTTAGTCAAGACCCCAATGATGCTAATATGGTTTGTGAGATAAATTTTTATTCACCTCATATTAATCATTCATGGGAACAAAGTCATGAAATAACTTATGATCCAACTCAAGACCTTGATTGGTATGAAGAGGCTTGTGAGGAAGAATGTGAAGACCCAATTATAGATAATGTTGTTTGGGATACAGATTTATACCCTCTTTATAATAATTAATACATGGAACACAGTCAAGAACCAACTTATAAGCCAACTCACAATTGGGATGATATGGTTTATGAGGAAGACTTGGATGCTTTGGCTTAGGTAAGTAATCAAGATCCACCATATCGTACCATTTCTGTTCTAGGACCACAATGTCACACCATTTCTATACCTATACCTAGTCCTTTAGCTTGTGCTAGAATTCAAGCTCCACAACACCCCTTCATCATTCTAGGACCTAGTCCTTTGGTTTATATGGGCAATCAAGCCCCATAATGCCCTATCATTACCATTTCAAGACTTTATCCTTTGGCTTCTATCAGTAATCATGCTCCTCAATGCTATACTATTATCTAATAGCAAGTCGTTCCTTGTCCAGTACCAATCCAAACCAAACCTTAACTGATCCAATCACTCAAAGACCAATATGTATTCAAAACTAGTATTTTACAACTCATTAGAAACCAAGGTCAAGATAACCAACCAATTTAAGATGTTTTTATTGAATCAACCACTTGTGATAAGTCAACCTGTGATAAATCACCTATTGATCCTATCCCAGTTGTCAAGGAGTCTCATAGTGACAAGCTAGTCTTTACTGAGTCACTTCTTAATGATTATAACTACCTTTGGGAAAATCATTACGTCGACCATGTGCTTATTTTTCAAGACCCTCCTATTTACAAGCCAATCTTTGAGGAGTTATATCTTTCCCTTTTTCCCATCCTAGAGGAGTCTCACTTTGACAAACTAGTCTTTGTAGATCCCATCATGCCGTTACAAGTTATTACTTATCTAATACTAAGCACTCAAAAAGATGTCATTATAAGAGAGTACCCATCAGATAAAGAATCAAAATTAGAGTCAAGTTATATTTTTAAACCAACATCAAATTTAGCATCAGAATTAGAATCAACATTAGTCTCAACATCAAATTTAGAGTCCCTTGAGTTAGAATCAGATTTAAAAGATGAATATATTCATGGCTATTACAACATTGGTTATGCATACCTTGAAGATCAATTTGAATACATTTGTGATATTTTTATGGTTTTTGAGGATGAGTACTTTAGATTTGACATAAGTTATCCTAGTATCTTCTACAAGGATTTTGCAATCTCTCCCCATTCCAGTACCATTCCAAATGCCATTACCATCAACCAAAATAGCCATATCATTGACATTACATCTCCCACTAGTGTTAATTAGGATCGATAGAATCATAATTTATTGAACTACATCATGGTGACATAGCAGTTGAAGAAGAGAAAGGAGACCAAGACCACATTCATATAGCAAAAAAACACTCTCTTAGTGAAACCTTTTCAAAGGTACTAGGGGACAATCAAAGTCAGAACTTAGCATCTTCTAGTAAAACTTTTTTGAAAGTGCTAGAAGATAATCAAAGTCAAAAGTCAACATTCCTTAGTGAAACCTTCTTGAATATACTACGTGACAATCAACATAACTTTATTGGTGAAAACCTCTTTGAGGAACCAATAACTAAGCACAAAATTTCTTCACTACTTGATGAAGACAAAATCAAAGATCAAATCAAAATAGCTTCTAATCTACAGTCTAATCAGATGGTAGCTACTCTCAAGATCAAAAAACAAAAAAATATGGTGGTCCTATCAAGAGAAAAATCTTTGACCTCACCATAATTAAAGTTATATTTAATCCAACATCAATAATATTACATGTGATTGAACATTCTGATCTTCATTCATTTCCCCACCATTATACATTCTTTTATCATCTACCAATCCATTTCACAATCAAGCCTACCATCGATTATTTGTCCTTGTTTACAATAAATGGTCATACTTTCCTTTGTAGAGGCTATAAATATACCTTGTATCAATGTTTGAAGGAATCAAAATCAATGACCAATGAAGATCACAAAAGCATTCTTGGCATCAAAATCTATAGCTAGTTCTTGACAGAGTAGTTATTCAGATGAGGTGTGGTCTAGCAATTAACATGGTCGAGTATTCTATTTGTATCATTTGTTGATTAGGACATACATCTCCCCATTAGCAAGAAAAATAGAATAAAAAAAACCACACATATGCCAAAAACATGTCCTATACCATTTCATGTACCATACCATTTCACATTGTCATGCCATTGCCATTGTTACATATCCATTTTCCATTATTGTAGATCCCAACCATTTACCCCATCACCTGGGGGAAACCCTCTTACCATTTTATCCAATTTATCAAACCATCATTATCCTAGAGCAAGACCATGTCATTCTAACCATTCCATTCCTATCTAGACCAAAGCTTATTTTTAGTCATCCTACCCAATCCTATTTTAATCTTGGTTCATTTGGTTCTTCTCACGCCTTTTGAGGGAGGATTCCATTCAAGTTTTAACAATCAATCTGATCTATGTTTATAAGAATAGTCTATGAAAATAGTGTGATAATTGATTTGGCAAGATATCTTTCATCCTATCACGTTTATTTATGTGAGCCTGATTATAACCACCTATAGGAAAATCAGCGTCTCACCAGTTTTGCTATTAATTATAACCATCTATGAGAAAATTAGTATCATTGACCTATGTTGTTATATCCTAGTTATAACTACCTATGGGAAAACTAGTGGAAACACTTATTTATTATGCATTACCGCATCACTTTTCCATCATTATTTTCATTTGATTGGCTATTTGCCAAATTTGAGAACTTGTTGGGACCTATTTGGTTTTTCCCCACCTTTTGTGTGGATGGAATTACTATGACTTGAGGTCATTTTAGGACTATGTAGGTCATGCTTAATTCATGTTGAGGTCATCTTAGTCCCCCTTTCCATACGCTCTCACCATTTTGAGAACAACCTATGCCAAATGCTCTCACCATTTTATGAGCAAGTATCTTGTCATTCTCTAACGAGTTAAGATACCTCAAAATTCTAAAATATTCATAACATTTCAAAAATGCCAAAAATATTTATCCTGTCTAAACCTAGTTAGTTATCCTCGATCCGTGTTACTAGGGCATTATAATTGTTAGGATGCTTTCTTTTACTTTTGTTTTTAATCTTTCTATTTGTTTGTTTATTTTAGGTTTTTTGTTTGTTTGTTCGCTTACCTATTTGTTTACTTTCAACACTATTGCCTTGACTCAGTCTATATGTTTTCATTGGGTGATTCCTTGAGCACATTATTCTTGAGTCTATCCATATTCATCCATTAACATTGTCATCATGGTTTTTATTATTGGTGCATTGTTTTTGAGTGTTTATTAGATCAAGAGTCAGCCCTTATGCATATTTTGGCCAAGTATTCATGGTTTTCTATCATGAAACCTACCATCACATGGTATAGCAAAAATTAGCTTCACAAAGGTCTACAATCAATGGATCCGTAGAAGTTTCTCTTTTGCACCTTGGTAAATCCTCCCATCCCACCCTTGATGAAATTAACCTATTGGCCATTCTATTTGTATCATTACTAATCAAGATTAACATCTCCTCATTGGTATGTATAATTGAATCATTCACATTGATCAATCTTATTCTTCTATTCATCTATTTCATCACTTTACACCCACTCATCTTTAATATGTATTCTAGGTTATATCCTTGAGTTATGTTTGCTAATCAGCCCTAACTGGGGCACAATAATATTTAACCAATCTAAGTCCTTTTAATGATTATAACTACCTATAGACAAATTAATATTTTGACTTTTATTCTTGATTATAACCATATTTGGACAAATCAGTACCCCTTTTAAATCAATGCATTCAGTTATTTTCTCATTTGGATTAATCTCAACCACATGTTAATTCCACCTTTCTTCTTATTTATTTTTGAAGGACCATCCATCAACATATGTGATGGCCACTCCCTCGAGGGGGCATCATCATAGGCTTCCCAAAACCATTTGGAGCTTTTTTCTTCAACCATCATCTTTTTTTTGACATACATGCCATTTCTCATTCTTTGAGAAGACATTACTTTGCATATAGTTTGCAACTCCTCCCCAAATAGGGGCAAATTGTAGACAACTAAAACTGGCCACCAATAACCTCCAATTAGGATTTTGACCAATTTCCACCCAAAATGCACAATTTGGATTAAAAAAACTAAAACACATTAAAATATTTGAAACTGACATACTCAAGTGCTGATTTTGGCTAGGGTATCCCTAAATGGGGCAATGAAATTTATGGGCCAACTAATTTTGATCAGATCATTCTGAGTCAAAATGCCAATTTTACACCTAGGTGAGTTGGATTGTTCTTTCCTATCAAATATTTTGTACAAGACATGTACCTTTGTTATTTGTTGTTCATAACATCCTAAATGGGATAATGGTTCTAACACATCTGACATTGACTTCCAATTCCAATCCAATCAAATTTTGGACCAATAACAAGGCATTCTGATCAATTTGAGTAATTTGTGTACAAAGTGCCTAAACATGCTTAAGAAATAATTAATCCAAATCAATGCCTAATTAATAATTCCATAGAAACTTGTTGAACACTTGATTTTAGAAATTAATATTTAATATCTACATCATCAGGTGACCTCATTTCTTGGGAAGACATCTCTAAGCCATAAATGCCACAAATATCAGGATTCATGCCTCCCATGCCTTATCAATGCCTTCCATGATGCCCTCCATGCCTCTTAATTTGCCCTTTTCCAATGTCATAATGAGGATAATTATAAACTTAATTCTAAAAATTGAATTTATCCTCAACCACACATCTTAATCCTGAGATAGATGGTTCAAGTTGATTCTAGACATTCTCAAAAATCTATAAATAAGAGGCCTTACCACATCATTTCTAAGCTATTTGGTGCATTGTTATTATGCTTAATTATCTTCAAAGTCTTGATTATGCAAAGTTATAATGCATAAATGGTTCCAAAATCTTCAAGCAACTAGTGTTACCATGCCAAATTGATTCCAAGCCAAGCTAAGCCAAAGCCAAAGGTGATAAGGAGAGATGGAGGTAGCCAAGCTTCCATTTCCAATGACCTCATGAGCAAAAAGATGAGAAAGCCACTCCAATAATAATTTTAGATAATCCAAGGAAGGTAAAAGAGGATTTATTTTGCATTTTAGTTGTGTGTTTCATTCATGTTTGTTAACTAAGCTGTCCCTAGTGTCTAGGCCTAGATATGTTATGCTATTAGTGTGTTTCTTTCATTTTGTTTTCATTTTGGAACTAGCACCATAATAACCATACTCTCTTGAGTCAAATTCCTAGATCACAAGTGGTTCAGGGATGATGTCCTTCTTGGATGGATTTTCAGGATATAACCAAGTGTGGATTGAATTAGAAGACAAAATGAAGACTATATTTACCACAAAGTGGGGTATCTATGTGTATAAGAGGATGCCATTTGGCTTAATTAATGTAGGAGCTACCTTTTATCAAGATATGGACCATGTATTATAAGGACTAATACATAAATGTATAATCATCTACATGGATAATCTCATTATTTTATCAAAGACCAGAATTGATCATGTAGGCCACTTATAATCAATCTTTGAAAGATGCAAAAGATTTGACATCTCACTAAACCCCAAGAAGAGTATATTTAATGTTATTTAGGGAAAGATCTTAAGTCACATCATCATAAAATAAGGAATTATGATCAAATTAGATAGAATTTAGGGGATATCAAATATTTCATTCCCAAATATCAAGAAAAAGCTCAAATATTTCTTTAAGATAAATTTGTGAGAAATATCTGAATGCAATATTCAAGCAAGATGCTAAAGTGGAGTGGACATTAGAGGCTCAAGAGTGTTTTCAATACATCAAAGATACAATATCTCATGCCCCTGTGTTGATAAGTCCAGATTTCACTAAAGATTTGTTCTTGTATTCATTCACTTTAGAACATATCATTGCCACCATGCTTATCTAGAAGAAAGATGAAAGTGAACATCCTATTGCATTCATGAGCACAAAATTAAAGGAAGTAGAGCTTAGATATTCCATGACAGATAAGCAAATATTTTCCCTTATCAAAGTGGTAAAAATTTTAACACTACATCTTGAGGAATAATACCATCACCATTGTGTCAGATCTTACTATCAAGCTCACTTTGGGGCAAAACAAATTAGGATAATGTAGAAGAAAATAGATGGTAAAATTGTAGGAGTTTGACATAGAAATCAAGCCTAATAAAATTTTAGTGGTTAGGATATCATTCAAGTCATGATTGAGCCTAACCCATGCATCACCAATGAATAGGTTTATGAAACCCAAGTATATAGAGAATATTGATATACTGATATTATTCAATATTTACTCACAAGTACTTATTTTTCAAACCTCAATAGAGAAAGAGGAAAAATTTGAGGCTCAAAACCACTTATTAAATGATTATAAAGGAGATTATCTATAAAAAATTATGAAGGTATCTACTTGAGATGCATATCACGAGAAGAAGCTAAAAAAATTCCAAAAAACTTACACCAAAATATAGGCAATGGTCATCCTCCTGGAAACACCACAACCCATAAAATTCTTTGCATGAATTATTAATAGCCAACAATCTTTAAATATGTACATGTTCATGAAAGAACATGCCATAAATGCCAAGTCTTGGCTAAAATAGAAGTATATATAACAATGCCATTGCAGTCTGTAATTGAATGAAGATCATTCACTCAATGGGGCTTAGACTTCATTGGTGTCATTAATCCTAATTCTTCAATTGGCCATAAATTTGTACTCACTACCATATATTACTACACTTTATGGATTAAAATAGTGGTTACAAGGCATTCTAGAACATAAGATCTAATCAAATTTATGGAAGAAAACATCACATTTAGATTCGATAACCCCATTTCTCTAGTTTGTGATAATGAGTCAACATTTCAATTAGCAAAATTCACTGAATGTGCCTGTGATATTCATATCACCATCAGGTCATATTTAAAACATTAATTATAAAGAAATGGATTGGCTGAATCAAAAAATAAAAATCTAATTAATGCTATTAAAAAGTCAACATCAGATAAATCTAGAGAGTGGTATAATGTACTGAAGTATTTACTATGGGTTAATCAAACAAGATACAAGTAGGCATTTAAGACTTTGCCTTATTTGTTGGTATATGGATGATAACCACTTTTTCCAATTATGCTTAAAATTATAACATATAAATTTATGTAAAAACACACAGAGCCTAGTGAAAAAGTGGAGTCTTAATTATTAGACATAATAAAGATGAAAGATTCAAGGACTGAAGCCTTACAAAATTTTAGTAAACATTAGGATATAGTCAAAATGTGGTTTAACAGAAGGGAAAAATTAAAAACATTCAGAATATCTAACTTGGTGTTTCTATGGGACAAAGCCTATGAAAATAAAGGACAACATGACAAGTTTACCCCATTATAGATTGGATCTTATTAAATTTAAGATATCCTGACTAACAATGCTTTCCATTTGAGGGACATCCAAGGTAATGAGTTAAAATATCCACTCAATAGATAGTTTTTAAAGTACTAATTTATGATATACCATCTTGAGGCAACCTTGAGCAACAATAAATATTATGGTAAAGGTAGAAGTAAAATAGATTTACTGATTTCATAGTTAGCTTCCCTTCTTTCATAGTTAGTTTCTGTGTTTTCTAGATTAATGTTTCTTATTTTTAGTATTTTATTTTCCTTAGTTTAGTTTCTTATTTTCTATATTAGAGGTCTTTTATTTCATGGCAATATGATTGACTTCCCTTTGTACGCTTAATCAAGTATCCAATCCATTGAACTTTCTATACATATTCAAAAGATAGAAGTTTAATCTATGGGAAAGCTCCCAAAAATGAAGAACTATTGTGGGAAGAACATCAAACAAAGCAACCAATTGGTTTACTTGTAGGTTTTACATCCCCGTGTCTAAGATTTTTAGAATTTAGATATGCAATATAAAACTAATCATGGTCTTGCTACCATTGAATGCTTCTATCAAGCATATAAAGGCTGTTCTCATTACTACACACAAATTTAGAAAGTTTTCTCATTTTTATTAGATCAAATTTACTTCTCATGATAATACTTATTTTAGATAATAACCATCGATACAAATGTAGTTGGTAGGGACAATATGGTAAAATTATAACGTCATATATACCAGCTCACTATGGCTTTTAATATCTCTCTTCCAACCATATATTAAAAGAAAAAGTAGCA
This sequence comes from Torreya grandis, assembly GCA_037957365.1. NCBI lineage: Eukaryota > Viridiplantae > Streptophyta > Pinopsida > Cupressales > Taxaceae > Torreya > Torreya grandis. Next base: position 199,495 of record JARHVA010005913.1, on the reverse strand, counting down.
AAATAAGGATAAATACATGTTAAAAAGAGTGATCCATGAAACCTAAAGAAAATATAAAAGTGATCAAGTCTCAAATAATGAAATAAGATCAATGTATCATGTATCATGCAAGAATACATAGGAAGAAATAAAAATAATCAAAAGCATCTCTCTTAGGGATATGGATGCTTGGATGGAAATAGAGAAATGCCTAAGCTTCCCTAATTTTAAATATATTTAAAAAAAAACTAGAATGGAACCTACAATTATCCTAATTCTTTGCTAAAATCCTCACAATAAGGGTAAAAGGAAACCACTTCCTCACACACAGATCTAGGATATGAGTAAGACAATATGTTGTATGTTGTTGTTAGGAGTCTTTTTTATATCTATAATTCAATTATTATTTTGTGAAATGGTTCACATTTGATTCAAAATTGATAACCAAAGTCTCAAATAATCAGTAGTATTCCCCCTACAAGTTACTATTTGTTGTACTCAACATACTTTCATTTTTTTTTTCAAATAGAAATCCACTATATTCTAAAAGGTCCAAGCCTATTCTAGAAATATTCTTTCATTATATATTTATATGTTGCACTTAACTCTACTATTCAATAAATGCAAATGAACATGTTTTGATTATTTAGATTAACCTATTAATACTCTTCAGAAGCTTTTTTTACCTATACACAGGTTTTTAAAACACACACAATTTGTAAAAGTCTCAGGCTTCACTGAAATAGGTCTTCAAAATTTTTGTTCAAAAGTTAATTTTTAGAATTATTTGACCCTTCAAACATATGTTAACCTTTTAAATAAATACATCCTCAAAAATTTTGTTTGGATATTTTATTTAGAGGTTTGATTCAGAATTTTTATTTGCATTTTAGTGTTCAGTAAAAGTGTTTGGCAAAAATGTTTGGAGAAAATGTTCAAAATTTGGTCTTTAGTGTTTAGTCTTTGGAACCTAGGATTACGGTCTTCAAAAATTTTATCTTTGGTGAAAGCATTTAGAATTTGGTCCTCGACATTTACATCTTCAACAAAAATATGTGGCAACATCTTTTGAGAATAGTTCTTTAGAACTTTTAGTTCAAAAAATGTTCGATGTTTATTCTTTGAAAGGTCTTAGTCAATAGTTGGTCTTTAGTAAAAGTGTTTAGAACTTTTGATTCAAAACATAGCCTTCAAAAAAGGCAACCCTTTTAGCCTTTACAAAAGATGCCCACCATAGGTCTTCATAATTTTTGTTCGAAAGATTTGCTCACTTTACAAGAATTTGGGTTAACTCTATTTTAATGCAACATCCAATTTTTGATTGCTAAAAGCCTTCATAACATAGGTAAATTTAAGTGAAAAGAGAGATATAATGACATTTGGCAAAAGACAACGATGTTGAATTATTCTAAATGTCTATAGTGTTAATGTGGCATACCCACTAAAATGAAGTGGTAAAGTTTTAATTAAACAAAGAAAGCAAGTTTGTAAACATTATAAAATAATGGTGCATGAACTGAAATTAAATGATAAAATATATATCAATTAATTGAAAACAAACTTTGTGCTCATTGATCACAAACAAACTTTGAGCTCACTTGCCTCCTTGAGAACAAGCCCTAACTACCTACGTTTGAATCATGAAGTGCATATAGAAGAGTCGATCCACTATATTGAAGAACTATAATTCTATTAGCTAAGTGAATTAACTATGGCATATTCATCTAAAACATTTAAAGGAGTTATACCACCATCTATATTCTTGATCAAGGACTTAACTATATACAAGGACACTATCTTTGATACAAAACTATTAAATAATGAGTATCCCAATTACTCAACATTATGGGATGTAATCCATTAGGTGGATGCACATACATGCAAGGAGAAATTAACACTAGCATAAAGACAATTGGATATAGATTTACTCCCTCTCAAGTGATAGGGATTATATTTCACATTAGCTAAGCTAGAGGTTATGCCATGCATAGACCTATGCGAGACCTCTTCTTTGTAGACAAGGTGATTTGGGCACTTTATCACACCACCTAGAGCATAAAACTATCATCACCTACATCTTAGGAGATGTATTATAAAGGTATTTATTCCTAATTATTTTATATGCAACATATGATTTACAAAGAGTGATAACCTGGAAAATGAACAACTTAATTGACAAAACATTGAGTAAATGGATCATTATTAGAGAGACCATTATCCTCAAAGAGAAGCAACCAATATTTATAACTAAGTTTTGGATGAGACTCTACATTGGGATGGCCTTCCTAAACTAGTTATATGATACCCCAACATTGAATTCATTCACCTTGAATGGGTTTCACTACTAGATTTATTAATTACCTCCAAACTAACATTTATTTTAAGAGAGGTAATCAGTGCTAAGCTATACGAACAAGCTTTATGAAAGGATAAGAGGCCTATCAAAGGTGACTTTTATATCATGTCATACTTCCTGGATGTTAAATTGGGCACAATATATATTCACTATAGGTCACTCTGGAGGCTAGCTCTAAATTTCATAAAAAATTGTATATATGACTCATACTCTTTCATGCATATATATACCTATACTAGAAACATAACCCCAATTTTAGAGGATGTATACCCTTAATTTTGGATGGATATTCATGAGTCACCACTATTTAGGGTATCTAAGAGCATAATTGACATATTGATTCCCAAAGAGGACTATTAGTTGTATCTTGACTACACCGTGATCATGGTTGTTGGCCATAAAGTTATATCATGGTATCTCCACAAACATATACCAAAAAAATTAGTAGAGCAAGAGATAACCTACCAAATATGGTGGGGAATTGATGAATATTTGAAAAATAAAAATAAGAGTGCATTCCATGTATCCCATCTAATGATTGGTAAGATGTGTTACATCAATTGTAAGTACTTTTGAGAGATTGGTAGTTTTAGATAATACTACTCATCATCCACCCTTCCACATAGAGACTGGGACCCTCATGATAGAGTTTAAAATCATATTCAAGGCCTTGGTATTTCATATCAACATGAGCCTCATGACCATTATTTCCTTTTCCTTAATGTGAAGAGTGATGTCCATGTCTTATAGAGGGCACAAATGACTAGATTGGGTGAGGAACTCTTGAAAATCATCCAAGGAGAGCCCTCAATTTTGATTATGGATGTACATATTAGGCTCCCTCCATCAGGTGGATGGGTTGACACATAATTATAGATTAATAGGCCTTCCCAATCATCAATGGAGCATGGATGACCTTCTCATACATTACCCATGACAACGAAAACTATAAAGAAAGAGACTAGGGTGGCTTAAGCTCCCAATATTTCAACTTCATTTGGGAGAGTTGAAGATGAGCCAATTTGTATTGAATCTTTAGACTTAAAAGGAAATGCTCATGTTATTGATAATTCAACTCAAGAGATTACAAGTGTGGAAGTATCAACTTCACCCACTTAAGAGGCTTCCCTCATAATAAAAAGGTGACTATTTATTATATGAGGAAACCAAGAGCCCAGGGGTCCCCTATAAGTCAAAATATTAAAGCATCATATACAGAAGGACCATTAAGATAGGAAAAATAATTTGTGGAGGGTGATTCCACTGATGTATAGGAGTTATAGAGAGCTAAAATCTAACCCTCTAATAAATTAAAGGAAAATCACCACTCCAGAAAGACCAATCAGGTAAGGGTGTAATCCCAACTGTCTCTATAGTTCCTTTAGTCTCTATGACTCCAATTATACCATTTGTATCCCTTATACATTTTTGTTCTTTTGATTCTATTTCTCTCAGTCCTATGGTCTCACCTTCCCTGATTGTGCCTAAGGTAGAATTTGTTTCCTCTGATCCTAGTGTCCAACCATCCTTGGTTGTTGTAAAAGTAGATGTTTCCTCTATTCCTACTACCTCCACATCCTCAACAATTTATACATTTTTAGTTATGATCTTAGCATCTATTATTCCCACTTATACTATGGTTACCTCCATCACTACCTTAACATCTCCTAAGACTAAAAAATTATCATCTAAGAAACCCAGCGGAGCATTGGAAAGTTCATAGCTACATGTCTTATCCACTCAATTAGGCTTGCCAATGCCTTCTTCTAGTTATTCCCAAACTAGCATTGTAGTATCATCAAAGAAGGCTAGGAAGAAGAAGAAAGTATATACAGTCCACCCATTTCTCTAATATGGTGGTGTGGGTTGGTCCAAGATTATCTGGATTTCATTTTTAGACCCATTACATTATATACTTTAAAATAGTTTTTAGATATTTTTTGGTTCAGACTACAACCTAAGACACTCTGTATATATATATATATGTATATATATATATATAATATTTTCAAACTTTATCAATTACTTATGCTTTCTCTCTTATAGGAACCCATCGAATCTCAATCCTTTTGAGTACATGCCTTAAAGGGTTTAATCAGAAAGGGGTGGATAGACCATTAGTGCTTCATAATATTATTCTCCCCTATACCACCACTTGTAACCAACACAAACTTATCCTATACACTTCCCTAAGCTTTGACACCTCCTTACACACTCCTCCAAATAATTCACCTCCTTACACAGACCCTATCTTAGCCAAAAACCCTTTTTAACATTTACCAAACAATGTCAGCCTATGCTGACCCTGTACTTAAATTATATTAGCACTGTACGGGTTTAGGTTGGCATCAACTGACCCAGACTGGGACCTAACTCGATTTTATCAATTAATAATACAAGGTTGCTTAGGGCTGACTATGTTAGATAAAATTTTAGAAAAGTTTTAGGGTTAGATTTAGTTATATATACACATCATTTTTGCCATTTATTAGAGAGAGACAAAGTTAATTATTCATTTGTATTCTTTACAATATGCTTTTCCCCCATTCTAATTTAGGATTTATTACTTAGGGTTTCTACTTGGGGAAGAATGTTGTCTTGTGGAAAAGTATTAGATGATTTGGCCTATCTTATTAATCCTTATAAATGACAACAACCTCTTGCAAAACACCTTTGGCCAAAGTAAATATTGAATCTCGATGGGTTCATCTTCAAGGTAAGTATCTCTAAATTTACTCTATTTTAGTAGATAGAAGTCGCATAAGTAAGGATATTTGAATATATTTCTCTCTATGCATTAGGGTTATATATATACATAGTTTAAATAGAATTATTTTATGTATGTTTACTACCCCCATTTTATGCCACCAGCTTTGGTAAGCACTAGGTTAGACTTTACTTTTACTTTGTAAATATAGAAAACATAGGACCTAGTTAGGGTTATCGCATGGTGTTGCTTGTTTAAAGGATTTGTAACCCTCTCTAGTGAAATTATTATGGTAAGGGACCCTTTGATAAGGTTTATTAGATCCATCTTGGTCATGACTCTAATTGTCTAAATGTACCAAAAAGCGGAAGTGAAAGTTTGATTTATCTTCTCTAAGCTAGGATTGATTTGTAAATCAACTAAATTTTCCTTTGTATACATTATAGTGAACCCAAAGTGAATCTAACCCTTGTAGGTTTTCTTTCACACATTAATTTATTACCATATTATATATTTTTATTTCTTTAGTACTATATTAAACCTATCGATATAGTCTAACATTTTGTGCATAGGTTTAACACACAGTCACTCCAAATCAACTATATTTTCTCTATGCATGTCTTTTCCAAATATATGTGATTGGATCGATCAACTCGACACATTTATCTTATTTAACCATAAGATTTAAAACTTCATCAAACCAATTGAATTTGTTCATAGTTCTATTTTTTAGCATATAAGTTATATAGACTTCATCGACCTAGTTGACTCTGTTTGTAGAATATAAAAATAAACATTTAAGGAACATAAAATCAAAATTTAAAAATTAAGCATATTTAAAATTATCAAGGTTCATTCTTACCTTCTCTATCATTTCTTTTTTTAATTTATAGTCTTATTTTTCATAGCTTACAGTCTCTAAAACTATAAATCTATAACAAACTGGGTCGACTAGTTGGACATAGTTCTATAACATGTTCTCTCTCTAGAAGGTTTAGTCAATCTCTTCAATTGTGTTCTTCTAGATATTGCTTCCATAGAATATTAATGACCCTATCAACTCTGTTCTATAATATTTTCATACATTATCACTTGAATTAACTCTGTACTCTTCATAAACAAAGGAATTAATCTATTTTTCTTGTAATTAATTCACTTTTTATTTTAGTTACCTATTTTCTTAGAGCAACAAACATATACTAATTAGGTTGTTTTTAATTTATAAATTTAGTCAAACTATTTTTATCTTTTTCACACACTTATAAATCACTTAACACTAAAAAACATTAAACATTTTCTTTTTAAGGTCTACCTACTTGGATTTCATCACCAAGGGGGAAGCTAACTTGATTTTTTGGTCAAATTTAAACACATGGTTGATGGTATATATTGGCAAAGCACCTGACACCCTTATTGCTATGGGATTGTGAAGTGAGGGGGTAAGCCCCAATACTAAGCTAGTACCATCACCAATACAGATTTTTAGCATAAATTACCTAAAACTATCCATATATTTTTTCCTAGTTCTTTCTTATAGCTAACTCTCTATCACATTAATTTTAAACTTTATTATAAATTAACAACATTTAGGAATGACCACTTAGCTTAGCATTTACATTTAAGTTTTGTTTATTTCTCTTTGATCATTGTATTTTGTATTACAAAACTTGTAGTAGCCAATGTTAGTAAAAGGTTTGTGTTGTGTGCTACAATTAGATCAAACACATTGATCTAATTGCTTATGTGCTTCATTATATTTACTTAGCTATTATCTTGTAATTTTTTTTCCTTTTTTCCGAACATAGTCTCCCCTATCAACACAATATCTTATAGGCTTCTTATCAAGTTTATATTTAGTACACAATCAACCTATTTGACTGTGTATTTTTTTAGCTTGCCTCAGTTTTACCATCTATAGAACATAGTCAAGTAGTTTAACTATGCCTTTTTCATCTTGTTCTATTGACCTTTCCTACAAACTCTCAACCTAGTTGACTTTGTACCTCTTGGCTCATAATATTCTATGTTTGATAGACTCTGTCCCTATTTTTCCTCTTAACTTTTTGATTTAAAACTTTTCCTTTAAGCATCATGAAATCTCCTATTAGAATCATTTTAGACAATTTTAATCCATTTAGATGCTATATGGTAAGTTCTTTTCTTCCTACCTTTACTACATAAGAGGATCGTCTCTCTTAGATTACCTTTTCTCATCCCTCAAATTTGGATTGTAATATGGTCCAAATCACTCTAACAAATGAGATTGATGGATCAGATCCATTCTATACTTCTCAAGATAATTCTCACTTTAAGGCATCTTATTACACTGTGGGGGCAATTGACTCAAACCTAACAAATAATCCCATAAGAAACCTTCTCAACACTAACAACCTACCTCCTAACAATACACCACCTATAAACCCTCCCCCATAATATCAATTTGTGGTATCCCCCTCCTACTAATCTTAAAAATCCTTCTCCCATCAACAACCCACTAATTAATACAACTCAAATTCTTGTTCAAATAGTGCTCCAAATAAACATCATGCAAATATATAATACCTCTCAAATGATGTAATTACAACATCATTTGATAAAAATGGATAATTAGCATCCTATTATTCTTCCCCAAAATAACCAAAATTTAATCCCTCCACCTCTTAAGGATGCCATGAGAAATATCATTCCCCAACCTATTATGCACAACAATATCCTTCAACACATTCAAAATGAACCTTTATCCCCCTTCATTATATCTGTTGATATTAATAATACATATCCAACTATTAAATATTATGGGACTAAAGATCCCACATCTTTCCTTAAAGCATTCAATAATATTTATAAAGAGTGGATCCAAACTAATACTTTCACCACTACTAAAATTTTAGTTAAAACCTTTATAGGTTATGTATTATAATGGTATAACAAACTTCCCCAACATTTTATATGGCAAATTGAATATTTAATCAATACTTTAGTTAATAAATTTTAACATGATTATAGCCATTTTCTTAATGCTATGTAATCACCTTCTGAATCAACTCATGATTTTATCAAACAATGGAAATTCTTTGCTCACAAAGCTGATCATAATATGACTAATGATAACTTATTCAAACTTTTCATATTTGCCTTAACACCTTCTCTCCAATATAAGGTCCAAAAATTTTCTCCCTAAACTTTAAACAATGATATTGATCAAGCTAAGTGACACAACTTTCTAATGTAATAGTTTGAACACAACACTAAAAGCATCAAGGGATATTTACAACACTCAACCAATATAATCATTGAAAATCCTCCTCAACCAAAAATAGGAGTAGCCAAGATGGATAATCCCTAACCTTCCCATATTACACTAATTGTGAAATAAATAAAATAAATTTTCATGCTTTTTAAACCATTCACATATGCTAATAACCCACCTACATGGTATGATCCTAATTTTTTTTGTTAGTTTCTTGTTGATATAGGCCATTCCCATGAAATATTTCATGGGATTATAAAATTTTCCATTTATTTTATGCTAGGAGATACAATCAATCATGATGCCATGATCAAAATCCATCATCATGATTATGTTAATGCTTATCAAAAGAAATAAGACTTCAAATATTCTTCCTCTAATAACCCAAAAATGTTTTGTACATCCAACCATTAACATTCAAACAAGGATATTTATGCAATTGATGTTGATTATTATCAATAATATACCAATTCTCAATATTTGAATGTGGCTAAAGTCAATTATTGTCATAAATCGAGCCAAAAAGATCCCATCATAAATCCAAAGAAACCATCACTTGAAAAAATTCTTCTCAAAGATACTACTACCACTAAATTACCTTTGGAAATCAATGAGGAATCACTTCCTCAATCCAAGTCTCAACCTACATCTCTTTATTCTAGAAACATTTTACCTTCCAAGCCTCATGTTGGTTCTTCCTCTTCAAAAAATAATTGGAATTTATTACAAGAACTTAACTTTATGCCTTCTAAAATACCTCCCATGGATTTAGTTAGCACTTTTACTTATCATCATAAATTCCTAATGCAATAACTACAAGAAATTTAAGAAGCATCTTCCTTAGAAGTGGAACCACCTTCTCACGATCCCTTACCAACATAATTTCATACCATTTAAACTATTTTTCATTCTTCAAAACCTTCCATAAATTTCCTTGAAGAAGACATGATCAATGATGAAATTATCTTTTGATCTAATGACCCACCTTTATTTACTAAAATAGCCATTAAAACCACCCTTATTTGCAAATTCTTAGTAGATGAAGGGTTAGAAATTAATGTGACATCTCTTTGGCTCATTCAACAACTTGGGTATAACAAATATCATCTCAATAAAACTTGTCTATCATGTTGTGGATTTTAAAATATCAATCAAAAGTCACTTGGTTGTATTTTTCTCACTCTTACTATTGGACCCAAAACTATACATACCAAGCTTATGGTTCTCAATTTACTATTATCCTATAATATACTCTTAGGTTACCCACGGACACATCTCATGAGGGCTATTGCCTCTTCCAATAACAAATGTATTGAGTTATTCATAAAGGAAAATGATATAAAAATGAGGTAGTATTCAAATTCCCAACCCCACATCTCATTATCGAATTCCAATTATTCCAAGAGTTGATAGTGTAATTTTACCTGAATTCATCACTATGAATCCAAAATTATAGGTTACTCTTATTAATTTTAATGATGATGAACCAAATAATTTTTAGAATACTTGCAATATTAATAATCTACCTCCTTACATTTTGAAGTGGTTCCCTCCTTCCTTGATACCTCATGATCATACCATCCCTCCCATCGATGAGATCACTCATTTCCCTCCTCTATGTAATGCACATGAAGCATCTTATACAAAATATGATTTCACTTGTAATGAATATGGAGTGTCCAAGTTATATTAAGACCATTTAACCATGTCACCTCATAAATTTAGTGATCTAGGTGTATCTCCTTTTGATGTTATTCTAGAGACACGACCATGCACTATCTCTCCCACTTATGATGATAACTACATCATGCCTTAAAATCAATCTTAAAACTTGGATGTTTAATATTATCGATAAACCTTAACTGAAATACATGTTTTCAATCAAGATGTTCATACCATTTCCATATATATTGAATTATAACTTGAAGGTCATGCACCTTCAATTAATTTTCCACTTCTTGATACTCCTTAGGTTGTTGAACAAATCTTACCTCTCACAAATTATAACTTCAGAACATTCTATACCTCATATCTCATCAATCACTCTACCAAAACCCCTCCCTACCAATGATTATAAAGATACACCTATTATGAATCCAATCTAATCCAACCATCCTTCATCCATAATTCTATCTACTCTTGAAATTACCCTTGATTTCAAAGAAACAAATATATGCCAAATACATTATGAATATGATCACCATGGTACAAAAATTATTGATCTTGAAGTAGATGTGGAATAATATGGACCTTTACCCATGCTACCTAGTGATAAATCCATACTTTGGTTGCTTCATGTCAGAAAACTACAACTTCCTTGATAACATGACAAACTTAGGAATTTTAAATGAAAGGCTCCTCATTTTAACAACTTCATTGCTAGCATAGATCCCAAAACAAATCCCATTTCTTCTCTTCTCAATGATCCATATCATTTAAAAGATATAAATGATATGATTATTTAATAAACCATGAGAACAAAATATGGCACACCCTCATATCCTTGACCTATAAAAATTTATAGAGAACTCATGCTGACCAAACATGATAAATTTAGCCTATTATTTGATAAATATCATGAGACTTTTGTTTGGTCATATGAGGACATGTTAGGTATTAAACCTAGTGTCATTTTAAAAAACATAATCACATACCCAAATGCCAAACCCATTCAACAAAAACAACACAAATTTTCACCCAAAGTTTCCACCTTATGTCATAAAGAAATTATCAAACTATTAGATGCCAAGTTTATTAAAACTATGAACTATTTTGAATGAGTGTTAAACATTATTCCATTTCACAAAAAAGTCACCATGGTTATTCACATATGTATTTACTTCCATAATATTAACCTCACATGTCTCAAAGATAATTTTCCATTATCTTGAATAGATGCCATCGTAGATTCCAGTACTGGATACAAAATGCTGTCACTCAAGGATGGTTTTTTAGGCTACAATCAAATTCACATAGCCCCCAAAGACTGACATAATAAAACATTTACTATGGAATGGGGCACCTATTGCTATGTTAAAATACATTTCATCCTTAAAAGCACTAGAGACATCTATCAATACACCATGGCTCACACTTTTCATGAACTTATCCATAAGATTGTGGAAACCTATTTGGATGATCTCATTGCCAAATAGAAAAGTTTCACAACCCATATTTTTGATCTAGCCATCATCTTTGATCAATTAATCAAGTACAAATCTAGACTCAACCATTAAAAATGTGTCTTCAGTGTTACACATGGTAAATTTATATGGTTCTTAGTCTCTCTTAATGTTATTGATGTCAATCCTTCTAAAATCAACATTATAGTCAACATGCCTATTCCTCACTCCATTCCAGACATTCACACTTACCTTGGAAAGCTTGGGGAAATCTAATAATTCATTCCTGAATTGGATTATCGCATCTACTCTTTTAATTACCTTATTAAAAAAGTTAATTATCTAGAATGGATTGATCCCTATTAGAAGGCATTTAAAAAAATGAAATAATAGTTGATTTATTTGCCTACCCTTCATCCACCTTCCAAAGATCATCCTTTGATTTTGTACACCTCTTCCACTCCCATATCATTTGGGGTAATGCTTGCCTAACAAGATGACACTAGAATATAATATGTTATTTATTATATTAGTTGAGGCCTCATTGATTACAAAAAATATTATACCAAAGTAGATCGTGATTGCCTTGCTATCTATTTTGAAACTAAAGGGCTCCATCACTACATGCTCTATCAAACAACCTATGTCATTGTCCATTCTAACACACTTCATCACTTTTTATCCAAAGCATTTCTACTTAGAGATATAATTGGCAAGTGGATGTTCTCTTAATGTAATTTGACATTCAAATCATAATACAAAAATCCATCAAAGGGAAAGTCATTATTGACTAAATTTTAGTAGCAACTATACCTATTAAAAATCACCTTCAAGATAGTCTCCTCAAAGATAAAATTCTCTACATTAAAGGAATAAATTATGCTATCTGTCTTAAAGATTATTTCCATAATTTCACTACTAATTTAGAGGTAAATAATCAAGAAAATACCTATCCCACCCCAGATAATACTAAATCCAAAGTAGTTATCAAGGAGCTTCCTAAAGTCACCATTGATTTACATGAAGATATGTGGACCCTACACTTTGATGGTACCAAATTTCTCTAAAGAGTTGGGGTAGGTTGTATTATAACCAATCCTCATGGTAAAATAATCCATTTGATAATCTACCTAGCCTTTGATGTCACTAATAATATGGTAGAATATGAAGCATTAATCTTAGGCATGAAAGTGACACTTGACTTAAATATCCTAAATCTACATACTTTGGGTGACTTTCAACTTATCTACCACCATGTTAATGGTGATTACTAATGTAAAAGCTAAAATATTATCATTTATCATCAAATGGTTACAATAATCACCAAAGAGTTTGCCTCTTTTACCATCAAGCCAATTCTAAGAGATCAAAACTCTATCATTGACCTTTTTGCTTCTTCAACATCTCTATTTCATCTTCATCAAATACTTAATGATTCCAAATTTCTTATTTAAATAATAAATTCCCCATCTTCTATCCAATCATATGATTTATCCATTTTTCACATTGACATTGTTACTATTTGATAGAGCCCATGGTATAAAAAAATCATCCAATTACTTGAACATCAAACTTATTCTCCAAACATAGATTCTCAAAAAAAGACCAAAATTTACAAGCAAGGTTTAAAATATGTCTTTTGATACAACACCCTTTTTTTATCATAATGCATAAGGTACCCTTCTTTGCTAAGTAATGAAATAAAAAGTCCTTTCTCTCTTTAAACAAACACATGGGGAAATTTGTGGTGGTCATTATAGTAGACATGTTATAACACACAAATGCTTACGTATGGGGTAATTTTGGCCTAGTTTAGAAAAGGATGCTATCATTTTTGCTAAAATGTGTAGTTCTTACCAACTTCATGACAATATAATCCATTCACCACCAGTAGAACTCTAAATTATGGAGTCATCTTGGCCATTTTCCATGTGGGGATTAGATCTCATAGGCAAATTACCTTGGTCACAATATGGTCATATTTTTATCATTACTACTTCTGAATATTTTACCAAATGGGTAGAAACAATGCCTCTTGTCAATATCACAAGAATCACTATTTATAAATTTATCTTTAACCAAATTATTTGTCATTTTGGAGTTCCCCACACTATCATTTATTATAATGGTATTAATTTCAAAAACAAGAACGTGACATAGTTATGTGCTAAATTTAAAATATCCCACAAATTTTCCACACTTACCATCCATAATGCAATAGAAAAGCTAAAGCCAATAATTCAATTCTCAACAAAAGTCTATAAAACATCATCTAAGAAACCTTCATAAATTAACATCTTCATTTATATCCTGCACTTTGAGCCTATCATACTAGCATACATTTTGCCAATAGGATAACACCTTTTTCGCTAGTCTATGGTTATGAGTCCATCTTACCATTAGAAGTTGGGCTTTCATATTTATGGATATATCTTTATGGTATCATTATCAATTAATAATTATGTGAATCTCACCTTCATGATCTTAATCTTCTTGATGAACATCATCAAGATGATCTTCAACATAACTACCAATATAAAGCTTGTATTTCCAAACAACATAATAAAAGGTTAAAGTTGATAATTTTAATGTTAGTAATCTTGTCCTTAAGTTAGACTATACCCATAATAAAGAATCTAAATATGCCCAAAAATGGTGGGGCCCTTATTTAGTGAAAAAAATTCTTGGTCTTAGCACATATTGCCTTCAAACTAATGAAGGCCATATTTTTAAAAAACCCACTAATGCACAATTCTTGAGAAATATTTTGCTTAGATATTTTCCTTATTATAATATTTATCCATGCTGTCCTAATAACACTTGTTGCATGATTTCTACATGGGTCTCATCCTCTACAACAATTTTTTTTACACAAACCTTAGTTCCTTCCCTTGGTCCTTTAGTTTCTTTCTCTCATGAGTTGCATTGTAATACCATGGATAGGACCCAATTTTACTCATGAATTTATTTTGATTTTATACATCAATTTTTCATATCAAGTTTGTCATTTTTTAATACTTTGTTCACCCACTTGAGTTTTTATTTTGTGAGTTGTATTGTATGACCATGGATAGGACTATTCTATTCATAAAATCACCATTTTATTTCAAAACACCTTTATTAAACCAAGTGTTCATTTTCTAGAATGTTGAGAAATAGTTACAAGTTTGTGATCCCATATTCTTAGCTTTGGTTTTTATTTATTTTTGTAGATAAAACTCTCACAACAAACTATGTTAGCATGTTTCCCCACACTTACATACATAATTATGATAAGGAATCATACTTACCTATCATTGTATCCCTTTTCACTTTATCACATTTTTTGCAATTTGAAGTAATTAAAATTGTTTCATGTTCATTCCTCTTGATTTCCTTTCCTTTCATTCCACTTTGGATAATACAAGATCAAAGTCAAGATAACAGGTTTATTTCACATGAATTAACAAGACTCTTAGACACCATACTCTCTAAGTTCTCTTTTTTTAGCAACCAAGTCCAATGTTTTCAAATGATAGTCATTTTTAGCACTCATGTTTGGTTCTCTAAATCTGTATGGAGGAAGAATAGAAAAAGTCATCAAAATTTAAAAGCCAAATCACTTAAAATAAAAGGAAATGATCAAAATATAACATACAAATTTAGAAGTCTAATCACATAAAAAGATGTGATTTATCACACCTCTCCTATCTCCAATTGAAGCTCAAAATCCATAGTTGGCCTTATGATAGATTTGAGGTCCATTGAGGTATAGTAGGCTAGTAGATTGAGATAGGAGAATTCAAAATAATTTATAGTGCCACCTACTTTCTCATGCAAGTACCCAATCTTATTAGTAGATCGATTACTCTGTAAGGGGTCTTGAGGAATAGGGAACATGTTATAGGAAGGTAGGACCATTTTAATTTTCATGCATATAGACTTCATGGGATGTTATTCACACTTTATTTGATGACCTAAGATTTGTGTAGTTAGGAAAAGTTCTTCAGAGTCCTTAATGTCAAAATTCCTCTTATTTTGACAAATCTAATTCTAAGTGTCTTGAATTTGATAAAGAGTTTCTCTACCTTAATTTTTCCTTCATTTCCTCCACAACTCATTTTATTTCCCCTTGATAGGCAAGTTTGATTCTAAATCTATTTCCTCACTTCTAAATTCCCTCTTATTCACATTTTAAAAACATGCTAACACTAGTTTGTTTTAGTTTTATCTATCCTTAGAACAAAACAATATGCTTGAGTGACTATATATTATATTTTTTGTACCATTGCTTTATATTTCTATAATTGCCTTGGTTTATTTGAACATGTTTTGTTATCACTTTTTTTTGGACAATTGCATTTGTTTCTAAATTTTTTTATTGTACTCCTTTTTTTCTAACAACTACATCCATTTATATATTTTTGTTGTATTTCCTTTATTTTTTAGAAAACTACATCCAGTTATAATTTCATGTACTTTTTATTATTATTGAGTTTAGATTGTTAATTCTCACTCACTAATGGTGTTTTCCCTTTTCATGCAATTTTTCCATTGATGATTGAGTAAGGATTGTTACTACTCACTCATTAATGTTATTTTACCATTTCTTACCCATATTTGTTTAAGTAAAGATTATTACTACTTTCACATTGATGTTTGCTTATCATTTTTACTTGTATCCTTAGTTTGACCTAGTTTAGTTACCTTTCTTACTTATAGTATACTAGTTTAAATTTTTTGATCATTTAGTAGCCTTGGATTTTTGATTACCCAATTTAATTTAAAGTTTGACTTGACCATTTGGTCCTAACTTAGAATTTATCACCCCAACTTCCCAAATTTTTAAGAATGTCATGCTTACACATTTTTAGTTATCTTGGCTTTCCTGCATTTGTTTGTTTTTGATCAAAATTACAAACACAACAGATAACCATTCAATGATAAATGTAATTTAAGGTATGCATACATTTATTTTATTTTTATTTATTTCATTTCATTTATTTATCTTTAGTTATTATATGGTTTAAAAATTTATAATTTATTTAAATTCAGCTTTATGTGTTGCTATGTTTTTTTCTTGAAGCACCATCCCATGTTGCACATGTGTGACATGTGATGAGCTTTAACTAGGGCATATGTATACACATAATATTTTAAAACTTTATCAATTACTAATTATTTATCTCTTGTAAGAACCTATTGAGTCTCAATCTATTTGAGTGCACACATTAAAGGGTGCACCAAGAAAGGGGTGGGCAGACCATAGGTGCTTTTCAAGATTTTTGTCCCATATACCACCACTTGCAACTAACACAATCTTCCCCTATATACTTTCCTAAGATTTGACACCTCCTTTACACACTACTACAAGTAATTAATCACCTTACACATCCCTTATCTAAGCCAAAAACCATTTTTGATGTTTACTAAACAATGTCAACCTAGGTTGACCCTGTACTTAAATTATATTAGTATGTTAAGGGTCTAGGTTAGCCTCTACCAATCCAGACTGGAACCTAACTTACTTTTATCAATTAAAAATATAGGGTTGCTTATGGTTGACTTTTTCGTCTAAACTTTTGGAAAGGTTTAAGGTTAGATTCAACTATATATACACATCATTTTTGCCATTTATTAAAGAGAAAGACAAATTTAATTATTCATTTATGCTTCTTTACAATCTACTATTTCACCATTCTAATTGAGGAGTTATTTCTTAGAGTTTATAATTAGAGAAGAATCTTATCTTGTGGAAAAGTCTTGGATGCTTTGGCCTATCTTAGTGATCCTTACAAATCATAATAATTTCTTGTGAAACACCTTTTGACAAGGGAGAGATTGACTCTCAATGAGTTCATCTTTAAGGTAAGTATCTCTAACTTTACTCCTTTATTTTAATAGATAGAAGTAACATAATTAATAACTTTTAAATGTATTTCTCTCTCCATGCATTAGGGTTATATTTATACATAGCTTAATTAGATATATTATATGCATGTTTACTTTTATGTTTGCTACCCTATTTTATGCCACAAGCTTTGGTGATCACTAAGTTAGACTTTAATTTTACTTTGTTTTTTATTTTGTAAATATAGAAAACATAGGACCTATCTACGGTTATCATATGATTTTGTTTGACTAAAATATTTGGAAAACTCTCTAGTGACATTATTATGGTAAGGGATCCCTTGATAGGTCTAACATATCTATTTTGGTCATGACCTTGATTGTTTAAATATACCAACAAGTATAAGTGAAAGTGTGATTTATCTTCTCTGAACTAGGATTGATTTGTAGACCGATTGAATTTTATCTTGTATACATACTCAATCAACTAACTCAACTCAGTTGGTAATCCCATAATGGGCAACATATTTTGAATCTCAAACCTCTCAAAGGCAAAAGCTTACAAGCATAGAGTTGCCCATAGTAAGCTCATGTTTTGACAAATCCACAAGGATTATCCAAAGAGTGAATAAAATAAATATTGAAGATGATGTTATAAAGGGGATGATCATAGAAGAAAGACAATATGCTTTCTCCTTATCAAAAAGGAAGAATAGGAGATTGGGGTAGTCTCCCTATACTAAAGATTTTAAATCCTATTCTGAGACACAAAAGGATTCCTTGATCGAGCTCCATGAATGAATACAATAGGTAAAGAGAAAGTTAGAGTTAGAACAAGTTAGAGAACAATAAAAAACTATCCATGTTCCTATATAAATTAAAAAAAAATGTGCAAAGTGAAGCTTCAAGACTATACAACATTTTGGATGCCATTATTTCAATGAAGGTTGAATTAGCCCCTCAAATCATTGAATCAACTAAATTATTTACTTCTTTAAAGGAAGATGGGAATAAAATAAAATTTCTTGTTCTCTACACAATGAATAAGACATATAACCATCTTAATTTAATGACACCATTAGAGGCTTCAAATGCCCTCA
Organism: Torreya grandis; assembly: GCA_037957365.1. Classification (NCBI taxonomy): domain Eukaryota; kingdom Viridiplantae; phylum Streptophyta; class Pinopsida; order Cupressales; family Taxaceae; genus Torreya; species Torreya grandis. The sequence continues at coordinate 181,152 of JARHVA010005913.1, read as the reverse complement.
ACTTAATTTTTATTTAAACAAAAGAAATGAGGGAATGGGTGAACATAGTAGAAGTAATAATGCAAAAATATGCAGAGCATGAGAGCCTTATTTTTTAAATTCTAGAAGATTTAAATATTTCATAAGCTAAAGAATCTCCATATAAGTTAATAAGTAGAGCCAATTTTGGCCAACTTCTATAACAAACCTCAACTATCTTCAAGTAAAATCTTTAGGGACTAGCATTAGAGGAGATTTAAGTTAAATTTAATTTTGTATGAAACGTCATAGAAGTGGAGATATTTCAGATCAACTTCAAGAGTTCTAGAGCCAAACATGCATTCCTAATATAACAAACAAATAAGGTACATATACCCCCACTTTTAAATATGGACATCATAAGATATCAACATGATGTTAGTTTTAAGTACTATCAGGAGTTAGATGCTAGGAAGAAAGCTAAGAATCCACCAACCACTTTATTTATAGCCACCAACTCAATTCCAAGTACCACTTTAGTGCCTCTTATGATGATAAATATATCCATGTAGTCACTGAGTGTAAATAAGCCTTAGTTATTTAAGGATAATTTTATATGTAATCTTGCATATAGGATTAATCAATGTAATTTTAGTTTACAAATAATTTATGTATGCATATAATAGTTAGCATGGATAATTTTTAAGCACGTACACATTGCATGGCATCATGAAGGAAAACTTATTTTTGACATAGTTATAATTAATTGTAATTGTACATGAAGTTTTGGCATTAAAATTAGAACTAAGGTTCTAATAACTATATGTAGCTTTGATTTTGAATGAAATTGGAGGATGAGGAGACCCCTCCCTAAGTCTACTTAAACATGTAAAACACTCATTCCAAAAGGTCAAAAATTTATCAACATAAGAAGTCATTTCGATTATCATGCAACTGTGTGGATGTATTTTCCTTCAGTTTATATGTGATTAAAGTTTTATTTCATTTGGTTGTTTTAATTTAGTAAATTGAAGTGTGCAAAAGTGATAGATAATTCTTTTTTTTATCATTGATATCTACTGATTTTAGATGTGTAGAAGCTATTAAATAGTTAGCAATTTTTTATTGATTTTAAGTAATTAGTTGACTATTTTAATTTTTTAAGTGTAAAGGAGTGTTTACCTTTGATATAGTCTTCTAGGTGTGAGACACAACTACCCTAGATACCTTTATAGTTTGAGTTATAATCTCCTGATTAAGGGTGTGCAACAACTACTCTAAAATGAGCAACCTTCAACTGAGACCCTTGTTGTAACAACCCCATTAAGATTTACTAGAACAATGTAATAAATTTAAAAAAAAATTATATTCCACGTATTATTTCATTAGATTACACCACAAGAATTTAATTAGTGATCTTAGAATACATACTAAGTATGTTAAGCATAAAGTAAACATGTAACATCTAATAATTACTGATCACTAGCATCACAAAATACAAACATAACTATTTATAGAAAGTAATTACATAAAATTCAGCCATGGATGGTACACAATAATACATCTATTACTGTCAATGTATAATGAGTGATTAATTACATATCCATATAGCATAATGTTTCAATAATAAATAAAAAATAAGATACAAGGCTTTATGGAGAATGAGTCTATGAACTATAATATCTATGATAATCTCAAGTGTAGTCTTTAAATAAGTACTATTGTGGGGAGGAAAAATATCATTTGAGTGCTTTTTCATACCAATTATGGACCATCAATCCCACACACAATCCCTCAATTAGGGAATGGCCCTCCCTTCATAGATGGGTAGATAGTGACAATGTGAAAATCCATAGAGACAAACTAGTACCCGTGTGCTATAAGATTTATAATACATGATGTGTACCATAAATAAAATACATTCTAACATGATATCATACAAACATGTAAATCATACATATAAAATGACAATGTCTAACTAAACATTACTTTGTCTAAAGTTTGTAAATAGTTATTGATCTTTAGGATCAATCAAATTCATACACACCACTTGATCAAATTACCTTCATTTGGCATTGATGATGCTAAGTAAGCTAGTGAAATCCATCTCACTGCTTAGTTAGTAATAATAATGTGAGATTTGGTTAATATAAATATAACCAACATATTCATATAAATTGTTTCCCACTAACATATATATAATATACTAAAATATAAAAATAATCACAATGCTTACATTTAGTTTATCAAATATATGAATGAATCTCCACTATATTATTTATCACATAAATAATAATCATAACAAGTACAATTCATACCAATTAGGTATATAATATATACTTAGACTGCATGTTTATAATTTTCATAAGAAATTCAAATATAGTACATACAAAGATAACAATAGTATAAAATTTTGATATTTTTATGTACACATTACTTAATTACAAACAACCAGTCATAATAATTTATAAGAATCAAATAACTCATAAACCAAGTCATAGTTTTCATGAACATAATCTTTCATTTCTTCTTCTTGTTATGTTTTTAGGAGATTGTATACATATAGTCATAGTTTTCTGTCCCTTGAGATCTTATGACTTATTTTTAATAGTCAATAAAACTATAAATATAGGTACACCTTCCAATATACTATTATATATATGATATATATGTATATGAGTACCTAAGTCCTCATATCAATATATTTCACATATATATGCACTCATACATATTACAAATATAATATGTACCGTATACAAGTACTCAAACATTAAATAGATTATGTATAAAAATATCAACAATCATTTATATATTTCTAAACAAGATCTTCATATGATTACAATAACCATTAAGACTTTTCTATTCACAAATGATCTAGCATAAGATATTAATGATCCCAAATTATTAATAAATAGAATACTATAATCAATAGACTATAAAATCATTATTCAACTCTTTTTTCTTACTGTAGATTTATATAACTCAAATCGACGTTCAGTTATAACATAAAAATACTTGCATAATTTCATTATGTATTTGGACCTCACAATAGTTTATGAATTAGTTCCAATATATATCATATATATTATTACAAGATCGACACTATCATCTTACTACATATAAAAAACCTTATGTTATAAAATAAAATTACAATTTCTATAAATAGTTTGAACCATAAACTCTAACCCAATAATACTTATAGTCATATTACTTGTATAATATGTTTAAAGATCCCTAGAATATGTTAATGAATATCTCAAAGGTTGTATAGTTGACTCAAAACAAATATTTTTATACCAAGCTAGATAAAATTTAATCATATACCCTATCCATTTTAGGATAATTCTATAATTTACCTCAAATCAAGTTAGCTAATAAACACAAACTCAACTTTCATACTAATTCATAAGTATATACTCTTGATTCAAATATATTTCCTCACTATTTTAAGTAATAACCAAACACATAGTTCATATATATATTCTCATTATTTTATTATCAAATTTCATTCATAGTACGCACGCGCACATGCGTGCACACACAAACGCACACACACATCCACTGATGTGAATAATAATTAAATTTTATTCCTATACATATTATCTCACAGTTTCATGTAATAATATGCACACAATCCATGTATATAAATATACACAATTTCAAAATTTTAAGAATACTCAATTTATATTTATATATATTCACTATTTTAAATGTCAAAATCACATAATCAACATATATATATGCTAACCCCAAATCGACAGTCATCCTATACAATGCTAACTCTAATTGATAGTATATAGACTTTATTTATGAACTTGTTCAAACATCTATTAAACTTAGACATCAATTTTATTTAAAATATACACAAGACCTAGGTATTATATTTATATACTTAATATTTTGATAACCCTCTTGACTAGGTATATATATACGATACATTTTTTATAAAAAAACTCAGTATTTGTAAATATTCAATCATCTGCCCAGGTTCAAAATTTCATAAGCTAGGGCATTAAGCCATTACAAAGAATAAATTCATTTAACCCTATGGTTTAACACACAAATAAATATAGTTTTGCAGTCATAAGGATTTAGAGGATTTTGGCTTAGTTCTGTGGATGGCTGAGCCATTCACAGGGCTAAGCCTGTATCATAATTAAAATAAAAATTATTTTCTAAACTCTAGGAATCAAAATTTTACACAAAATTATTTAAGCAATAGATAAAAATAATAACATCACCAACCTTATATATCTTCCAATCTACAACTATATGAACAAGACATTGATTTAACTTTTTGGGAATATTGGAGTCTTATTCATAATTTAGTTAAGGGTATGAGTTAATTAAATTAATAAATAATATTGAAATATTTAAGCTACTAATTTGTATAAATTAGTTGTAATTTTAATCTTTTTATAAATAAGAATAAATATAAATAAAATAAGACTTAGCTAGAAACTGATTGGGAAAACTATTATAGGGTCTAAAATTTGTTGTGTAGAACTATGATAGTGTCATAAATTAGGATCTGACTTTCATTTTATGAAAGGATAGGAGCGTTGAAATAAGACACCTTAGGGTTTGACACTATAGTCCTATTTTTCCACTATTATCTAGGAAACTTGAGATTTTTGGGTTTTGCTCATTGTGTTTGTGTGAACCTACTTGTGAAATTTTGACTAGTAGATGTTTGCAAAACTCTTTATAGAGGCAATTTAGTCTTCAAACCCCAGACTCCTTTATACTTTGTGTTTCCAACTGTTTTTGCTTTTCTACATTCAAAGGAAGTAAGAAACTAAAAATTAATGGTCAGGGGTTTATACGTACCCAGATGAAGTTTGCGCACCATTATCCAGATGATTGAAGGGACTCCTCTTTGGCTGTGGAGGATGACACCTGTAGAGTGAAAGACTTAAACAAGAAGATTGTTAGATGGATATAAGGTGGACTGCCAAGCAAAGCTCGGTCCCAGAAGTACAAAGACTTCTTTATGGGATGACAGTCCACTGGTTGATAAAAGAATGTTGCTAAAAAGAGAAATAATGAAAGGCTAAACAAAAGAAATAAAGATAATGCGTACCTATATTCTACTATCTGCCTCCCATAGTCGTTGACGCTGGTTAGTCTGCCATTGTTGGTTGGTTAAGGTTGCCGACATTGGTTAGTCTACCAACATTGATAGGGGAAATGGTTGATGTCGGTTAGGGAAATGGCCTTGGATGGGTTCTGGATGAGTCTCTAGTCAACAGAGGGGTCTGGAAGAAGTCTAGGTCTGTGTAGGATGGTAAGACAGTGGACAAAGTCTTAGGAGGGGCAAAAATAGAGGATAGGTTGTCAGAAAAGGGGTAAGAGTATGAAGAAGGCTCTCCAGCCTCTCTGAGAAGAAAGTCAGGTCTAGTCTAGTTGATAGCTGGGTCTAGTTGATAATACTTAGAAGGAGTAAGAAGAAACTAATTACAAATACATTCTAAGCTACTGAAATGACATAAAAGAAGAGTACTTAGCTCCTTAGCAGAGAACCAGAAGTGTAGAAGACCTATTGCTAATGCGGCTGATGTAGAAGACTTCCTACAATATCTCAATCAGGGGTGGAGTGATTGATGCAGAGTTCTTGTAGCCTGTGATGCTTGGTGTGCATCTGAGAGAGAGAGAGGTTGAATACCAGGAGCCAGAGAATTAGCCTTTGGGTCTGTGATTTAGCCTTCAGGTCTGTGATTGATTGATTGATTGATCAATCGATTGATTAGCCTTCTCGGGTGTAAGAATTTGGTTTTAAAGAAACTGACGTTGGCATTACCACTGGCACTGGTCAATGGTTGACTGATGTCGACGGATAGAGAATGGGAAAAAGGGCTAAAATTAGCCTTTTTCCCATTCTTCCAACTACCAGGGCTAATTGTCATTGGAAAATAGTTGAAGGTGGATTAAATAAGCGTGAGAGGGTTGAAATAGGTCATAAATTGGTCATAGGGTGATGGGAGGCATCCAAGGGGAGGTATCCAAGGTGGGGTGTGTCCAAGGGTGAGGTGTCATGGATGAGGTGTCAAGGGGGGTGTTATTAATTCAAAATAAATAATTATTTTAAATTAATAAGTGTGTGGGTTAGGAATGTTTAGAAGTGGACCAAGGGGACCAAGAGGGGAGTCGACCAAGGAGTAGACACAATTTTGGTGTCTATATTTGCCCCTTTTTGTCTTGTTGGTTGTTCTTGACGAACTGCAAGACAAAAACATAAGTTGCCCTAGGGATGGGATGAGGTTTTTTTTTATCCTGTTGGTTGTTCTAATGAACTGTAAGAGAAAAATAAGAGTTGATTGCCCCAGGTATGGGATGAGGTATCCCCCCTCAAAGCGGGAGTCGAGGGAAGGGAACCTAAAATTAGGGGCCGATTTGATAGATAGTGGATGGATATGATAAAGGTTGAGTGTGAATGCTACAAAAGTTGAGATTGCGCACACACCACTTCACAAGATGGTCAGGTCAAATTGTCATAGGTCAAGGTCAAGGAGTGCCAAAATTGAAATAATTGGGCCCCAGCATTTAGTTGTAGCTGATTGGGTTATTTGATCCAAGCTGTAGCTTCAATGGTCATCGTGTTCCAAGTATCCTGGGCCTAGGAAGTGCTCCTAAAAAATACAAAAATGTCACAAGTAGTGGGGATCAACTTGCTTGTGATCCAATACTTGTGAGGGTCATAATGTGGTGTGCAGACAATTTTACTAACCATTCATGAGGTAGCATATATGCAATCAAAACAATTAAGGCAAAGGTGTTTCAAAAATGGTCGTGGTCTGAGGAGATAGTCACGATCTCCAAGGTTGTGAGTCGAGTCGAGTCGAGATAGATAGTTGGTCCATTAGATGGACAGATGAAGGAATGGCCAAGCTAACCTCAGAAGACCCCATGTCAACTAAGTGCTACCTACATAACCCTTGTTGGAAGGGCCTCAGGCCAAAGTAGTTCTCCCTAAAAAGGGAGGAAGAGGGTCGGTTATGGATGGGTTGGACGAGGTTAAGCCATGGTTAAAGGTAATATGGTTTGTCCATCAGATAGATGAACAAACGGATGTGGCCGAGCTAACCCCAGAAGATGTCATGTCATCTAAGTGCTACCTACATAGCCCTTGTTTGAAGGGCCTCAGACCAATATAGTTCAGGTTGGGAGTCAAAGTGGTTGATAGTTGGTTTGGACTAGGTTAAGTCATGGTTAAAGGTCAAAATGGTGTGTCCATAAGATAGATGAACAAATGGATGTGGTCGAGCTAACCCCAAAATATGTCATGTCAGCTAAGTGCTGCCTACATAGCCCTTGTTGGAAGGGCCTCAGACCAATGTAGTTCAAGTGGGTTGATAGGTTGGTTTGGTCAGGTTATAAATGATGAGGGTATGATGATGTTATAGCCTTTTCCATTTTGTGTGATGGTGTATTCTGTAATATTGGTTGAGTGGTCTTTCATCCCTAGTAAGTTTCCATATTGGTAATGGTGTATGCTAAAAATGAAATGAGATTATTTATGCTTCAGCAAGTAATGGCTTATGCTTGACATAAATTGTGTGGTCGATAGTTTCCATGTGTATTGGTTTCCATAGAAACTAGTGTGAATAGGCTATGAGAACGTTAGTGGTCTAAAAAAGGTTTGGTTGGTTGGGTTTGGTTTGGAAATGATTTGGTTGGATTGTTTGTGACCAAGATGTAGGAAGGGAAAGGCATTTTTGCCATTTCATTGACAAGGACTATAATGATAGCATAGGTAGGGGTTTTTAGAAACAAAAGCCCCATTCATGCATTACGTCGTTGACCATTGGTTGTGTTAGAGAAGTACTCGAATCACTTGACATTAAGTGAGCTCAAAATCCCTTGAGTATGTTGGGTAGATAGGTTTGATGTGATATGTAAGGATAGGGTAACCTTTTTTAGCAAGGATAACTTTGCCCCTTTTATAGGTGACCCTGAGAATGACTATAGACAAGTCCATGACTTTATAGTTTGTCAGTCAATGTTTTTCTTTGTAGACTGATCAATGTGGGAAGTCTACGTGGGGATGTCATTTTGTTTTGTGGTCATTTGTGAAGCTGATCAATGTGAGAAGCTTCTGAGAGAGTGTTGTTTGTAGCAAGATTTCTAGGCATAGCCATCCTTCGAGGGAGTGGTCTACATTTTTGCTTTATATATTTTTGAGGGCTTTGAATAGCTGTCCTTCGAGGGAGCAGTCTATTAGCTACAAAAATGATGATGTAGCTGTCCTTTGAGGGAGTAGTCTGTATTTAGAGTTTAGGACCTTTTGATAGGCATCCCAATTTTATATATATATATATATATATTTTTTTTTGATTGGACTTTTGGTCATGGACTTGACTATAGAGGTTTTAGAGGGTTTCCCTTTTATTAGGACAAAGCATTCATGCTTGACAAAAGGGTTGTCTAATGTTTAGAAAAAGGGTTGAAAGGAATAGGAATGATGATGATGGGGATTGCTCAAGGGATGAGCTCAAGTTAAATGCCAAGTGAATGATTACTTGACTAACAGTAGAATGGTCAAAGATGCGAGGCATTAAGGGGCTCAAGTTCTAGTCGGCCTTCGAGAGAGGACAGATGAGAAGTCCTTGATCTATGCTTGTGCATCATGATGTAAGGTCAGTTGATGTTTGGTCAATGCTTGGTCGAGGTCGATGTTTGGTCAATGTTTGGTTGGTTGATGTTTGGTCAATGTTGCATGTGAAGTTGGTCAGGATGTTGTTGGCATGTTTTGGTCGATGTTGGATGTGAAGTTGGTCAAGATGTTGTTGGCATTTGGGATAACGCTGAACATAGTTGTTGCAATCTTGGTGAAGAGTGGGCCAATAATAGCCCAAGTAGAGGATGTGCTTGGCAAGCGAGTTATCATTGAAATATCCCCCATAAATCCTGTCATGGACTTGTTTGATGACGTGGGATGTTTTAGTGGTTGTTAGGCATTGGATAAGGAGGCCGTCGAGACCTCACTTGTAAAGAAGTCCCCCTAGCATGGTGTAGCGAGCAGTGTTCTTGGTAAAAGCTCATCGTCTATTGCTAGAGAGTTTGGGAGGGATGATAGAATATGTCAAGTAGTCCACGAATCACTTATACCAAGCGTCATGTGGACTAGTGAGGTTAGGAGGAATTCCCCCCAGTGATGTTGGTCGAGACATGTCCAAGATAGAGATCTTGGGTTGTGTTGGTTGAGAGGTCTTGACGAATAATGGATATGTCAAAGGCATAGAAGCCTAGTTTGTTCCTTTATTTTCATAGTTTGGGGCCTGTTTGCCACATTAACAGTGTTGATTTTGAATAAAGGTTGAGGAGGTGGTTGAGGGGCCATAGGCTTATATGGGGATCCCTGTTTAGGTGAGGATGTTTGTGAGGCATGAGATGGTGTCGGTAGTTTGTCAAAAATGTGGTCAGAAGAAGCCTCAATGTGAGAGGTGTCCTTTGCTAGATGTTGACAGATGACAACTTTAAGAGCACAACAACGCTCAGTGTCATGCCCTGGTGTGCGATGATACCAACAAATTTTAGTGTCATCGAACCAAGGTGGTTTTGGTCTGAGAGGTTGGTAAGGCTTGATAGGTGGGAGGATGATGCTAGATGACTGCAACAATTGACATAAAATCAAAGCATAAGAACCCTTTAATGGGTTTGCACTCTTTGTTGTAGTAGAGGTTGACAATTTTTGTTTATGAGTTGTTTCGAGGGTTTGTTGTGTCACCTTTTTAGTTGGCGATATGGCCACATGTGGATATGGCACGTTCTTGTTGAGAGGTGTTGGATGTGGGAGCAATCCTGCTAAAGTAGAAGGATGTGGACCCAGGATAGATGGTAATGGCTAAGGCGGGGGATGAGTTCTCTAATGGGGTTTAGTAGCCTTCTTTGGCTGGGTGTGAGGACTACTATTGTGGGGGGTAAGGTTCAAGTCAAACTTCACCAAATCCTTTTTAGCCAAAGTGGGTGAGGTGGCAAGTTCCTTTCTTAGTGGAGAAGGGATTGGAGAACATGGCTCTTCAGGTGGAAAGAGCGTAGGGATGATAATGGCTTCCTCATGTGGTCGAGGAGCAGAAAAAGTATGATCCCCTATTGATGATAAGAAAGATGAGGGTGAGGCAGCCAATGTTGGTGTTGTCAAGGCATCTTCCAATATGGGAGAGGTCAAGGTAGACTCTCCTAGATGTAGAAGAGGGGTAAATGAAGGACTAATAGGAGAAGAAAGCTCTTCTACCCATGGTAGATAAATAGGAGAAGAGGGCTCTTCTACCTATGATAGACAAATAGGAGAAGAGGGATCTTCTACCTATGATAGACAAATAGGAGAAGAGGGCTATTCTACCTATGATAGACAAATAGGTTGACTAACCTCTTCAGACTGTGAAAGAGGTTGGTTATAAATGATAGGAAAGACTGTGTTGACCGTGCGTATGTTATGCTCTTGGGGGTCATCAGTCATGGTCTGGACATTATTTTGACTGGGAGGATGGTTAGGGAAAGGTTGTTTGAAGATGTCTATGTTTTGGTTAGGTGGCACATTCGGGATATCCAAAACAAGATCCCCCTTGTCTAACATGTCCTGAACAATGTTTTTGAAGGTTTTGCAGTTGTCTGTGTCATGACCCTTGACACGATGATATTTGCAAAAGTCATTTTCTCTATACCATGCAGGGATAGGTTTTGAGGGGTCAAATTGGGGTGGTCAAATTTGAGGGAGATTGAAGACCCCCTGCTTGACGAGTTTTTACAACACGAAAGCGTATGATTCTCCAATTAGAGTGTATTGACGCTGTATGTATTGTTGTTGGAATTTTTTGGTGATGCTTTGTGATGTGGAGGGTTCGGATTGGTTGGTTGTTGTTGATGGTGGTGATCTAAAGACCACATCATTTGCCACTCCCTTGGGTTTGGAGTGGGAAGAAGTAGATTTGGATGAAGAAGGGTCATTAGATTTTGCATTGTTATTTTGCACTTTGACCTTATCCTCTTTGACCGCACGGAGTTCAAGCTTTCGAGCCATGGTGAAAGCTTCATCAAATGTGCAAAATGTTTGGACCCGCAAAGTAGATGAGATGTGTTTGACACATGCTCTTGAAAAGAGCTCAATGAGCTCAGGTTGAGGTAAAGAAAAAGAGAGTTGGTTGACTAAGCCTCTCCAACGGGTGACAAAATTGGCTATTTATTCATCGTCAAATTGTCTGATAGAATATAGGTCCATGATGGAGACCTTTTTAGTGATGTTCATTAAAAAGTGGTCAAGAAATAGTTGGGCAAGTTGAGTGAAAGAAAAAATAGAGTGACTGGTAAGGGAGCTATACCAATCAAGGGCGGCTCCCGAAAGCGACATGGGAAACATGCGTAGTAACAACGCATCATCATGTGCTATAAGGTAACAAGCATGTCTAAACGCTCGTAGATGTTACTGTGGGTCCTCCTTACTCTAAAAATGAGTAAACTTGGGGAATTCCCACTGACTTGGATATGGTTGGATTGGGACTGAAGGATGAATGGGTTCATTACAAATTTGGTCATATGAAAGGACATTTCTTGAACCCAAAACTGAGGTCTCAAGATTAGACATTTTGTCCATCAACATTTTGATTAAATCAGTTGATGGATTTGTAGGTGGGGTGCCCCCTAGGTTGTAAGGCGCTTGGAAGGTATTAGAAGGGGCATATGACGTAGTTGGTTGCGCTTGTATAGGTGCAACATATTGGTAACTAGTCATAGGGACTGATATTGAGGTCAAGGGTGGTTGTGTCATAAAGCTAGAAGGCACAACTTGGCTTGATGTTGCCATAGGTGGTTGGATGGTGGCAACACTAGCCAAAGGGTAGGTAGTTACTCTTGTGTTTATGGGTGCAAGAGTAGGTGGGATGGAGACAATCAAGTTCTAAAAATGTGATGAACATGGTTGAATTGAAGAGTCTCACATTTGGCCCTTAGTGAGATAGTGTTGGAGAGCCTTAATGTTATGGTCAAGGAATCTCTCAAAATTTTGATCCCCTTCAGGAACAATTAGAGATTGGTCAGGGGTTGACTGGATAGTAGAATATTCAGTGTCTGAAGTACACTCCATTAGGGGACTTGATATGAAAGGTGAAGGCGGAAGTGGTTGTTGCCTTGCATGGTCAACAAGAGTTTTGGTTTGACTACGTGTCAAAACCATCCAAGGCAAAAAAGGGTCAGGTTCTAGAAACTATGTTTTTTCAGTTTTAAAAACTCAGAATGTGTGTTTAACAGCAAGAAAGTCGGGTTTTAAGCCTGCTATTTTGGAAGAAGTTTTTGACAGTGATCGACGTCGATAGAAAAACCAATGTCGATCAAGAAAGTTGCCGATGTCGGTCAAATGACCGATGTCGGTGAAGATAGTCACCGATGTCGGTGAAAAAACTGATGTCAGTGTCTGTGTGTTTCCAAAAACTCAAAAAATTGAAAGTTTTTGGAAGAAAGAAGAAAGTCTGAGTTGTTTTTAGATCTCAGAATGTGACCTCACCAGCTCAAAAAACTAGATAGAGATAGAAAAATAGATGAAGACAAGAAAACACTAAATGTTAATTCCTAAGAATAAATTTTAGGATCGTGTTGGCTTATGCCTTAAAAGATTGTTTGGGAAGTTTGGCTTTTAGAACGGGTCTTAGAAGAAGCAGTCTAAGGTTGGTTTCATGTTAGTTTTGGTGCTCAAGATCTGTATTAGGTTCCGTACATGGCCTGGTGCTAAGGAGCAAGCTCCCCTCACTTCACGAGCCCAGAGATAAGCTGGGTCACTTAGCCAGTATATACTTCCCCTAGAGTTTATACTCTACCAGAGAACAGAGTGGGCTCTCCCCTTGGTAGTGAAGTCCAAGTAGGATTATCGGGAAGGGTAAGGTATCTGCTAGGTGATGAAATCCTAGTTGGACCTTGTCTCAGGTATGTTTAGATGTTTGATTTGTGATAGTGGTCTGGTCGTGTAACATAAGTGCACTATGCTTTATTCATAATGCATTTTTTATTACTAGGTGAGCTAAAAATGCATGCAAGCAGAAATGAAATGCAAAAGATTTTTAAGCTCAAATTGAAATGTGTGTTTGAATGTAAACAAGTTGAGAAAAGGTTTAAGAGCATGAGCTTCACTACTCTAAAATGCAAGAAGAAAAAAGAGATAAGTTCTTTTTAACTTTGTGCTTATGATGTCATTTCAAGATAAAGAGATAGAAGAAAAGGATGCAAGGAGAGATCTAATGCACCTATATGAATGTTTTGTTTTTAGAAGAAAAAGTATGAACCCAAGGAAAACTCTAAGGTCCCACCGGGCGTGCCAGAATGTTTCCAACTATTTTTTCTTTTCTACATTCAAAGGAAGTAAGAAACTAAAGATTAATGGTCAGGGGTTTTTACGTACCTGAATGAAGTTTGCGCACCGTTATCCAGACGATTGAAGGGACTCATCTTTGGCTGTGGAGGATGACACCTGTAGAGCGAAAGACTTAAACAAGGAGATTGTTAGATGGATATAAGGTGGACTGCCAAGCAAAGCTCAGTCCCAGAAGTACAAAGACTTCCTTGTAGGATGATAGTCCACTGGTTGATAAAAGAATGTTGCTAGAAAGAGAAATAATGAAAGGCTAAACAAAAGAAATAAAGATAATGTGTACATGTATTCTGATGTTTGCCTCCCATAGTCACTGACGCTGATTAGTCTACCGTCATTGATTGGTTAAGGTTGCTGACGTCAGTTAGTCTACCAATTTTGGTAGGGGAAATGGTCAATGTCGATCAGGGCAATGGCTTTGGATGAGTTCTGGATGAGTCTCTAGTCAACAGAGGGGTCTGGAAGAAGTCTGGGTCTATGTAGGATAGTAAGACAGTGGACAGAGTCTTAGGAGGGGCAAAAATAGAGGATAGGTTGTCAAAAAAGGGGTAAGAGTATGAAGAAGGCTCTCTAGCCTCTTCAGGAAGAAAGTCAGGTTAGGTCTGGTTGATAGCTGGGTCTGGTTGATAATACTTAGAAGGAGTAAGAAGAAACTAATTACAAATACATTCTAAGCTACTGAAATGACATAAAAGAAGAATACTTAGCTCCTTAGCAGAGAACTAGAAGTGTAGAAGACCTGTTACTGATGTAGCTAATGTAGAAGACTTCTTGAAATATTTCAATTAGGGGTGGAGTGACTGATGTAGAGTTCCTATAGCCTGTGATGCTTGGTGTGCGTCTGAGAGAGAGAAAGAGAGGTCGAATACCAGGAGCCAGAGAATTAGCCTTTAGGTTTGTGATTAATTGATTGATTGATCGATTGATCGATCGATTGATTAGCCTTCTCGGGTGTAAGAATTTGGTTTTAAAGAAACTGACGTCAGTGATACTACTGGCACCGGTCGACAGTTGACCGACATCGGTGGATAGAGAATGGGAAAAAGGGCTAAAATTAGCCTTTTGCTCGTTCTTCCAACTACCAGGTCTAATTTTCATTAGAAAATGGTCGAAGGTAGATTAAATAAGAGTGAGAGGGTTGAAATAGGTCATAAATTGGTCATAGGGTGATGGGAGGCATCCAATGGGAGGTATCCAAGGTGGGGTGTGTCCAAGGGTGAGGTGTCATGGATGAGGTGTCAAGGGGGGTGTTATTAATTCAAAATAAATAATTATTTTAAATTAATAAGTGTGTGGGTTAGGAATGTTTAGAAGTGGACCAAGGGGACCAAGGGGGGAGTCGACCAAGGAGTAAACACAATTTTGGTGTCTACAATTTGATAAAATTTTGAAAAGAGGGGGATTAGTTTGTGTAAAATGCACTAAATGTGTATTTATACCCCTTGTGTGGGTACGCTACCTACATACCAATACTCTAAAGAACGATCAAGCCATATGTAGTTCTCCCACTTGATGTGATTTATAAAATAGTGTGTATGAAGACACACATGCTAAAATTGGGTGTGATTGAGGTGGCTAGGGATTGGTATGAGGCTTTGAATAAGCTTGTAGTTATATTGGTTGGATGTATGCAAAGAATAGGGAAATATTCTTGAGTAGTCTTACTTGTATTATTGCTTGCTTTGTGATATTTGCCAATCCATTCTAAATGAACTTTAAATGGGTTTTATAGGGATCTATTGGTCATGGGTCAAATATATTTGCATTAGGCTGACAAGAAGGATGATAGGAACTAGAAAGAAATGACCATTGGTAGTAAAAATGCACTTAGATAGGAGTGTTAGAAATAGACACCCTAGGGTCTAGCACTGTAATCCAAGTTGGGTGCTATTATCCTGAAGGAATGGGACCCAAGGATATGGAATCATTGGAAATTCTACCTAGAGGAGGTATAATCACTACTTAGAAGGCTATGGATGATTGATAATCAGTGAAAAGATGTCTATGAGGCTTATGAGAGAAAGCAAGAGGGACCTATGAGTTGGGTATCATGAGCCATACTCAAGTTACCAATTTTTACATTTGATATGACTACATTTGCATCCCCTTTATTCTAGTGATGTAAAAAAGTGAAATACTAGGATAGAAAAAATAAAAAGTGTACTTGAACTTACCTAAAGGGTGAAGCTCATAAAGTTGTATAATTCTAGATGTGCATAGGGAGAGCACATTGTGAATTGTAAATATACAAGAGAAAAAAAGAGTAGATCAGTTCTTAATAGATACACTATATCTAAAATAATAACATACAAAGCTAGGTAAGAGAGAGAGGAAGATAAATGAATGAATACACCTAATCGGGTACATGAACTAATATAAAACCTATTCTGATGCTAAGTGATACTAGATATGTGATGAATGATGCTATATCAAGAGTAATATCATGAATGAAGTTGAGTGCTCAATTCCCCAAGAGTGGCTCAAGAATGCAAAGGCTATCCCTTTAGCTTTATCATCACCCAATAAGTGAAGCTATGTGATCATGCATGTGATAATTTATGTTTGGACTATGTGTCTAATCCCTCTAAGTAGGTGGCTCAAGAATATAAAGGCTAGCTAGTCTTTTGGATCCATCATTGCCCTGTGAAGTGAAGCTATGAACTGATACTAATATGGAATATGTGTCATATGAGATGGCTTCTGAAGCTCATAAATGTACTATAATTTGATAATGTTATCATGGATATCTAAATATATACCAAAAACTAGGCCAATCTTGGTCAACTCAAAAGAGGTGGAGATTAGGCTTGTATGAAAACCACTCCAAAACTAGGCAATAGGCTTATGTGGAATCCACTCAGAAATATGGAGGTTAGGCTTGTATAAAAACCACTATAAAATGATACCAACCACTTGTAGATGGAATAAGGTAGGCAACTACTGATAATGCCCTGGTAATATACTAAACTCAAAAATAAAAGAAGTCAAATGTGCCATGCACATTGCCTCTAATCACTGGTGTTTAAAACATGGATTATGATTTAAAAGTTATACCAGCTACCTAATCTAAAACTAAAAGTGAGAGCCATCATGTTGTGCATGATGCCCCCTATATTTGTATTCTCTGAGAAAAACTATATTGAAACTATTGAGTTTGAACTAGTCTATATGTGCAAAATTGTAGCTGAGCTTACCTTTCTACCTATTTCTAGAAAATCTAGTTTTTTTGCTATTTGGATAATAGCACCAAAATCAGACACCCTACTATCTGGCACTATAGTCTAATATTGGTGCTATTATCCTAGACTAATTTTGATGACTGTTCTATAATTTTCACTATCTATTTGGTCTATTCAACATAGTTTGAAGTCTAGTTCTATTTTAGGTGTTTTGAATGCTGATTTTTTGACTGGGAGGAGCTCTAATCTCTATGACAAAACCTTTATTTGTTGTCCCCTCTCATGAGGGTAGGAATAAAGACCTTGTAATGACTATCCTTAGAGGAAAGAGCCTTACAAGTGTGTTATGCTATGAGGATACATGATATAATAATGATAATCAACAAGATATCTCAAGATATAGCATGGTTTATAATGGAGATTATTAGATCAACAGGGGTATGCCTAGATATATATAACAATGTAATATCATGTACAATATAGTAAGCTAGAACTAGAAGTTTGGTTAATTATTAGTTGTTAAGGAGGGATGGAGCATGATGTCCATCATGGCATCCAATAAATCAAGATGATGCATGATGTAGATCATGGCATTTCAAACTATTAAAAAGCAAACAAGCAACAAGCACACAAGGCATGAATCAAGAAGCATACAAGAGTGGCCAAGGGGCCAAGTAAAGAAGAGACATGGGCACATGTCACTCAAACTAGAAATCAAGTATACAAGGCAATTTCAAATTCCATATACACATACAATTAAAACAAACAAGGTTGGCATGAAATTCATAATCAGATAGAAGAGTACAAGCAAGGACATTAGAAAATGTCCTAAGGCACATATAAGAATAGAATCAAAGGACATTGGTAAACATCCTAAGGCACATGCAGGAGACAAAATAAGAACTGAGAAATGCAATCACATCTAGCTATGCATAGCAATAAATGAAAGCATGTAAATAATGAAAATACAATCATATCTAACCAATCAAAGAAAGAAGTGAAAGTATGCAAGACATGTAGTAAAAGACTAGGTATATGCTAAGAAATACACAAGTACTATATACTAGTGAGTGTTGATAGAGTAATCTATGTAGCTAGTAAGTAATGTACATCAACATGAAAACTAAAGTATGTGGTGTAGGAATGACATAACCTGAATGGTGTAGTCATGTAGAAGATGCCCCTAGTGGGTAGGTATATCAATATATGTCTTGAATCTCAAATTAATATACCCCCTCAATGGGTAGAGTGAAACAATCATGGATCTAAATGTCACTACACTCACTCAAAGAAGATCAAGTGAAGCATGAAAATATAGATAAACTGATAAAAAATAACATAGAACAACAAATGTAAGTGTAGCATGGTAGTAGAAATATAAAATATGGATAATGCATATAATTGAAATGTTTTTATGTTTTTGAATTATTTAAATGTTTTTGTATTTAAAAATATTTTATTATTTTTAGATTTTTGACATGTTATCTATGTACAAGCAATTATGAGGAGACTATGTACAATAAAAACTGAGAAACTATGTACAAGTAATTTAAAATAAATTTATATACAAGTGATTTTGAAATTTTTTGTACAATACAATATGTGAAATGAAATTTTAGACACATAATCTACATAGATGCATAACATTCATTATATTTTTGAGTATCTTTCCTTCAAGTGAGGATAGATGATACACTTTAGGGCTAAGCTTTTTGGTAATAATGTATGGGCCTAGCCAATTTGGTTTAAATTTTCCTTTGATTTCTTATTTAGCATTGACATTACAAAGATTTTCTTTGAGAATGAGATCATTAACTTCAAATTCTTTGGTGTGAAATCATTTGTTGTAGGATATTTATATACATTGTTGGTATATTTCGAGATGTTTTTCTACTTGAATATGTGCATGGTCTAACTATTTGAGCTAGTGTAGACACTTTTCATGATACTGGTCATTAATGAGAATAAATTTAAGGGAGACATGAAGAGATGGGATTTCTAATTCTAATGGTAAAACTACTTCTATGCCATAAACAAGTGAATAAGGAGTGGCTCCTATGGTCATATGGATATTTGTGCAATAGGCCGATAATACAAAGAGTAGTTGATTGTGCCAATCATCTCCAAATTTGGTCACTATTTTGCTCAAAATGTTGTTGATGGTTTTATTGGTAGCCTCTGCTTGACCATTTCCTTGTGGGTAATATGGAGTAGAGAATGTATGTTTAATCTTGTATTTTGTGAAATTTTTTTTGACAATTTTGTTCTTGAATGATGTTCCATTATAAAGAATTATCACTGCAGGCAAGCTGAAGCATGAAATACTGTGAGTCATGAGAAATCTATAAATGTCCTCACCTATAATAGATTAAAGTGGAATTAATTCTACCTATTTGGTAAAGTATTCTATAACTATGATTATGAACTTATGTCCATTAATAGATTTAGGGTTAATATTTCCAATAAGATCAAATCCCCATAACATGAATGGCTATGGAGAGACAATAGGTTGCAATTATTGTGATGGTACATGCTGTAAGTTACTATGTCATTGGAATTTATCGCATAGTTTTACATATTATAAACATTCATCTTTCATGGTGGGCTAATAGTAACCTTATCGAAGCTATTTGTGTGACATGAATTTTACACTAAATTGACCACCATAATCACTATCGTGTATTTGTGTAAAATCAATTTTGGATTCTATTAAAGTCAAGCATCAAAGTAATTATCCATCAAAGGATCATTTAAAAATGTCTCCACCAATGATTACATAACTAAGTAATTTTTTGTGTAACTTGTATTTTTCATTTCATGAAAAAGTATCTAGTGTAATATATTTATTTAGAAAGTTATGGATATCAGAGAACCACTCTGGAGTTATGGAACTACATGTAGTGGTTAAAATAGATAGTGAAATCAAATCTATGTTAGATATTCATGGTGATTGTAATAATTTAATTATGAAAATAACTTGATAATCATTGATGTCAATAGGAATCAAAGATGTGGTCCTTGCCATTGCATATGTATGTCGGTTGTCTTTTCTTGGTATACTTTATATAGAAACTTATTTAAACTATGATGATAAACATTGTACCATATTTTAGTATGGGATAAGATGTTATTATTTTATCTGATAGACATCATTGACTTGGTTGATCATAAGTAGGGAATCACCAAAGACTTGAATAGATCTAATTTGGAGGGACTGGGTGGAAAATAGACCTAAGATAAGTGCTTCATATTCTGTGGTGTTGTTGGTGCAGGAGAAACTTAATCAATATATAATAAGAACCATGTGACCAAAAGGGTCGACAAAGACAATGCCTACCCCCACATCAAATACACATTGAGAACCATTAAAGAACATGGTCTAAGTATAGGAATGAGTAGCATAGGTAGTGAAATCATCTCTAAATGTGTCACTAATAATATTGGTGTCTATGAGTGGTGTGAATACTAAATGGTCTATAATGATTTGGCCCTTTATTGATTTTTGGAGAACTATTTTTAAGTCAAACTCTATTAATAACATGACCTATTTTGTGATGTGACCAGAGAGATATGGTTTAGCAATGAGAAAATTCAAGGGATTTTTTTTAGTGATGACCTAGGTTTCATTATTTACCATGTAATGTCAAAGTTTTTATGTGGCAAAAACTAATGCTAGATATAGTTTTTCTATTATGATTTTTTTTTAATCAACTAATGTGTGACTGATGTAATAAACTTATCACTTGGTATGTTGATCATCATTTTGTGATAAGAATGTTCCTAATGCATGATCCATTACTGAGATATATAGGAGAAAAGGTCTGCCAGTTATTATTGGTACTAAAATAGGTGGATTAAAAAAATATTGCTTGATTATATCGAATCTTTCTTGATAGGATTGGTCCTAGATAAAATTTGTATCTTTATTTAATAATTGAGTGAATGATTAAGTTTTATCAACAAGTTAAGCTATAAAATGATGGATTGCTTGGATTTTGACTTGTAAGGATTGAAGTTGTTTTAAGTTCATGGGAGGTGGCATGTCGATAATTACTTTGAATTTTTTGAGGTCAACCTCTATGCCATATTGAGAAATAATGAAACCTAAAAGTTTTTATAATGTAAAGACAAACATACATTTCTTTGGATTTAATCGGACAATGTATTGCCTGAGTCTTTGAAAAATATTTCATAAATAAATAGCATGATATTATCATTATTTGGATTTAGCTAATATATCATCAACATAATCCTCGATAGTATGGTGAATCAAGTCATGAAATATATGTGTCATGGTACGTTGATATGTGGCTCCATCATTTTTTAATCCAAAAAACATGACAATGTAACATAATGTGCCCCAAGTTGTTTTATAAGATGTTTTCTTGAATTTCTGTGGTGATTTTGATTTAGTTATATCCTAAAAATCCATCCATAAATGATGAAATTTCATACCTGACTGTGGAATCTATGATCATGTCAATGTTAAGTAAAGGAAAATCATCTTTTGGGCATGCTTTATTTAAATCTTGTGAATTGAAACAACAACAAATTTGTCCATTATGTTTGACCATGGGAATTATATTGGAAACCTGTTCAAGGTGTTCCTAATTGAATGAATCTAGAATATAAGAGGTGTTGGATCTCATCTTTGACTAAGAGAGCCACCTTAGGATGCATTTTGTAAATTTTTGGTTTAATTGGTTTAGCATCTAGGTACAAGGGAATCTGATAAACTGATATAGATGTATCAATTCCTGGCATATCTGAGTAAGACCAAGCAAAGAGTTATAGAAATTTTGTTAAAGTTTGATGAATATCTATGTCCTCTTCCTTTTGTAGGGAAGTGGCTTACAAGACAATGTGGGGACCCTAATCAGTTCCAAAATTGAAATTAAATATTTCCTCATTAAACAATGTGGAATGATCTAGTGTGTATGGGGTTGTAGGAATAGTATCATCTGAATCAACTGGTATGTCTTGGGGAGAATCTAGATTTTTCTTGAAGTATGCATGGGCATTTGTGTGATGAGGAAGTATATTTTTATGATAGCAAGATGGGAGGTCCTCATACGATCTAAGAAATTGTAAGAGGGATTCATCATTAGAGAATTCATCTAATGTGTACATATTTGGTGAAACTATATCATCAATAAGATCAAGATAGATCGATGATAATGTTGAAGTATGATTCATGGTGGGGTAAACTGGTGTAATGGGTGGAGAAAACTTTATATGCTTTCAAGTAATGAAAGAAGGTTTATCATGAAGAAGGGTAAGTTGAAATCCCAACCCTTTCTTACCATGTTGTGTGGATACCTCAACAAGATTAAAGATTGCTTGTTCATGATTTATAAGACCTTTGCCATGATATCACATCTTATTAAGACATTTAAGTACAAATTGGGAAGTGAACTAGTGTTTTGGTATTGGTGTTATTACAGAACTTGGAATTATCTGATGTGTTGCATGGTCTAAGAGTGTAGTATTAGTAGTGGGTTGTGTAGGTATATTACTAAGATTAAAGTGCAGAATATAATTCTATGGAGATTTGACAACCTGGTAGTACTTAAAAGGTTCATTGTCTATTGGGCATGTGTGAATGTATCCTTTGTGACTAAATTTTAGACCAGCATGAAGTGTGGAAGGGGATGCATGAATATCATGAATCCAAGGCCGACCAAGTAATAAATTATAATTGAGGTTATTTGGCATGACTTGACAAGTAGTTGGTAGTGTCTTAGGTCCCAAAGTAAGATTGAGTGTTATTTAACCCATGAATTTCCATGGAATGTTATCAAATCTTTGATGTTCATGTCAGAATGGTCTAAATCTTGAGGTTATATATTAAGATGTTTAAGATAAGAAATGTTGAAAATGTTGAGTCCTAAACTGTTATCAACTAACAGTCTTTTTATCCCTATATCATTAATTCTTAATTAAATATACATATGCATATGTTGTTTAATGATGTGTTACAAGGGTAAATCTTCTTTTTCAAAGGAAATATGCTCTTCAGTCCATTGCATTGTCTTGAAGATAGAGTCAATGTAAGCTGGTTCAGTTGAAATAGGAATTCTAGTATTGTGAAGGGATGCATATAATATTTTTTTTTAAACATCCAATTTTTGATGGAGTTTGAGAACTAAAAATGTATCAGAAATGGTGCTAACTCGAGTGATAAAGCTATAGCCATAGGTGTAATCAACCTGCCTATCTTCATAAACTTGGGTGATAGAATGTATCGCATGATATACTATAGACATAGAGATGGTATAAAGTGTGAGATAATATCTATTTGTACCAAGTTTGAAGGGATGAGGGATAAATATAACTGCTACTATTTGCTTGTGTCTAGTAGTGATAGGGAAATACTCAAAAGTAGCCAATAAGTTATATGCATCTAGGTAAAAATTATAAATGTGAAATAAAATTCATGAAATTGGAGATATAAGTTTTATAGTAATATGTTTATAAAGATCATTCCACATGAGAGATAGCAATAAAGGGAGAGAAAACATGAATTTGGTCATTAATGGATTAAAAACTTTGACATGTGTTATGATATTTTTAATATGTTTAGCAAGAGAAACTTGAAATTTTTTCCATATGAGAGATACAAAGCAAGGGGTAGAGAGCATGAAATTGTGCATGAATGCATAAAATACTTTGCCATGTGCTATGATATTTCCAATGTGTTTAGCAAGATAAACTTGAAATTTTTTCCGTATGAGAGATACAAGACAAGTAATGAAATCTTGTATTAAAATCAAGTAAACATTGCTTTGAAGGAGAGGGATATTATGAAGTTTAACAATAATTTTCTTTATATCATCCCATATAATGAAAATTAAGCATGAAATGCAAATAATGAAACTTTGTACTAACATATGGTAAACTTCATTGTTCATGTACATGATAGGACCAAGTATGGTCTCCTTATTATTTGCAAAAAATGCAAGAAATATATGTAAATAAGTGAGATCCATTTTTGTTATTATGTTAAATATTATTTTAGATGTAAGGTGATACTTCAAGCAAACAAAGGGACCTAGTATATGCAACTAGGGTTTTGAAAATGATTATTTTTAAAATTTACTAAGGAAGTTAAAAAATTTAATGTGAATTTTTGATTTAAATATGCAAGTAAAAAATCAGAAAAATATTGAAAAATTATTGATTTGAAGGGACCTAGTATGTGCAACTAGGGTTTGGAAGAAAAATTATTTTTTAAAAATTACTATAGAATTTTAAAAATTAAATTAAATTTTTGATTTAAATATGCAAGTAAAAAATCAGAAAAATATTATAAAAATTAGTAAGGAATTTACCCTAGAGATTTTAGGGGTTTTAGGTGCAAATGAAGTAAGTTAGGTTTACCAAATGATTTAATTTTTTGAGAATATTGGAGTCTTATTATTAATTTAGTTAAGGGTATGAGCTAATTAAATCAGTAAATAATATTGCAATATTTAAGCTATTGATTTGTATAAATTAATTATAATTTTAACTTTTTAATTAATAACAATAAATGTGAAGAAAATAAGATTTAGCTAAAAATTGATTGAGATGATTATTACAGGGTCTAAAATTTATTATGCAAGATTGGGACAGTGTCACAAATTAGGATCTAGCTTTCATTTTATGAAAGGATAGGAACATCAAAATAGGACACCTTGAGGTCTAGTGCTATAGTCCTCTTCTATTGATATTATATAGAAGACTTGAGAATTTTGTGTTTCATTCGATGTGTCTATGTGAGCCTACTTATTAAATTTCAACTGTTGGATGTCCACAAGACTTCCTATAGAGTTGATTTAGTCTTCAAACCCTAGACTCCATTGTGATTTAAAAAACTTTAGGAAAGAGGGGGAGTTAGTGTGTGTAAGATGAAATGAACGTGTATCCATACCCCTTATGTGGGCACTCTGCCTACATACCAATATTCTGAAGATGGATCAAGTCATATGTAGTTCTCCTACTTGATGTGCTTTATGAAATAGTGTGTATGAAGATGTAAATGCTAAAACAGGCTATGCTTGAGGTGGTTAGGGACTAGTATGAGGGTTTGAATAAGCTTGTAGTTGTATTGGTTGGTTGTATTTAGAGAATATGGAAATATGCATGATTAGTCTTGCTTGTATTCTTGCTTGCTTTGTGATATTTGCCAACCCCTGCCAAATAAAATTTTAATGGGTTTTTATAGGGATATATTGGTCATGGGTTGAATGTAATCATGTTAGGCTGACAAGAAATAGGTAATAACTAAAAGGAAATGACCATTGGTAGTAAAAATACACTTGAATAGGAGCACCAGAAATAGACACCCTAGGGTCCAATGCTATAGTCCAAGTTGGGTGCTATTGTCTTAAAGGAACGAGACCTAGGGGGATGGAATCATCACTAAAAATGATGCATGGAGGAGGTGGAATCATTGTTTGGAAGGATATGGATGAATGAGAATTAGTGAAAAGATGTCTATGAGGGTCATAAGAGCAAGAAATAGGGACCTATGGGTTGGGTGTCATGAGCCACACTCAAGTTATCAATTTTCACATTTTATGACTGTAAAAATCTCTCTATCCTTCACTCTACTCTTTCTCTTCTCCTCTTTGTCTATGCCATTCTATTCCTAAATTCATCTCTGATCATAATTTTTTCATCTCTCCTCAACTTGAGCTTGTATATAACTATTAACTCATAGCTCACAGTTTCCATGAATAATTTGGATTATCTGTTCAACTAATTCTAAACACAGTTAACTTATTTTGACTAGACCATGAAAATCCCTAATTTCTCTCTTACCTTCCCCTAATTCATTGACCATTATTCTAATCTATTTAAATCCTACATGACCATTCTACATTACATGCCCGATTATAAACTCACAAAATTCCACTATTAAAATTATTCCACAATGATAACTAACACTTCTAACATTACCATAGTCTATACATGTGTATAATGATTAGGATTAATCCTTGGGATAGTTTTAGGATAAAATACATTTTTTAATAACTTGGTAAAGATAAAAACATCATGACTTTTAATAATAATGTAACTACTATAAAGTTGATGATACTTTTTTAACAACAATTGGTATTTTGGATAACTATTAAACTAATCATAATTATATTATAACAACATAATCATTATGTTATTACTATGTTATATAGACTATCTATGTATTTTTTTATCTTCATATATTAAGGCATTAAGCCATATAATAATATTCCTGAATATCATAAAGATAACTAAATAATGTATTAAACATTACAAAGACATTATGACCAATCTATATACAATAGTAACTAGATATTATTCACGTTGATTTACGTTCTCATAAGCATTAATAATCATGACTCAATAACATAACAAAATCATAGTGCAACATTATACACTTAAATCTACGTATAATATCCATAATGAAATCACACAAAATTAATTCCACATATAAGTATTAAACTAAACTAACACACACACATAATCAATTATCTAAATGTAGGTAACATCAAAAACATATTAATACTAACAATTCAAAAAAAGATATATAATGTGTACTATCTAATGTGATATGTCCATGGGTTCTAGACATTCCTTTGTCTTCCCCCAACACCTCCATTTATGTCATCCTCTCTGATGATGTTCTCCCTCTATCATGCTCTGAGGGATGAAAATTTGCTACATCCAACTCATAACAAGAAGGTGGTTAACCCATAACATCATAATATATATCATAAAACATTGTTATAAAAACAAATTAACATGATCAAAATGTAAATAATATACAATACAACTAACTCATAGCAATGCAATAATGTAATTAAAATAACATATAACTATCCCATAATAACATATGACTTACAACTTAGTTAAAAAGTAATTAATTAATTTTACAACCATAATAATCCATAGATAATCAGATAAATTAGTTAAGTGATAAATGAGGATGTGACATCCTTCACCCTTAAATATGGTCATCATCTTGATGACACTTATTCAAATAATAGTTCTAAATAAAAAACACTATTTAGTAGAAAAATAACATAGTATGAAGCATCAAATCAAGCAAACAAGTGTGGAAATAGCCTATATAACTCATCATAGTCCTCCTAAGTTAAAATATTCTTAGAGTATTGGTCCCATAAAAACTTACACTGTGACACTTATCTATTACACAAATGAAATTATACCATGACCACCCTGGGATCTAGAATGTGCAAAACATTCTAATCCAACATATGTGAAGGATCAACTATATACTTTTTAAGATAAGATATATGGAAGACATTATGTAATAGAGCCAGGACTAGTGGAAATACAATCCTATAAGCTATATGATTGACTAATTTTAAAACTTTGAAGGGTCCCACACATCTTAGTGAAAGTTTCATTAACTTCCTAGATTTAATTGAGCTCTTCTACAACTTAACCTACAAGAACACTTTATCACATACTAAAAAATGCCTAGCTATTCTCTTCATATTAGCAGAGCTCTTCTACCTATCATTAGACTCAAATAATATCTTCTTGATTGGTCTGACTTGATCTTCCATTTCTTAAAGCATATTAGATCTAAATACTACCTTATCTTCTAACCTATCCTAACTGATTGGTGTCCTGCACCTTCTTTTATATAGTGCTTTAAATGGTTCCTTCCTCAAAATAGATTAGTATGAGTTATTGTAATCAAACTCAACCAATGGAAGTTATTCCTCCCACTTATATTTTTTATGCATGCAATACATATGAAGAAGATCCTCTAACACCTTTTTAACTCACTCAGTTTGACCATCAGTTTATGGGTGATATGGAATACCAACGTTTAGTTTCATACCCAAAGTTGAATTCAAAGTTAACCAAAACCTAAAATTCATCCTTAAATCATGATTAAAAATGATCTTCTCTATAAATCCATGTAATTGATACACCTCTTTTATGAATCACTTTGTAAGAATATGTGCATCATCTATCAAATTTCTTGGTATAAAATGTGCTACCTTGGTTAGTTTATCAATTAAAATCAAGATCATGTCATCCCTATTTCATAATAATGGTAATATTTGGAAAACATCCATACTGATCACCTGCCAC
Source organism: Torreya grandis (assembly GCA_037957365.1). Classification (NCBI taxonomy): domain Eukaryota; kingdom Viridiplantae; phylum Streptophyta; class Pinopsida; order Cupressales; family Taxaceae; genus Torreya; species Torreya grandis. The sequence goes on along the minus strand of JARHVA010005913.1, from coordinate 153,567 downwards.
TTCAATTTTGATATGTCATGTGGATACAAAAATCTAGTTAGATGCACATGTTCAAATTTCACATGCTAAAATTTTAGACAATATGATACAAAGTCTACTACATATTTCTTGATTCCCTTCAAAAAATAAAGTGGTCTATGCTCTACCATAAGCTTGGTTACTCCTAGATGTCCTAAATAAGGGGAATTGTGTAGTTCATTTAGCATTGTGCTCCTCATATTCTCATGATCTAGTACATACATCTTTCCATTGTATTATAGAAGACCATCATTCTTTAATCTGAGTCCTTTATACCTAGGATTTTGAGCATTCTCAAATAACACTTTTTTGACCTGATCATAGAATTCATCTCCTAGTGAGAATTCAATCACTTGATCCTTAAAAGTACTCTTGATAGTAGCCATGACTATTATGTACCTTCTATGACTTAAGGTATCAACTACTCTATTTTCTTTGTCTTTGATATAATTGATATCAAAATCATTGTTAGACACAAACTCTAACCAACATCTCTGATGAGCATTTATATTTGGTTAGGTGAAGATGTACTTGAGACCCAATTTATCAGTCTTGAGCTCAAATACTTTTTATAAAAAATAATGCCTCTAAACTTGCAAAGTATGAATAATTGCTACAAGTTTTAGGTCATAAAGTGCACAATTCACCTCATAAGGTTTCAGCTTCCTTGATTCATAGGTTACCACTACACCATCCTGCATAAGGACTCCTCTTAGTCCATCCCCAAAGACATCTATGATCATTTGAAAATTGACCATTAGGATTAGGAACTCTTAACACTGGTGCTAAAGTAACCCTTCTTTTTAATTATTGAAAAGTTACTTCATACTTATATGACCAAATAAAACTTTGGTTCTTATACTGCAAACAAGTAATTAAATTAGCTATCTTAGAAAAATTTAGAATGAATTTACTAGAATATCTTGCTAATCCCATGAAACTCTTTACCTCAAGGACATTATTTGGTGCTGACCACTCCATAATGGCTCTTATATTTTCTAGATCAATTGAAATACCATCCACAGAGATAATATGTTATAGATATTGCACTTTTTTTAGAAAAATGCACACTTGGACAATTTTTCATATAAATTTTCCTTCCATAACCATTCCAAAACCAATTCTAGATGTTGAAGATGCTCTTGTTCATTTTTATAATAAATTAGAATGTTATATAAAAATACCAAAACAAAATGATCTAGATAATCTCTGAACACATTATTCATGAGATTCATGAATATTGTAGGTGCATTCGTCAAACCAAATGGTAACACTGTAGACTCATAGTTCCCATATTGAATTATAAATGCTATCTTTGGAATATCCTCATCTTTTATCCATAAATGATGATATCTTGATCTAAGATAAATCTTATAAAAGACTATTACTCCTCACATTTGATCAAAAATATCAACTATTTGAGGTAACATATACTTATTTTTTATAGTCAATTTATTTAACATTATATAATCAATGTGAAGTCAAAGAGTACCATCCTTTTTATTGATGAATATAATTGCTTCACCCCATGGTGACACGCTTGGTCTGATCAACTCTTTAGACAATAAATCATAGAATTATGTCTTCAATTCAACTAGTTTGGTGGTTGTCATTCTATATGGTTCCTTAGATAGAGGTTTTGATCTTGGTATGATATCAATATAGAAATAAAACTCTCATTTAGGAGGTAATACTATAAATTCCTCTGGAAACACATCATGAAAATTCCTAAGGAAAGGGTAATCTTCAATTAATGGTTCCTTAGATTCCTCTATTTCATTTATGTTTATGATAAATGTTTGGCATCCTTTTTGTTGAGCCTTCTTGAGTTGCATTGTAAAATTTTTCTTAAGCTTTAAATTTCCTTTCTCTCCCTAAATTATAGTTTGATTTACAAAATCATCTAGACACTCAACCTTCTTCAGATAATAGTCAACCTTGGACTTATATTTTTCAATATAGTTGACCCTTAGGATCACATCATATGACCCTAGTAGTGCTGCATAAATATCCACTAATTTTGTAAATTTGATCAACATAATCTCTAATTTAACTAAACACTTGTCCACTTTGACTTTAGAATCATTCCCATATTGTACCAACCATGCATTTACCATTACTCTAGCTTTTATAGATAACTTATTTAGAATTATAGGAGTTATAAAACATTTTTAGCCCCTATATCTATCAAAATAGAAATTAGATGTTCAAACAAAGTACCTAAAAACCCTATCGATGAAGTTTGGAATTCAACTTATTGATTTTCAATTATCACATGAATATGTTGCTAACAATTTCTTTGCTAATGAGTAGATAATTTATTTCTCAATTTATCCTGGGTACACTCACATGGAAAATAGACACCTCTAAAAATGAAGCAACCTACAAGTGCTCCCTTCCTATTATATTGTTGGTTTACCTTGAAAATACCTTTGAAACCATTATCCAATTTCTTATTATATAAACAACTATTGAATCTGATATTCTGACTCTTGAACTAACTCTTAGAGTCTCCACTCCTTTGCTTCCAGATCTTCTTTTTAAAAGTTGGCTTCGAAATTCCAAACTTATTCTTAAACTTATCTTTAACCTGATCAAGAGAATTCAAATTCTATTCCTATTTAACTATCTTATCAAATACTTAGTCTATGGTAGATGGTATATGAACATCCACCTATCCACCAATCTGGGGTTTTAATCCCATGATGAACTTATTAATCTTGAATCTCTCATCCACCTGATACTGAGGTATATATTTCATAAGCTTAGTAAACTATTACTAATACTAATTCATTGATAGGTCTCTTTGCTGTAGATTCTAAAAATATGTAAGCTTTGGTCAAATTATAACTATAGAAGCCATCAAGATTTTAACAGTGTCACAAACTACTCCTATATAATGGTCCTCAAGTTAAGATTCATTTCTAACTTCTTGTTGGCCTACCACATAGCTAGTTTTCTAGCCAACTAGTAAGCTTCCTAAATTGCTTTGGTGACCTCAGAGTAGTTTTGAATCTCAAAATACTTATTCATCTCAGTCAACCATGATTCATCTCCATCTCCCATAATAGTTTGGTCAAACTTAGGTGGATTCACCTTTTTCATATCCCTAGCCAATTTTATAGCTACATGTAATCTCGTGTCCTGAATCAATTTCTCATGTCTTTATTCTTGAGGAATTTCATACTTAATAGGATGAGATTTAGACACATCTTGATGGGCTTACTCCTCATGTCCATAAATTTCTTATTCCAAGGCTACAATTCAGTTTTTAGTCTCATTCATGGCCACAAGAATCTGATTCAACTTTATTGCTTACTCAACGATAAATTGGTTAGGATCAAATAGAGGTTTATTATCATTGATATTTTAAGTACCCTCTCCAAATGCTCTAGCTTGCACCATTATCCTTTCTATTACTAGAAGGATACAAAAATGTTAGTGGACTCAGTAAGTCATAGAGTTCGAGCCATAACTCTGATACCATAATGTAACATCTCCACTAGGATTTACTATAATAGCTTAATATATATATTTAAAATTATATTCCATATATTATTTCATTAGATTACACCATAATAATATAATTAGTGATCTTAAAATAATACTAAGTATGTTAATCATAAAGTAAACATGTAACATCTAATAGTTACAAATCACTAACATCACTTGATATAAACATAACTGATTATAAAAATAATTACATAAAATCCAGCCATGACTGGTACAATAATACAACCATTATTATTAATATCTAATGAATAATTTATTACATATCCATTTGGCATAATTTTTCAATAATAAATACAAAATAAGGTACAAGTCTCCATAAAGCACGAGTCTTACAAACTCTAGTATCTCTGATTATCCCAAGTGTAATATTCAAATAAGTAATGATGTAGGGAGGGACATGATCATTTGAACACTTTTAGATTACAACCATGAACCATTGATCCCACACACAATTCCCCGATTAGAGAATGGCCCTCCCTTCATGGATGGGTAGATAGTGATGGTGCATAAATTTAGAGAGATAAACTAGTACTTATGTGTTGTAAGATTTCTAATATATGATGTGTACCATAAATAAAATATGTTCTAACATGTTATTGCACAAACATGCAAATAATATATATTAAATGACAATGTCTAACTAAATATTACTTTGATTAAAGTTTTCATATAGTTATTAATCTCTAACATCAGTAAAATTCATATACATCACTTGATCGAATAACCTTCATCTAGAATTGATGATGGTAAGTAAGCTAGTACCAACAATGTGAGATTAATATAGATTATTTCTTACTAGCATGTATAAAACATGCTACAATATAAGAATAATCACAGTGCATACATTTAGTTCAACAAATGTATGAATGAATCTCCATTATATTATTTATCATATAAATAATAATCATAACAATTACAATTTATACCAATCAGGGACAATATATACTTAAACTACATGTTTCTGATTTTGTAAGAAATTAAAATGTAGTACATACAAAGATAAAAATAGTATAAAAGTTTGATATTTTTATGTACACATTACTTAATTACAAACAACTAGTCATAATAATTTCTAAGAATTAAATAACTCATAAACTAAGTCATATCTCACATGAATATAATCTTTCATTTCTACATCTTGTTATGTTTTTAGGAGACTATATGCATATAGTTATAGTTTCATGTCCCTTAGGATCCTATGACTTATTTTTAATAGTCAATAAAACTATAAATATAGGCACACCTCCCAATGTAATATTATATATATGCTATATATGTATATGAGTACCTAAGTCCTCATATTGATATATTTCATATATACATGCACTTGTACATATTATATATATAATATGTATCACATATAATTACTCAAACATTAAATAAATTATGTATAAAAATATCAACAGTCATTTATAGTTTTCTAAACAAGATATTTATATGTTTTCAACAACTATTAAAACTTTTCTATTCACAAATGATCTAGCTTAAGATATTAATGATCCCAAATTATTAATAAATAGAATAATATAGTCAATAGACTATCAAATCATTATTCAACTCTTCTTTCTTACTGTAGATTTATATAAATCAAATTGACATTTATTTATAACTTACAAACACTTGGACAGTTTCATTATGTATTTAAACATCACAACAATCTATGAATTGGTTCCAATATATCATATATATTATTAGAAGATCGACCCTATAGACTTGTTACATATTAAAACTCTTATGTTTTAAAATACAATTACAATTTCTATAAAGAGTTTGAACCATAAACCCCAACCAATAACAACTACAATCATATTAATTGTATAATATGTTTGAAGATCCTCTGAATATGTTAATAAATATCCCAAATGTTATACAGTCGACTCAAAACATAGATTTTTATACTGAGCTAGATAAGTCTTAATCACATACCCTATCCATTATAGGATAGTTCTATAATTTCCCTCGACCCAAGCTAGCTAATAAACATAGACTCAGCTTTCACACTAACTCATAAGTATATTCTCTTGGTTCAAACATATATTTCCTCACAATTTTAAATAATAACCAAACACACAATTCATATATATATTCTCATTATTTGATTATCAGATTTCATTCACAGTCCACTGATGTGAATAATAATTAAATTCTATTCTTGTATATACTATCTCATCATTTCATGTAATAATATGCACATAGTGCATGTATATAAATATACCTTGTTTCAAAATTTCAAGAATACAATATATATATATATATATATATATATATATATATATTCGGTATTTTAAATGTCAAAAACACACACTCAACACGATAACCCTAAATTGATATTCATCTTATATATATGCTAACTCTAATCGATAGTTTATAGACTTTTTTTATAAACCCGTTCAAACATCTATTCGACTCAGACACCATTTTTATTTAAAATATACACATAACCTAAGTATTTTATTTATATACTTAGTATTTTGATAACCCTCTTGACTAAGTATATATATGATACATTTTTAATAACAAAACCTAGTATTTATATATATTCAACCATCTGCTCAGGCTCCAAAATTTATAAATTAGGGCTTTGTGCTATTACAAAGAATAACTTCATTTAACCTTATGGCTTAACACACAAACAAATATAGTTTTACAGTCATAGGTATTTATAAGATTTTGGCTTAGTTCTATGGATGGCTAAGCCATCCATAGAGATAAGTCTATATCCTAATTAAAATACAAATCATTTTCTAAACTGTAGGATCAAAAATTTACATATAATTTTTTAAGAAATAGATAAAAATATTATAGTCAACCTTATATAGATTCCAATATGCAAATATATGAACTAGAAATCTCTTTGTCCTTCACTCTGATCTTTCTCTTCTCCTTTCTATCCATGCCATTCTCTTCCTTAATTTGCCTCTTATCATATTTTTTCCATCTCTCCTCCTCAACTCGAGTCATAAGTAACTATTAGCTCATAGCTCATAGTCTCCATGCATAATCTAGATTATCTGTTTAACTAAAATTAAACAAAGTTAAATTATTTTAACTAGACCATGAAAAATCCATAATTTCTCTCGAACCTTTCCTTAATTCTTTTACCATTATTTTAATCTCTTTAAATCCTGCATGACCATTCTACATTACATGCCCAAGTATAAATTTGCAAAAGTCCACTATTAACATTATTCCACAATGATAACTAACACTTATAACATTACCGTAGTCTATGCATGCATATAATGACTAGGTTTAATCCTTAGGATAGTTTTAGGATAAATTATAATTTTGGTTGTAACTTACTAAAGATAACAACATCATGAATTTTAATAATAATGTAATTACTATAAAGTTGATGATACTCTTTTAAAAATAATTAGTATTTCAAAAAACTATTAAAAAAATCATATTGTATTATAACAACATAATCATTATGTTATTACTATGTTATATAGACTATCTATGTCTTTTTTTATCTTCATATATTAAGGCATTAATCCATATAATGTCTTTTGTTTATTTACATTCTTGTAAGCATTAACAATCATGAATTTAATAACATAAAAAAACCATACTGCAACATTATACATTTAAATCTACGTATGGTATCCAAAATGCAATCACACAAGATTAATTATACATATTAGTATTAAATCAAACTAACACACACATAATCAATTATCTAAATTCAAGAAACATAAAAAATATACTAATGCTAAAAATTCAAATAATGCATATAATGTGTCCTATCTAATGTGGTGTGTGCATGGGTTCTACCCATTCCTCTATCATCCCCTAACACCTCCATCTACATCATCCTCTCTGATGATTCTCTCCCTCCATCATGTTCTAAGGGTTGAAAATCTCTTGCATCTAACTCATGATAAGAAGGTAGTTAACCTGTAACATCATACTATATATCATAAAACACTTGTGTAATAACAAATCAAAACAATCATAATGTAAAGAATATATGATATAACTAACTCATAACAATGTAATCAAAGTATCATACAACTATCCCATAATAACATATGACTTAAAACTTAGTTAAAAAGTAATTAATCAATTTAACAATCATAATAATCCATAAATAATAAGGTAAATTAGCTTAATGAGAAATTAAGATGTGAAACTTGAGTTTCTTATACCATTTCTTCATAGATTGCCTAACTGTGTTTATCTATGAGTGTGCAATAACTATACACAACAAACATTAGTTATGGAAGCATTTGTTAACAAAGAAACTAATCCATGAAGTGATCCCTTGAAACTATAGAGCCTTCTTTTCTAATCTACCCTTTCCTCATTGCATTGACTGAGATCTATCCACTTTAGAATAGTTTCCATTGATTAATTCAGCCCAAATAGGTTTTAATTTCTTTATTAATATTTATTTCCCTACAACAGCATCCAATTAACAACCTGCATGCTCAACTTGCTATTCCACTACCATGTTGTTTAACCCCTACCTATAACTCATGCCATAGAGTAGAGTTTATCTCCATTGAGATCCTAAAATATTATAGATGACCTCATTATATTTGGGAAATGCAAAAGACCTACATCAATAGTAATGTGACCCCTACCACCCCAAGTATTATAATTGTGAGTATAGTTTCTCAAGCAACAAGTTAGGTATCTAGTATTACCGCTAGTACACCACCCATTGTTACCAACTGTATTCACCTAATTTTTTTATTTCGTTTATAATCACTAATAGTAATAGTCAACACTAATTTAATTTATTTAATTTAATCTCATTTATCTCTTTTAATTTCATCCTAATATCACTCCTTCTAGTCATTTATCTAACATCCCACTTCATTCTTATTCATCCACTAACCTTATATTATCCCCACCAACCTATTAATTTTTATAATCATGTCTATTATAATTTCAAATTCTAATCCCACCTACCCTAGCCTATTCCTAGGTTTCCTATATCCCTAGTACATAATCACCTATAATCACCTACCAATCCTGTTTAACCCCCCTTATAGATTCCAGAATGCTCCAATTATAGAATCCTCTTTATCATATCCCTTCCTCTCTATAAGCCTCTATTATAGAGGCTTCTAAGGAATTTTTAATTCCTTGGATAATCCTCCACCATTGATCCTCTTCATCCCAAATTTTAATATTAGCCATTGATCTTCCCTCCATATCTTATTTAAAACAACTCATCCTCCATGGCCAAATGAACTATAGGAATACATAAAATCTACATGTTAACATTATTAATCAACCCATGCTATCATACAAATAATTAATCAAGTCAAAACCATGACAAAAATTTGAGTCTTTCATAAGCAATCCATAATCTATAATCCTTTAGTCTTTTTATTATTTGAATCTTGATTGGAAACACTTAGCTTTAGGTTATAATTTTATTTTGAATGGTTCATTTGATTGCATTTTAATCTACTGATTCTCGATTTCAAAGGTAGATTATAGATTTGGGTATTTTTGTTAAATTATATAATCAAATCTCATTACTCAATTTTTTATCCTACATTTTGGTGATCATAGTGGGAACCTCATTTTGATTCTGACCTATTAGAGTTGTTAGTGTATGATCACAAGCTTTCAAGTTTGAAATAAGGAGAATTATCAGCCTAAAATTTTGACTTTTTCTTTCAAGCTTTCAAGTGTTTTTACCTCCCTTTCTATATATACAACATCACAATGATCTTGAGTTTAACATAAATTGTTGTGTCTTTGATAAAATTTATTTAGATGCTTTATACTATCAATTTTGTCTTTTTAAACACTTTGTACATTAGTAGTTTGATATATACATATCAAATATGATCATTATGCATTACATTTGAATTCATTAAATAACTTTGATCAAGATTAATAAAATCAAAACTCTTTGTTTCTGGTTATTAGTTTTGTATATACTTTAACTTTTTGATTTTGTTAAAATCTATTTTCGTACTATTAGGAATTATGTGTTTAAACAAGCTTAACACTTTTAGTGGGTATTCTACGCTTGACGGTTTAAAATATATAATCATGTTATTCCTTGTTTTGGTATTTGCTAGAGACGTATTGACAATTAACCAAGGCATTTTAGGCACAACGTAAAGATTATACTGTTAGATTAATTTGTACAAAGATTTATTTTAGCGACATTGTAAATAAAAAAGATTTTGTATTTTGAAATATCATACTAGTATCTATATCTATTGAATCCTTTTTAAATTTGATATCGAATATACTAACAACTTAAAAATTACATACTATTTCTATTTATAGGATATATAAATTTGTTATAATATATTTTTTAACTATGTATAATATTTGCTCAAACACCAGATTATTCATATAAGCTATAAATTTGTAAAAATATAAAATGGTCTCTTTTTGTCTGCAAGTTTAATCCATAAATAGTAGCTTAGCCATAATTTTATGGCTAGATATTAAAATAATTTGGGTCTGAGGCATTCTGGTCAAAAGCCTATATATCTTTGCAAGCAATGGTTATTACCATACAAATACAAATACAAATAAATAAATGATAAAAATTCCATAGTTCCTTGAGATGTTCTACCAGTCCATAGATTATGACAAAATTATAGTTTTTTATCTTTACAGTTAGGTGAGCTCAGAAGGTATGCATGTCTTTTGTGTAAACTATAATGATCCATGGAGAGCGGTCTATTTTTGTCATTCTGACAAATACATTCAATATCTACACTTATTAAAATTATCTAAATATATATTTTATTATCATAATAACTCTATAAATCATTTTAATTTAGGGCACCCTATCAAATAATCCATACACCCATTTACCATCTCTTTAATGTATTTTATCAAAAAGATCAACCCCATTGTGTTTATAAGCCACATAACATCATATTTTGTTTGAGGCATTTTGGTCAAAACATTTGTTGGAAGCATTCCCACCCAGGTCACACATAGCTATTGAAAGCATCCTTGCCCATGTATGCTAATTGGGTTAGACATTTAGGCCATGTGAGGATATCTCTATCTTTTATAAGCTTCAGTTTGGATAATTCATTAACATCATTCTCATTTAAAATACTTGATCAAAACACCTAGTGTATTATTAAAAATTGGGTCATTTTATAATAAATGATGCTAGACTTCAAACCTTGAACTAAGATTATTTTGTTACATTCCATTGCACATAATGATCATAGCCCATCTTGTATATTTTAGTCCACAAGGCTTTATTAATTTGAGGCACACCAAACTCAACTACATCCATATTGCCTCATTATAAGTTGGTTCATAGATTTTCACAAACCTAAACCTCCTTCACATCCATGGCCCACAAAGATAAAATTAAATTCAAATCAGTCTTTGTCAGGATAGTGATATATTTTTGGCATAACTACAACAAAAGGACATTATTAATTTCTTTGATAATGTATATTGAAGTAGCTAAAATTATTAATTAGGGCAATATTTAGCTAGTCTACTTTTATCTATTAAAATAAAAAGCTAATCTAGTTTATAGTATAAAGTTAAGTCTAGATTTTAAAAGGACAATTGATGGTGGTGTAGATAATTATAAATTTATAATTTTCCATCATAGAAGTAATAGTTTATTATCATCATTTTTGATAAAACTTTATAAATTTAAAAAATGGATTTTCTCCTTTTATAAGCATAAAATAGAGGCAATTTTCTCACTTGAAGTTATACATATGTCAAAGGTAAAATTATCAAAACTACTAACATTCTTTTTACAGGTTGCTTCTCAAAGTTGACAATCAAAATAGTTAAAAAAATCAAAATTATTAATGCTAAAATTTCTTGTTTACTAGCATTATTTTTAGAGCTATTAACATTTTATTTGCCTTCAAATTATTATTTTTGAATGTGTTCATTTTTTAAAAAAATTAGTGAATTTTGAGCCATTTCAAGTATCTCACAAGTCCCAAATTACTTTTGGCATTAGGGGTGCTACCCCGTGACCCCACTTGATATTGTGATTAGGAGTGTGCCTTGGATTCAGCCTATAAGGGGTGCTTCCCTAGACCCTATAAAGGGTGATACCCCTTAACCCCTTAAGGGGTTATTCCCATTGACCCTACTAAGGGCTTCCACCCCCAGACCCCCACATTGTGGTCCCTCATCTAAGGAAGTTATAGAGCAAAATTACAATTTTTTTCAATGTTTTTATTAAAGATTATTTGAATAATGTTTTGTTTCTTTTAGGGGTGAATCTAGTAGCAATTTTGACTTGCCAACATATTCTCTTACATGTTATATATTTTAGCTAACATTTTATCTTGCATATTTCCCCTCAAGATTGAAAATTGAAACTACTAATTGCTTGCTTTACAGGTCACTTATTAAAGATGTCTTGACATTTTAAAATGATCTTGTATATATCTATATATATCACACTTAATTAATCAATTAATAAATATTTTTTCTTAATTGAGTGTTACTTGAGGGATACAATGGTGTATGATCTCCTCCCTACATCCTAATGGTGAGTCTTAGAGGATAAAAAACCATTCATAAAGCCTTAAATTTTTTCCTTTTTAGGAGAAATGTGACGTAGAAGTGACACCCACTCACTTGACATAGTCTTAAGGGTATAATGACCATGGATTTAACCACCATGCATTAATTCACACTATGTGTTTTGGTAGAGTATAAATGTCAGGGAAATCTATTATTAGACTAAGCGATTGACCCCATATAGGTCTTATGTGAAGGGGAAGAGTTAATTCTCTTAGTAGGCATTAAACAACACCCTTCATGGACTTGGGTCCCACTATACCTAACATATATTGAGGATGCCCCTAGAGATCATGTATATCCTATCATAGGACCATCGACCATAATAAATGACTTTCTATTAGAGTCAATATTAACTCTCAAATGATCATCATATGCAGATAGGGTTGAGAGGGTTAAAGAGATTATATAATAGATCATTAGCCTAAAACCTCACTCAAAAATCCATTAGATGATGCAGGCATTAAGTTACACTCCTAATTAGTTTCCTAATCTTAGGTTTGTGGTTTTCTTGATTTGGTGAGTGTTGTGCTAAAATTAGTATTATTTGTTAGCCAAGTAAAGATTTTACCCAAACCATACACACCTATCTAGGTATTTTTATATATCATCATCTTGTATATAATTATCTCATCATTATCATATCATCCTCTTGTAAATATTTTCTTTGTACATCCTTTTAAACATTGTCTCATCTTGCATCTTGTCCTATATCTCATACTAGTCACATCCTGGTCTAGTCTCATCCACCTTCACTAATCATACCCCCATCACCTAAACATCGTAATAAAGTCTTGCCATCCAAATATTATCATAGTCCAACTAATACTAAATCCACCTTATCCATAACTAATTTTAGACACCTAAAATTGTCCATAATTGGCTTTCAATTGAACTTCAAATTGATTCCTACTAAACATTGCAAATTAAGTATAGGAATCATTGAACTTACCAAATTTTCTTGTGCATCATTATTCAAATATCAAAATTATATTGAGGCATCCCTAATTTAGGTATCTTACCATATTTAATAATAAACTCTCATGCATTTATCCCTAGTCATCTTGCGACATCATACCAATCAATTTGGCCTATAGACCTATTAAGTGGGGCACATGAACAACTATTAAATATTGAAAGAGATAAATATATAATCATAATTAATTAATAATCTAAACCAAATTAAATGCCTATTTGAATTATAGATGTGAAATTAATGAATAATTAAAAAAGGAAATAAAAAAATTCAAAAAATCCTAGCCTTCCATCATTACCTTTATGAATCGTCTATCTCTTTGAAAATGTTCTAAAATATCTATTTTGGAGACCCATGCCTAGTAATTGAAAATCATAATTACTTGATAAATATTAACTCTAATATGTATATTTAATTTTTAACACATTCCAAGTCTTAACTCTACCCTAAATCATGTTAGGTTAGAGTTAAATCCTTAGGCTATAAGTATAGTACCATGCCTCTTCATTTTTTAAGCTCCCATAAGCCAAAGTTATAATGAAAATTTGGAGAGACAAGACATTTGATTTAGTGTTATAATGCCAAAATTACCTTGCAAGTAGTGTTATAATGCCAAAATTTTGATCCAAGCTATAATAAACCACATCAAAGCCAATGGTGCCAAGGAGAGAAGGAACCAACAATATTTTTTTGCCAAAGACTCTTTGATACACAATTTGAGCAAGCCACTCAATAAATCATTTAAATCTCTCAATGAAGGTAAAATATATGTTGTATTTTACATTTTATTTATGCTTTTACTTATCTTTGTTAGTAAGCTCTCCCTAAGTTTTAGGTTTGGAGTATAAGTGTTAGTGTATTTTTATTTGAGATTTTATTACTTGAACTAACATATTACTAACCCTCCTTTCTTGGATTTATATGATCACAAATGGAATTCAAAGTGGGACATTATGGAGGATCCCATACATGTAAGGAGACTAATATGTAGCTTATAATTTTGCTAAAGAATGCTTAAGAATCTTCAAAATTCAAGTTTTAACTTTATTTTTCACATATTCTATTTTTTAGTGACACATAGTTTACATAGAGATTGACATCAATTCTGAAATAATCAATGTTTATCCTACCAAAATCAACATCAATCCACTCAAGACCAATATCGACTCCTATGTATAGAATATGGCATGGTAGAAATGTGTTTGACCAATTATTCTTAAGATTTCTAGTTTTTTAATTCATAACAACTTGAATATAGTTTGACTAACTTTTTAGTCTTATTTCTTGGTTTTATGCTCATTTTGATAACCATATTTCTATGAAAAAAATATTTTATTTTTGTTTATTTTTTTAGGCAAAAAGGAATCAACATTAATCCCTTACTGAATAACATTGATTTATATAGACTGACATTGATCCCTACATAGATAAACATAAACCTCTGAGAGAAGAAAACAAAGAAACTCAAAAACTCATTTTGAAATCTTGTTTTCTCATTCACATTTGGACTTCAAAGCAGCTAAGAACCCTCTAAAAATGGTAGGACCTAAGTTGAAAAAAGGTAAAAATTTAGAGTTGGTTAAGTCTTGAAGTTTTTTTTAGTGCCTAAAAAGATATTAGGTATATTTATGCTTAATTATTTTTGAAAGTTTTTACAATCTTATAAATTAATGCCAAGGGGCCAAATTTCATAAACATTTCACTTTGGTTCATTAAATTAAACACTCACACTTATATTACATACTCTTAAGAGTGTTTTATTTGATGGTTGTTCTTTCAAAGTTGTTTATTTTTGTAAAATTATTGATGCATGTGTGCTCTCCCCTTATTCCCTTTAGGGAACTAAGGTGACAAAAATCAATCTTTATTTTCATTTGTGCCTTATCCAAAGGTTTGAAAAGAACATTTTTAAGGCTCTACTCGAATCCATATGGTTTTAGTGATCTAAATGCGACCTTAAAATATTTTCACTTATCATTTATTTTTATGTAATTTGGCTTGTAAGCAGGAGTTCATAACCTCCTCATGGGTTTTATAGAGAAGCGTTGACCTAGTAATTTAAATCTTATCATCATTTCAAACCCATTCCATAGTGGGGTATATAAATTAAGGTTGACTTATTGGGACATTTTATTGAGTGATTAAGCAAACTCCATTAATAAGATACTACCTTAGACTGTAGGGATAAATTGGACATCATACTATACTAAGCAAGTGATGGATATAGTGGTTGTGAAAAGGAAAATACCTTTTCATAACAAGTTGATTGACATGGATTCAAATTATGTGAGCATATCTTATGTTAGCCACACTTCGGACCATATAGAAATGCACCAAAAATGATAGATTAGAATAACCTACTTACCATAGATGTATTGTTGATGTAGGCAAGTAACCCAAAGTTTCGTATTGCCATTTAATATCTTGAGAGAATGGGGTTGTAAAAACACTACTTATTCATGCACTTTTATTTTTAATCAACACTTAAAATCCTCTCAAGAGTACATATATAGATGGAATTTGATAGTATTATGTAACCTTATTAGTTTTAGGATTTAGGACGTTACACTTAGGTGTTTGATTCATTTTATATTTTATTGCATGGTTTTTGAGTCTAAATTATCTTTTTGTTTGTTATGAAATGTTAAAATTATTTATTATTTCTACATCACTCCATTGTTTGAGGAGGTGCTAAGCTGTCTGTTTGACACCATACCTTTGTCTTAGTCTTTAAAAAAATATTTGTGTGTCATTTGATTGGAAAGGGTAATGTTACACTACACAATTCATTTCAAATATTTTATGCCTTTGAGTCTTGAAAAAAATATTTAATACATCTTTAGAGTGTAATAACATCATTATGATTCTTGATTCATTTAATACACTTGTTTGCCTTGTGTCCAATTTTCCATTTTTGCAACTAATCTATGTGTGCCTTTTGGGATATTTTATTTCATATCGTTATGACATTTAATTTTGTCTAGATTGTTATTTGTTTAACTAAGCCTAGTTTTCCTAAGTTGAGTCTTTAATTAAACTTGACAAGTTTAAATTTGAACATCGATTGATTTCTATTTATGCCTTGTGTAATTTGGGCTTAGACATTGATCTTTCTCTTTTGGGTTATGTAACTTAGGTTAATTCTTTACCCAACATGAAATCTATTGTTTGTGACTTTATTTGGGAGAAATAGCCTATCTTATTTATGCCTTTTATTTTATGCCTTATACCAATTTACCAAGTTCATGTCTAAAGTTGAATGCCTAGTCTATGCCAAAGTGTTCTAGATTTGTTAAATTAAATCATACCCTTTTGTTTAAAGTCTAGTTTTTGTGATTGTTTTGCCAAAATTACTTGCACATGTTTGTTTGGATCCTAGATTTTGATGCTGTGTTTGGCCAAAATACCTAGCAAATTTTATTTTATTAGATTAGATCTATTTGGAACACTTTGAACCTAGAGTTTGGAATTTCAGATTTAGTTCATCCACTTGACCTTTTTATGTAAATCCATTTAATGTTAGACATTTGATATTTGAATAGTTTGTACCAAGTTTTATCATATACCTTTTTAGATATACAACTCCATCCTTTGACCAAGCTAGACCAACTTTAAACCATTTTTCCTTTGGACATTATTTTTTAGAGTTTGTAGAACTCATGAAACATTTACCATTTATTTTAAGATGTCTCATTATACATGTAGTAGAGTCATGTATAATTTGGGATATGGTAATGTGGTCGCACAAGAAGAATTTGTTTAATACCCCTATGGTGATGATGTAGTTTGTGAGATGGATCCTTATCCACCCTAAAACACTCAATCAAGGTAGAAAGACCAAGATCTTTTAGCCCATTATTTGGTCAACACACCTCCATAATCAAGTTAGAATCAAGAGAAAATAGCATAATACCTAGCTAGTGTACTATCAGGTTTAGACAAGTCTAACAACAACCGTACTACATTATGATGTCATTAGCCTATGACCCTTATTTTTTTGATCGTCACTTACTATCAAATAAGGATGAAGTTTTAATTAGAGATAAAAAGGTAGGGGTTAAGTTTTTAGTATAATTCCCCCATGAAAACTTTCCAAGTCTGGTTCGAGTGCCTTACAACATATATTATAATCAAAACATTGAACATGCATCCTCTAGTAACTCTCAAGATCTAGTGTCGATGATGTATCAAGGCCCGCATATGCTTATCATAGGAAAAGGCCTCATAGAAGACCACTTAATATAAATGCATATAACATACTAGACCTATTTAAACTTAATGCATAATTTCAATAGCATGGCCATGTCAAATGCCTCAATTATCAAGCTAGATATTTCAATAGGAGTCTTAATTGAATTGAAAAGCTAATAAAATTAGGGTATAGACCCATTCATGCAAAGAACTTAAAATTGAGACATGTTCAATGCCCTAGATATTGAAGAAGTGTCTTCTACTTCTACATAGATAAATGATCCAAACATAGTGGATAATATATAAGTGTCATCCTATCCAGACCAAAGTGGTGAAAATATACAAATATATAATCCATGAAAAAACTTGTCTTTAATTAACACCATGAGTGGTTCATAAATTTAAGGGTTAAAAACTTATACCTCCCAACTGTAACAAACTACCTCTAATCCTCAACCAACTGCTTCATCAAGCACACAACCACAAAGATTAAGTATTCAAGCAATACCCAATGCCTTACCTCAACATAATGTGATGAATATTACTTCACCATAATAGATGATGACTAACATTCCATAACAATAGGCACCATACACCATACCAACACAACATAGACAAAACATTTTTCCACCTCAATAGGGGGAAACCAATATTCTATCTCACTAGGTAGTAACTAATATACCTCTTTAGTCATAGACCAACATACCATTATAATCACCAATGATTCCTAATCAATAGCATACAAATATTGGTCAATAAAAAATTCTAAACACTCTACAAGCATCTACTTCAAAATAGGGGTTTACATAACCAAGAGGTTCTATTATTCTAAAAGTACCACTTAGGAAACAATTACCTTTCATTCCAAACATGCCACAAATTTAATGACAAGGCCTTGGTTCACAAGTTCCCCTTAATCAACTAGGTTTGACTAGTCAACAACAAGTCCCTAATCAACCTTAGTAGGCATAGTACTTCACCCCTATCCATATCCTTCCATATCAGCCACAATTTCCCCAAAACTAGGCCTATATACTAAGCCCAAACCAAAATATCACATCGTAAGACATGCAATTTCAATAATCACATCCTAATTTATGTATGCATATTCCTAGTAAATTCCCTAACTAAACCAACATCCTAAGAAAACCATGCCTATATTATACCCCAATCAAAGTAATCCAATTTTGACTGATCAACCTTCACCTCAAGCCAATGTTCTATTAAGTTTTATTAGCACAAGAACTATAACAAATGAAGGATGAAATTACCACCATCCAAGCTAAGAAACATACTAAGAAGTTTAAGTTAGATGATATGTGTTCCTACCCATTCAACAAGGATTATTTGAAAATACCATTTCTTTTAGGATACAAACCACCGAAGTTTGACAAATATAAGGGTAAGGAAGACCTAAAGGCCCATTTAATAGAGTTATTTGTTGCTTGTCAATAAGTGGCCTAAAATGACGTATACCTCCTCCTATTATTTCCAAGGAGTCTAATAGGATAATCTTTGGAATGGTTCCTAAAATTGCCTAAGAACTTGGTATCTAATTTTGATGATCTTTCATATGAGTTTGTGTAGCATTTTTCCTACAATCTCAAACATGAGATTTCATTGGTATATTTGATGTAAGACAAATAGAATGATGGTAAAAGTTTTATGAGTTGTCTAAAAATATGGAGAGAATTTTTAAGACAATTCACCCATAGTTTACTAGATAATTAATTAGCCATTGTGTTTACTAATAATTTGCATAGTGAGATATCTTATCATTTAGAATTGTAGTGTGCACACACCTTCAAGGAAATTATTGACAAAGGTTTGATCATTGAAAAGTCCCTTATTAACAAAGGGATGATCAAGATTACCTCATCAAATTAGAACCAAAATCAGAACCAAAGAAATAGAAAAAATCAAAACCATATCCAAGTCCTAGTGTAAGTGTCATAACCAACCTAGGCTAATAATTATGAAAAATCCAAGTAGTTTAACTGCAATAATAATGTTGATGGAAATGTCTTAATAAAGTTATGACATTTTTAAATGGTAAAAACACCATTGCTAAATCTATGTTGTACCTAAAAATTACTCCTAACCCATAACCTCTTTATCAAACATTACCTTCGCATCAACTTAGACCAACACAAAAATGTAGTAGTCTTTTCCTTTGAAAAACCCTCCTCCTCCAAGGAGAACTGTGTCTACTCATTGAGTCTTTAGAGATCTTGGAGAACCAATTGAAATTGTGTTTTTCAAGCTAACAATCACTAATATGATTAGTTTTCCTATTCCAAAGCACTATCCTTAGGGTATTCCTTATCTAAATTGGTATAGACAAAATGAATTCTATGAATACCATCGGGTTAATGAGCATAATCTATATTTTTGTGTGCAAATCAAACATCTCATTTAAAATATGTTGGAAAATGGGGAAATAAAACTAGATAATGGACCTTCTACATCCAATCAGACCCTATGTATCTATCAAAAGCCCTTTTTTCAACATAACAACAATAAAAACACTAGTAAATGCTAGAATAGTAACAACAATAGTATCAATAGCCAATCTCCAAATAAAAATGATCACAATCAAGGCATATGATAATGAAGAGTGAAAATCGCAAGGCACCATTAACTTACTAGTTATTATTTGGCCTTTGACCCACGATACATTATACCATGTGTTAGACCTTGATTTGTCATATAATTTACTTTTGGTTAGACCTTGGATACGTGATCTTCATAAAATCCCTTCTACATTGCATCAGTGTGTCAAGTTCTCTCATTTAAGCACAAAAGTCATTATTTATGAAGATTTGAAGCCTTATGAATATTGTAAACATTTGGAGGCCAACTAAAAAATCTATAAGCACCATTTTGGCTTGAATCCAATTCTTAAAAATGATAAGGGGAAAGAAATTCTTGTTTATTTACTAGAGGCTAATTGCATTAACCTAGATACCCTTAATTAATATTCACACATGCCACCTCCTAAAATGTCCAATCATTTTACCATCATGGCTAATATCCTAAGGGAATATTTGACCCATGACACCTTCCACATTATTAAGCTTACACATAACCCCAAGTCATATGGAAGATCTAAAGCCAAACCACCTTGCTTGTAATGGCAATGAAAGGTCAAAGCCAAACTACATAGTCTAGTACCTATCATTTTTATATCGACCACTAGTTAAGAACATGACCCACTTGCAAGGGATTAATCCTAGTTATATAATGACAAACTAGTTGATTGTTATAAAAATTCCAAGTATCCTATTCCTAATAAGATTATGGAGAAGCATACCTATTGAGGATGAAATCTCAACCCAAACCAATAAGGAACACTTGAGACAATTTATGCTTCTTGGTACAAAAGAACCCATGGTCTTAGATTTAAACTACCTAGGGATGACACCATTTATCTTATTCATATTCTAATGCTAATGACTAGTGATGATGATGCCGATAGCGAAGTAGAGTCTAATTAAAGACCTTTAGATGACTTGGCTAATGCCAATTTATTTTACACTCATTCCATTTTCACCCTTAGATCAATTACCCATAATCCACTTCCATTATATGACCCTCAAATTATAGTCTAGGACCAAAAAGAATCCATAGTGCCTGTAGATAAGTTTGATAATGATGAGGCCTTTTGTAATTTTCTAGGCCTAAGGGATAATGTTTTATTAGGAGACAATAAAAAAGGGTTCTCAATCAAGTTATATCCATCAACTTATTTTGGAGAATGGGTGAACACCCTTAACTAAATAATTGAATAAAACATTGAGGTCCCAAAGTGAAAACCTCTTTGACACACTTTTGAACCAAGGTAAAAGTAAAGAGAAAGGCTAGTGTATTGGTGAAAACTTGTTTCAGATGCCATTAGAAGGGGGTGTTCAACCTTCCTCAAACATAGATTAGGAGACCACCAATGATGAACTTGCCTATGGGTCTTAGTTCAGTTTTGATGAATAACAAGATTTTGATTAAATCCTCTAAGTGTTTCCAATAATGTTTTCCATATGGCCATCCCTACCATTGGGAGATTTTGTTTCCTCATACCTTAGAGAACTTGAAGAGCCAGTATAAATAGAGGACTCCACCATTGCAAGCTAATTTAAATCTTTGCCAACTATTCTAGAAGATGGTTTAACTCTTCTTGTGGAAAATACTATCAAAGTCAATATTGGGATTTTAGGTGACCTAGAATGGATCAAATTAGGTATGTCTTTCACTAAGGAGGAATGTGAAGTCTTTACAACCCTTATGAGGTAATTTTTTGACATATTTTTTTGGGCCTACTCAAACATGCTAGGTTTGGACCCTACCTTGGTTGTACACCACCTTATGGTACATCCTAATGCCAAACATGCAAAATAAAAATTATGTAAGATGCATCCTTATATTATGGTATTATTAAAGAAAGAGCTGGAAAAACTCTTAGAAGTAAGATGTATTCAACTGATCGACTATTTAGAGTAGATTGTGAATGCTATATTAGTTAATAAAAAGCTAGAAGGAATCAGAATATGCACTAATTTTAGAAATATAAATAAGGCCTATCCCAGGGATGAATTCCCTCTACCAAATATTGACATGATAGTTTATTCCATAGCTGAGTATGAAATGCTTTCACTAATGGATGGATTTTCAAGATATAACCATATCCAGATTGTGCCATAAGACCAACATAAGACAACATTCACCACTCTGTGGGGAACCTTATACTATCGAGTTATACCATTTGGTATCAAAAATGTTGGGGCCACATACCAGAGAGCCATGATTATCATATTTCACAATATGATGCATGATATTATTGAAGACTACATCGATGACATACTGTGAAAATCCAAGACTAAGGCCAATAATCCAATAAAACTATGATGGATATTTGAGAGACTACATAAATACAAAGTTAGGATCAATCCTAATAAGTGTGTTATTAAGTTACTTTAAGTAAATTACTAGGCTTCAATATATCTCTCTAAGGCATCAAAGTCAATACATCTAAAGTACAAGCCATTACCAAAATGCCACGACTGTCCAATTTGAATTAGCTCCATAATTTATAGGTAAAGATTCAGTATATCAGATGATTCATTTCTTAGTTGGAAAAAAAATTACATCCTTTTACACATATAATAAATAAGAGTTTCACATTTCATTAGGATGATGAATACCAAAAAATCTTTTCAGCACCTCAAAGACTATTTTACCATTCTACCTATTTTATTTCCACCAATACTAGGGAAGCCATTCTTACTGTATCTATCTGCCATAGACAAATCCTCAAGGGAAATTATATCTCAATATGATGATAATGGAAAATAACATGTCATGTATTATTTAAGTCATACACTAGTCTTGTATGAATATAATTATATGCCCATTTAAAAAGCCTATTTAGCTATGGTCTTTACAACTTAAAAATTGTGACATTACATGTTAAACCACAAGACCATGGTCATTTATAAATTATATCCACTCAAGTATATAATATTCAAAATATATTTAAAAGGTTACATATCTAAATAGATCATGTTTTTGAATGAGTTCAAGATAGAATACATCAACCAAAAAGCCATCAAGGGATAGGTTCTTGCTAATCAGCTTGCCAAAGCTCCTATTGCAAATTCAAAGCCACTAATATTCCAATTCTCAGATAAATCCATTATGACCATCATTAAAACACCTATTAAGGAGCAATAATGGAAGATATATTTTGATGGATCATTCACAACACATGGATTAGGGGTAGGCCTACTATTTATTACACCATAATAGGATCTTATCCCTAAATCATTTTGTATCAATTTTCCTTGTACTAACAACATGGATGAATATGAATCACTCATTATAGGACTTCATCAGGAAGTATAATGGAATATTTAACATCTGAATGTTTATGGTGATTCTTAGTTGATCATCAATTAGGTTATAGAGCATTTTCAAAGCAAGGATGACAATTTGGTACCATATAAGGCCATTGTTAACACTCTCAAACAAAAGATTATCAATGTATAGTTTGAATATATACCAAGGTCTAGTAATATAAAAATATATGACATGGCTATCATTGGATCCCTAATTCATCATATAGATATGATAAAAAAATATCAATTCCTTATTGAAAATCAACTAGTGATAGCTCATGAACCTTCAACCATCATAATGATCCATGATATTATCAGTCCTAGATATATATGGTATTTAAATATTTATGCCTATCTTCATGACCAAATTATGCCACCTGACTATCACATAAACAATCCATAGCCTTTATCCACTATGTTGCACATTAAACCTTACTTGGACCAACCCTTTACCACCATAACTTTGATGAAACTTTGCTTCATTGTTTAACCTTGGTAGAATCAACATTATCATTATGAGAGCTTAATGAAGGAGTATGTGGATTCCACATGAGTGGGGCTATCCTCACAAAAAATCTCCTATGTATTAAGTATTATTGGCCAATAATGGATGCATATGTAGCTATGTATGTTAAAAAGTGTGACAAATGTCAACAACATGCTCATCTCGTTCATTCCGTAGTCAAGATTCTAAAACCAATGCTTATAACATGGAAATTTTATACATGGGGTCTCAATCTCATTGGGAAAATAAAACCCACCTCATTTGATGGCCATAAACACATCTTTACCGCTACTGAATATTTCACTAAGTGGGTTGAGATATACCCCTCACTTACATGACTTGAAATCAAAATTATAAATTCATATTCAACCATCTCATCTACCACTATGGTATCCCATCTAACATTATAGTTTATAGTGGAGGATCATTCAAGAAAAAGGATGTCAAATCACTATGTGCCAAGTACAAAATTACTCAACATTTTTCTACCACTATTACCCATAAAGTAATGTCCAAGTAGAAGCATCTAAAAAAATCATTATCAACATCCTTAAAAATATTGTCAATGATGTTAGTCATGATTGACACCTAAAAATATTCCATGCCCTCTAGGCATACCACATTGATTATTGTACTCCAACAAGAGCCACTATATATTCACTTGTTTATGGCACTAAGGCCATTTTTAGCATTGAGGTCAAGTTACCTTATTTGTGCATCTCCTTGAAGAATGTCTTGGATGATGAAGCTTTTCAAGTAGCTTGCCTACAGGTGTTTGAGTTACTTGATGAGAAACACATGGATGTAGTTAACAACCTATAAGCATAACAGACTGAGTCTATGGCCACTATAATTAATGGGTCATACACAAAGAATTTGAACTTGGTGATCCTATTTTTAAAGAGAACCAATAGAGTACCATGGTCAAGAAGAAACACAAGGTTAAACTCAAACCAAAATGGATAGGCCCCTTCATCATTGTTACAAACTATGAAACTAGAGCATATAGGCTCGCTACACTAGATGGGGATGAACTTGATGAGCTGATGAACATTATACTCCTCAAGCATTACTTATTTTGAGAGACCTAGATGTATTATCTATGAGGCACATTTTCATTGTACCATAATATTGACATTCTTATTTATACTATACCATTTTATCTTATACCATTCTACCATGATTTTCCTATCGACCAAGTTATTTTCACCCTCCCTACTCGGCCATTTGACCTTGGTTTCATTCCATTGGTTCCATGACCACTTTCAACATGAATATTACACTCATGTTTTAGTAGTTTATTCAACATTCCATATAGAGGCCATATTTTGGAGCACTAAGATAGTGGTTTGGCAATTAGATCCTTCATTTTCTTATTTCATTTTCTACCAAATGTTATTGATTATAACCACCTTTGGGTAAATCAATGTTTCACCATCATGCTACTAATTATAACTACTTATGGGAAAATTAGTATCATTGACCTATGCCATTACTTATTAATTATAACCACCTATGAGAAAATTAGAAACAAAATTGTTTATCATGCCTTCAATTACCACCTTATCATTCCTATATTGTAATGTGCCATTTGCCTACTTTGCCTATTTTGTTTGAATCAACTACTACACTAGTTAGATTCCTACACTATAAAGCAGAACTATAGTGACTTGAGGTCCCATCTTAAGACTATGTAGGTAATTATTAATTCATTTTGAGGTCATATTAATCACCTTTTACCATGCTCTCTCTATTTCATGATCACAATATTATATTTGAACACTCTTACCATTTTGCATGCAACCTAAGCCACCCTCTTGCCATTTTGCAATCACAATCTTAAGTTTAAATGCTCCCACCTTTTTTCACACAACCTAAGCCATTCTCTTACCATTTTATGATTAGTTCTAATTTTAAATGCTCTCATCATTTTGAGAGCCTTGACCATTTAGTATCTCATCATTCTCAATTGAGTTGAGATACTTCAAAAAATCCAAAAACATTTAAAAATGATTTAAGAAATCCTAAACATTGATCACTTCTTTGCCCTAAGGATTCTAGGATCCATAGTTATTTCATAAGAAACCACTTGTCATTTAGTTCCCCCATCCTTACTAGCCTAGTGTCCTATGCTCTCACCATGTTTTGATTCCACTCCCATATTCCTCTATAACATAATCATCATATTTTCTTTATCATCATTTTTTATTCTATCCCATACCCTTAGAGAACTACATTTGGCCTGAAGTTTATGTTGGAGCTTGCATCTATGGAACTATGTATGCAACATCTACTTGCTTAGTTCATCTGGAGTCAATTCAGACATCCTCTTCATTTTATTCTATTCCCCCATTTTGTTTGTTTGATTTGTTGTCTCTTATAGTCTAGGGGCAGTGTTCATCATTTTGTTTGTTCTTTATTGTGCTAACATTTTGATTAACCATTATTTATGTTTTAGGTTATTTTGGTTCTTTTATTTGTTGTTTATTTCCTATTGTCTTTATGTTTTTTTTATTTATTGTTTTCCTATTTGTTTGATTTTTTATTGTGCCTTGATTGAGTCTATTGTGCATTCATTGGGTGATTACTTTCACATTATTGTTAAATCCATCCATATTCATATGTCAACATTGTCATCATGGTTTTTATCATTAGTGCATTATTTTTAATTGTTTATTAGATCGTGTGTAAGTCATTATGCTAAGTCATAATGGTGTTCTATTCTTATGCCTAACATCACATGTTATAACAAAAATAAGCTCAAAAAGTCTAAACAATAATGAGGTTGTGATACTCCTTGGCACCTAAAATTCTTGATCTAATCCAAATCATATCCTAAATAGAGTAATTACCTAATGAAATAATTTTACTTCTTGCTAGTTAGGATGTGTATCTCCATTCTAGCAGGTTTCCCAAATTCATCTATCTCCTCTGTACCCACTTACTCTTACTCCATGACTATGCATTCAATTTGTATGCCCTATTATTATATTTTCCATCACTAGGGTACAATGATTATAACAACCAATGGTAAAATCATTGTTATACCATCTCACTTACACTGTTAATGATTCTAACCACCTTTAGGTGAATCATTATGTTTTCATCCATTTAGAGGTTTATGTTTATAACCTCCTCTAGGCAAATCATTATCTTTTTTCTACCCAACTAGGGCATGTTTTCATTGTGATAATGCTTATAATAGCCATTAGGCAAACCATTATCTCTATCTACCCAATTGGGGAATATTTTATCCTACTAATGATTCTACCCAGATGTGGGTAAATCATTATTTTCCATTTTTTTATTATAACCACCTTTGGTCAAAACAATTTCTTTTTAACCTAAGCCTTTTTTAATGATTCTAACCAATTTTGAGAAAATCATTAACTTTTTTGTTCAACCTATGATGATGATTATAATTGTTTATGTGTAAATCATCTTATTTATCTTCCTAGCTAGGACGACTCCATATGCCACTAATTATAAGCACATATAGGAAAATTAGTCTCTCCCCCCATCATTTCATCCTTTTGGTTCCATCATTTCCTCTTTTTGAGGGACTGATCGGTGACCATTTTTTCCAATCGCTCACTCGAGGGAAAACCTATAGTTCATCCCTTTTCATTGAAGTCTAAGGCATACATAACCTTTTAAATATTTGAAAATATGTTACTCTATCTATATATTGCAACACCTTCCTAAATAGGGGCAAATTTTAGACACCTAAAACTAGCCACAATAGACTTTTTAGTGGGATTCATACTAATTCCTACCAACCATTACAAATTAAGGTTAGGGATCACTGAGCATCTCAAGTTTTCTTGCTCATCAGTCTTTAGAATCATGTTGAGGCATCCCTAATTGGGGTATCCTATCGTATGTAAAAATAACCTCTCATAGATTCATACCTAATCACCTTGCGACATCATAATAGTCAATTTGGCCTATGGACCTATTAAGTGGGGCACATGAACAAATATTAAATCTTGAAAGAGATAAATGGCTAATAAGAATCAATTAAGAAGCTAAACAAAATTAAATGCCTAGTTTAATTATCCATTTGCAATTAATGAATAACTAAGAAATAAAATTCAAAATATCTTAGCCTTTCATCATTACTTTTATGAGTTGCTAAGCTATTTAAAAATATCCTAAAATATCCATTTTGGAGACCCATGCCTAGTAATTATAAATCATAATTACTTGATAACTATTAGCTCTATTGGGTTATATTTGACTCACCTAGGTTAGGTTTTAATCCATTTTATGTATTAACTCTACCCTAACTCACCTTGGGTGAGATTTAAATCCTTATGCTATAAATACAATGCCATGCCTCTTTATTTTTAAGCTTTCATAAGCCAAAGTTATAATGCAAATTTGGAGAGAGGTAAGACACTGGATTTAGTGTTATAATTCTAAAATATCCTTTCAAGTAGTGTTATAATGCCAAAATATTGAGCCAAGCTACAAAAAACCACATTAAAGCCAATGGTATCAAGGAGAGAAGGAGCCAACAAGCTTCATTTTCCAAAGAATCTTTGATGCACAAGCCAAGCAAGGTACTCAACAAAACATTTGAATCTCCCAAGGAAGGTAAAGGATTTTTTATCTTTTACATTTTAGTTATGATTTTACTTGTCTTTTGTTATTAATCTCTCCCTAAGTTCTAGGCTTGGAGTGTAAGTGTTAGTGTGTTTTTATTTGAGTTTGTTTTACTTGAACTAACATATTACTAACCTCCCTTCTTGGATTCCTATGATCACACTAATCACACACCACCTTGACTTACTTAGTCCCCTATTCCAAATCGGTCATTTGTCTTGACCTTGTTTAACCTAATCACCTTGTCCATTACCATATCCCTTTGAAACCAAGTCCTAATCATAGTCCAACCCAACCCATGTTAGCAGAGGTTCCTAGGTTTTACCAGAACATATTAATTATGGGGATATATTGTGTTAACTGATACAAAAATCTTATAGAATGGTTTAATTAGGACTTGGAATCCATAAAAAAGGTTTATCATACAGAAATATACTATTCTAAAGGTTAAAAACATGATGAAACTACTTACAAATAAATAAATTGATGCATCTAAGTAATATAATGAAGAAAATAGTTATCAAAACATATGAAACTCTATGATTATACCAATAAAGAACACACATACTTAGAAATCATATTTAAAAGATCAAATAATAGAGATTATAAAAAAAAAATCTCATAGATCTATGTCCAATTCTATCAATACTTTGTGAAAAAGTTTTTTGAGAATAATATTTACCATTTTATTAGTTAATACATGCCAAAATCAACATAATCATAAACCATTCTATTACATTCATTAAAAATACTTATAGGTACTATTTATTATAGTTGTAACTCCCATATTTACGATGCTAAAAATAGATCTCCATATCGTATTTGGTAGAATCCTGACTAATATAGATATTCACGTAGCATCTCCTAATAACCCATAAATAGAATATAACTAGAATTAACATAAGACATTATCATACATATAGATAGTTTTATATTTACCATTTACTGTTAACACTTTCCTAGACTTAAAAGGTTGTCTTGTCCTGAGACAACATTGCAGAGTGAAGCTATCCAGATTTTAAGAAAAGAGTTAAAAGATAAAAGTGCATAAGACTTCACAAGAATCACTCATGGTGTTGGTAAACCATTTTTAACCTCTTATGCACTACTTAGATACCCTTTTAGGTTTTCAAATAATTATCATTCTAGTCTATTTCCCTTTTGGGTTTTCAATAGACTAGCACTACGTATTACTAGACAAACTACTAAATACAAAATAAATGGACCAAAATTGTAAAATTATGAAATCTATGCAAGCATGAATTAGATGGTGGAGGCATCTTCCTTTATTTGATAATCTATCATAGTTGACTAGGTGGAATGATCTGAGGGTCATCTATGCATCGATGAGATCCAAATCATATTTGTAATAATTTAAATTAAGAACTTCTTGAGCATTGTCTAAAAGACCATATAAGGGAACTTGATTTGCCTTCAGTTGATGAATATTAGTGTCAACCATCTTGAGAAAATCAAAATTCACCATGTGGACTTTGGTGTTGATTTCACCATGGAGCTAAACCAACTTATCAACATGTCACTATGACTACACACTAAAAAAAGAGCTACATAGCATCTGGTTCTACCAAGTTTACATATTTTGCATTATAGTATCTATTGTCCTAAGTGAGGTCTACAGGGCATCATCCATGGTAGTAGTAGTGGAATTTGGCATAGTGACAACATGTGTAAAGGTAGTCATGGAAAATTCAAGTTGCATATTGGTCCAAACTGCATCCAACTACTTCTTCTAGTTGAGTAGCTAAAGTGTAATGTGCATAGCCTGAGTATGTGTAGTATCAATAGTGGTCTAGTACTCAGTTAGAAACTCTAAAAGGACCTAAATTTAAGATTTTATGGCTTACCCCTTATGTATAATACATGAATCATTGAAGGTATGCTAATCGGTGGCGAGCTTATTGATAAGAATAACAAGCTAGTTCTTATTTAGGAGTGATGGATCCATGATTAGCAGGGTGTACAGATCTGGACAAGCATCCTCGATAGTATTTTATGTAATACATAGCTATTTAGTGATGGTAAAATTTATATCTTTAATCTCCTTAACCTATTTCTCTATTGCAACCACCTTTTACAAAATGGACTCATAGAATATAGCAACACCTTCAATCTACTTATATAATGATAGTTGAGAAACATCTAAGGATGCTTTAGTAGTGGCAAGATTCAAGGAAAGGTGTACAATAGATGTAATCATAGGTGCCATGAATAATGGAGTGATAGGAAGAGAAAAAATAATACACTGAGAAAATGTGGCTGACACATCCTATAACCAAATGTTAAATAGGTTCAAGAAAGCATTATCATCCTGTGAGGCCACTAGAGTGTCTCATGGTTGTGGTTAAAGCAGCTCATGAGATGGCTGCATGGGAATGGAACTTGAGGGAGTTGTCATAGATTTAACCTTCATAATAGTATCTTGAGCTTCTTTAGTGCTCTTCTTTATAACATCTTCATGTGCTTGCTTGGAAACATCCTCTTGCACCTTCTTATCCTTCTCTTCTTATGATTTTTTTCATGCATCATCCTTCATAATTTTATCAATCTCTAATACCTATGCCTTGTGATACCATACTTGGTCCGCAGCCTAATTTTGTGCTTGCTCTTGTGCAATCTAGTTCTATTTTATTATTTTTGGAATATTAGAGTTATATTCCTAAATAAAAAGGGGATGAACAATATAAATTAGTAAATACATATGCCAAAATTAACCTAATAATTTGTGTAAATAGATTTTATTTTTACCTTTTTTAAATATAGTAGGAAGTGAGAAATTATCACTTAGCTTATTTCAGTTGATTTGGACTAAGACAAGGTCTGATACTGGATGAGCAAAACTAAGAACTAGTCATAAATAGGTCTCTAGACTTAAATTCTTGATTAGATAGGAGAACCAAAAATAGGACACCCTACTATTCGGTGATGTAGTCCTATTTTGGTGCTATTATCTTAAGGTTGAAATCTTTGTAGGTTCTATTCAAAATGCCTATGTTACCCTATCACTAAAATTTTAGGGTTTGGGACCTCGTGGAGCTCACTATGTGCCTATTTTAATCTTAAAAACTCTTAGGAGCTCTTGGTGCTTTAACTTCAATACAAACTTTGGAAAGAGAGATAAGGGGTTAGTGTGTAAAGGATATTCCAGACTTACTTCACACTCTATGTATGGGCATACTACCTACATACCCATACTCCAAAGAGGGATTAAGCTAATGTGGTTCTCCCATCAAAGTACTTGGTGTAATTTGTGTATGATCAATGCAACTAGAATGTAAAATTAGACGTGCTTTAGTTGGCTAGGGACTAGTTCAATGACTTAAGTAGTCTTTGAATAACATTAGAAGGCTATATGCAAAGAATAAGGAGTGCTTGAGTGTACTTGCTTGTATTCTTGCATCTCTCTTGAAAATGAGTGCCAACCCCTCTAAATGGACTTAGAATCACCTTTTATAGGGAAACTAATGATCATGGGTTAAATTAATTCATGTGAGGCTGACAAGAAAAAGATAAGGAACTAGAATAATCTGACTATTAGAGGCAAAAGTGAACTTGGATAATAGTGCCAAAATAGGGATACCTTGGGTTTCGATGGTCCTATCCTATTTGGGCACTATTGTGCAGAGAGAAAAAGACTTGGGAAGATGAATATAGGATCAAAAGGGTTTCTTAGGTTTGAAAAAGTTAAGTTTGAAAAGCTTTAGATGATTGGGAATCAGTGAAAGAAGTAGCCTAGAAGGGTTGTGTGAGCCAATTGGAGGACCTATGGATTAGGAGTTTTAGACATACTAAAGTTGTATAATTTTACATTTTACATGACTGTATTCCTCCCCCCCACCCCCTTATTCTAGTGATATAGTAAAGTGAAATACTAGGATAAAGGAAAATAAAAAGCATACCTAAACTTACATATAAGGATGAAGCTCATGAAGCTGTGTGATGCTAGATGTGCATAGAGAGAACACACTGTGAAGTGTGAATCCATAATTAAAACACAAAGTAGATTAGTTATTACTAGATGCACTATATCTAAAATAATAACATACAAGATTTAAGTAAGATGAAGATACAAGAATGAATACACCTCACTGGGTACGTGAACTAATACAAAACCTGTTATGATGCTAGAATGTGTTGGATGATGCTGAGTGTGTGTTGAATAAAGAATAAAATCATGAATGGAGTTGAGTGTTCAATTACCTAAAAAGTGGATCAAGAATGAAAAGGTTGGCCCTTTGGCTCCATCATCAGCAACTATCTAAAGTTAATGAATCATGCATGTGATAACCAATGTTTGGACTGTGTGTCTAATCCCTCTGAATAGGTGGCTCAAGAATACAAAGGTTATCTATAACTTTGGCTCCATCATTACCCCATTAAGTGAAGCTATGAAGTAATAATAGTATATAATAGAGGTCATATGAGATGGCTCATGGAGCCTATGGATGTGCTAGAAATATGACAATGTGGCATGGATAGCCTGAATGTGTGCTGGAAACGAGGCCACTCTTGGCCATTTTGAAAGATGAAGGTTGGGATTGTATGAAAGCCCCTTCAAAATTGATGAAAAATTATTATATGAAATCCAAATTAGGAACTTGAGTACTCAAAAATATAAACTTGTATGAAATTTTAACTCAAATGTGATGCTAACCACTTGCAGATGGAGTAAGGCACATAATTAATAAGAATGCTTAGATTAAACTAAATGCAAAAAGAAAAGAAGATCAATGTGCAACATAAATTACCTCCATTCACTAATGTATAGAACATGGATTTTGATTTGGAAGTTATGCCAACTTCTTAATCTAAACTAAAATCAAGAACCATCATTTTGCAGATGATAACCCCTGTATCTAGATTCTCTGAGAAAACTATACTGAAATTGATGATTTTGACTGATTGAGAAGTGCACAAACTATCCTTAAATTGAATTTTTTGCTTATTTCTAGAAACCCTAAGTGTTTTCATACCTAGATAGGATCACCAAAATGTGTACACCCCTATGTTTGGCACTACTATCCATTTCTAGCGTAGTTGTCCAGTGTGAAAACTAACTATTAATCTAAAACTATCACTATTTTTCTCTGGTTTGATCAGTTTGACCTTTAGATTTTGTACTAAGTGTTTTAAATGCTTCTATTTTGACTGTTAGGAGGTTTTATCTCTATGAAAAACCCTTATCTTATTCCCCCTCTTTTGAGGTTAGGAATGATGAATTTGCAATGATTGCCCTCAGAAGAAAATGAGTCTTGCAAGTGTGCTAAGCTATATAGATGTAATATATATCATTGAATATTTGATAAGATATTTTAAGATATAGAAATATTTAAATTGATAAATTGTTAGATCAATAGGGGTATACCTAGATATATATAACAATGTAAGAGTATGTGTATGATATTGAACTAGATTGGTAATGTTAGAAATTAGTTGTTGGTTGTTAGTTTGTTAGTAAGCATGGAGGGATGGAACATGATGTCAATCATGGAATCCAAGAAGAAAGATAAATACATTAATAGAATCATGGAATTGCACAAAGTCAGGAACAAACAAGCAAACAAGTATACGAAGCAAGAACTAATAAGCATACAAGGGTGGCTAAGGGGACACATAAACAAGGGACATGGACACATGTCATTCAAACTAGAAGACATGCATGGAAGGTATGTTCAAATTCCACATACACATACAAGTGAACAAGCAAAGTTTACATAAGTTCCACAAGCACATATAAAAGTACAAGCAAAAGACATTGGTAAATGTCCTAAGTCACACACATGAATAACGGTAAAGGACATTGGAAGATGTCCTAAGGCATAAATAAAAGATAATTAGGAACTGGAAATGCAATCACACAAGCTATGATAAGTAAGGAATGAAATAAAAAAGTAAGAACTGGAAGATACAAACACATTTAACTAATCAAAGCAAATGTGAAAGTATGCAAAACATGTGTAGTACAAGACTAGGTGTATGCTAAAAAAGACACAAGTGCTAGGTAATAGTGAAATGTCGATGTAGTAATCTATGTAATCTATAGAGTAATGTACATCAACATGATAACTCAGAGTGTGTAGTGTAGGAATGATATAACTTTGATGGTGTAGTCATGTAGAAGATGCCCCCAATGGGTATGTATATCAATGTATGTCTTGAATATAGAAGTAGAAATGCCTCCTTGATGGGTAGATTGAAGAAATCAAAGAGCTGAAGGTCATTGTGCATACTCAAAAGAGATCAAGTGAAGCATGGTGGTGTACATAAATTAACATACAATAACATGAAACAACAAATGTAAGTCCTAACATGATAGTAGTAATGTAAACATGGATGATGCATGAAATCAAAAATGTTTTTGGTGTTTTTGTAAATTTTTGAATGTTTTTGTATTTTGAAATGTTATATTATTTTTGTATTTTTAAAAATATTTGAACTATGTACAATCAAGAAAGAGATAATATGTTGGGAAATACGGAAGCACACAATTGATTACCAAATACAAGTAACTTACATGCAGAATTAAACTAGAATCATAAGTAACTAGAATTTAGAAACAACATAGAATATGAGAGACAATGCACAATTATATTAATACTCTTCCAGAAAGAAATACAACAAAGAAGATTGCCACAGTTCTTCTTCCTTACACATCTCTAGGGCTCCCACACCTCTAGGGCATAAACAATAAATCTTCCCTTAAAGCTCTCTCTCTTACTGTCCCAACACATAACTCAAACACAGAGTTGGTGTTCACCTCCAACTAGTCAGTATCCACTACTGCCAGTACACCAGTGCTCCACGCACTCCACAAGTGTTCCACACACTCCAATTACTCAATGTACTTTAAGTAAATCTCCCCTAAACTACAATAACCTGCAACCCAAATGATCTCACTTATGGAAGGATCTTCCTTGCCTTCTTCTTTGCTCTCTTTTTGAGTACACACTATACTCCAAGTAGATCTTGCCTGATCCTGCTCCCTGTTGTGTTGCTATCCTCCCTGATCTTGCACACCTACAAATCAATCTAGTTCTGCACACCTGCAAACCTAGATCATGCACACACATACACCTATAGATAAATGATCTTACTTACCCATGTAGATCTCCTAATGTAGTCATGCACACCTGCTGACCAAGATCCTACACAACTGAAGAACCCTTCTGATTCTCCAAAACTAGCACCCACACTTGGCACTATTGTGGAACTAGGAGGAACACCCTTGCTCACCTCACACACAGAAGGAGCTAACTTTGCTCAACTCAAACTAGCACACTTTTACAATACAGCCTATGAGTCTCTTAAATAGATCTCATGCAAACAATAATTAGACATCTAATTACAATAATTAGATCCATAGCTTCTAGTCTAAAATTGGCTCTTAACATGCAAACACTTGGTTTGTTAACAAACTTTTTGTAACACTCACAGTTCCAAACCGCATAGGTGACCGACATCGGTCCCTATCTGCCTGGAGGTGTCCGATGCCGGCCGATCCCTGACCGACATTGGTTGCTCTTCCTGTTTAATCCTACTGACATCAGTTGGCCTAACTGACGCTGGTGTCTATGACACTCAACAACCTCTCTCAAACCTCCTCCTCTACTTGCATTAGTGAAGCTTTTAGCTCCATAACCTAACAATCTTCCACTTAGAGATAAATAGTTGCACTGTACCTGTACCTGTACCTCATCTAATCTATTTCCTAGCTTGTATCCCTCTTTAAGATCAATCTTGAATACCAACCACCACACAACCTATGGTGCACCTCCTATCATCCAAGTAACCTGCCACATCCAAACCTACAAACCCATGTAGTGAAGTCCTGACCCTGCATAGCATGAATCCCTGCTGCTGGTCCCTCTCAAATACCTGAGAACCCACTTCCCTGAATTGGCTCCTAACTCTGTGATAACACCCACTGCTTAGGCAAACTCAAGTCTATACCAAACCTCATGTGATTTCAAACATGAAACTATCCAGCCCTTGGTGTGCTCTGGTTTTACATCTTGTGTATTAAACCTCACCAACACCTAATTCACATCAGCTCCCACTAGAGACAAAATCAACCTATGATCTTCTATGTCTCTCATGCCAAAGAATTTTGCTGTTCCAAATTCCTCATGACATGCCACTAAACTAACCTTACCCTTAGCGTAGCAAAACCTTATATGTCTAAACCTACTAGCTAGCATACCATCCACATACAATAACATCATAATGTTGCAATCATTATCCACCTAGTAAGACAAACACAATGGTTACACTGACATTGACTAAAGCCCTGCTTTGTCATCCACCTATCAAAACCTGTACCACTATCCTACAGCTTCCTTAAGACCATATGCCCTAGCCTTCCATCTCACGTATCCATTCACTCTATTCTTCAACTAAAGAATCCATTCATCTCTATGCTTTCATACCGACTGGCAACCCTACCAAATCTCCTATTTGGTTCTGCGTCATATTCCTGCCATGCTCCCACTGTTTCCTGGATCCTTCCTGCTCTGCAATCAGCAACTAGTATAAAGAAGAGGAACAACAAATTTAAGGCCTACTTACACTTTCAATCCTCCCCATGGGCATTTGAGACTCTTTGACAGCTTGTTATCTACCCAAAATCTGTTACAGTGACCAACCTCGGTCACCACATAGTCTGCATCCCACTGACGTCGGTTCCATGCACCTATCCTGACTACCAACCCCACCAATGTTGGTGTCTACCTTCTACTAACAATGGTCCTCCTAACTGATGTTAGTCTTACTATCGCTGATGTCGATCCTCCTAACTGACATTGGTCTTACCCTACCTGACACCACCGGCTCCAGTCTGCACATGACCGACATCAGTGCCTGTTTGTTCAATGTTAGTTTTCCTTGACCGACACTGGTACCTGTGTTCACCTGTGAGTGATGACTTTTTACTTGTGAGCTCTCCATGGATCAAAACCCTATCTAAACCACCCTGCTCAGAGTTACTCAGTCCCATCCACTGATCTCTATTCACCATCTCCTTCATAAACACTAAGGCTTTCCAGTTCTTAAGTCTGTCAAAGACATCTGACTTCCTCTTAAGAACATGCATCTCCTTCTTTCTCATGTGACCAACCCTACAAAGCCACGTCTCCACAATAAAAGAAGAATCAGTAATATAAGAAAGTAGATAAAGAGTACCTGCTTTCTTACCACCAGCTAATTCAAGTGCATCCGCTGTGAGAGTTCTTGTGCATCTCTCATCACCCAACTTTCCTAAAGAAATTAGCCATATCTTCAACACTGGGACCTGCATGACCTCCTTCAACTCCCATGTGTTGGCTGCCTACAATTTTAGCTTCACTTCCCCTTTGCCAATTCTTTGGCAAGGCTCACCAGCCCCTAAATAAATCTTTCCAAAGTCTCCAAGGACCTTACCATGGAAAAATACTCTATTTCAGACTGCATGGAAAGAGGCAACATAATCTATAAAACAAGATTTTACTTTATCTAAGAAACATACTAGAGCATCCTATGCAACATCACCTACAACATCTGCTTCTTCAGTTCCTTCATGCTGATCTTCTACCAACCAATAATCTTTCTTTTCCTGCTCTTTCTTTCCATAACACCGTAAGTGATCATCTGTGCTTTTTAGTTCCTCCATCCTTAGCTTACTTTCTTCTACCATTGCTCTACTCCCACTCAATCAAAAACCCCTGAGAGTGACCTATAATCAAATACAAAACCCTGCTCTCTACAACCTTAGCTCTGATACCACTTGTTGGGAAATATAGAAGCACACAATTGATTACCAAATACAAGCAACTTACATGCAAAATTAAACCAAAATCACAAGTAACTAGAATTTAGAAACAACACAAAATATGAGAGACAATACACAATTATATTAATACTCTTCCAAAGGAAATACAACAAATAAGATTGCCACAGTTCTTCTTCCTTACACACCTCTAGGGCTCCCACACCTCTAGGGCATAAACAACAAATCTTCCCTCAAAGCTCTCTCTCTTACGGTCCCAACACACAACTCAAACACAAAGTTGGTATTCACCTCCAACTAGTCAATATCCACTACTGCCAGTACACCAGTGCTCCACGCACTCCACAAGTGGTCCACACACTCTAAGTACTTAATGTACTTCAAGTAGATCTCCCTTGAACTGCAACATCTTGCAACCCAAATTATCTCACTTATGGAAGGATCTTCCTTACCTTCTTCTTTGCTCTCTTTTTGAGTACACACTGTACTCCAAGTAGATCCTACCTAATCCTGCTCCCTATTATGTTGCTGTCCTCCCTGATCTTGCACACTTGCAAATCAATCTGGTTCTACACACCTGCAAACCTGGATCATGCACACACATACACTTGCAGATCAATGATCTTACTTACCCATGTCGATATCCTAACGTAGCCATGCACACCTGCTGACCAAGATCCTACACAACTAAAGAACCCTTCTGATTCTCCAAAACCAGCACCCACACTTGGCACTGCTATGGAACTAGGAGGAACACCCTTGCTCACCTCACACACAGAAGGAGCTAACTTTTCTCAACTCAAACTAGCACACTTTTAAAATATAGCCTATGAGTCTCTTAAATAGATCTCATGTAAACAATAATTAGACATCTAATTATAATAATTAGATCCATAGCTTTTAGTCTAAAATTGGCTCTTAACATGCAAAAACTTGGTTCGTTAACAAACTTTCCATAACACTCACAGTTCTAAACCGCACAGGTGACTGACATCGGTCCCTGTTTACCTGGAGGTGATCGACACTTGCCGATCCTTGACCGACGTCAGTTGCTCTTCCTATCTAATCCTGCCGACGTCGGTTGGCTTGACCGACGCTGGTGTCTATGACACTTAGCAACCTCTTTGCAACCTCCTCCTCTGTTTGCATCAGTGAAGCTTTTAGCTCCACAACCTAACATAATATATACAATCGATGCTAGAAAGAAATGATACTAACTGATGAGTCTCAAATGAGATTCTCTATCATGGTGTCTTGTATAAAATAATGGGATTGTGCATGATCATGAGGAATGATGGAGTGTCTAAGATTATGTACCTAAAATTTATATATGTTATAACTACTCTAAAATATCTAAAGTGGAAAATAAATATGAGGTCCTCCTATGACTCTAAGAAGTGGATGAAACTATAGGGATCTTAGGGAGCCATCTAAAAGTATGAGAAGAAGCTCTATGAATAGGTGCTCTTTGTGTAGCTATATGAGACTGTAATGTAACTACTCTAGGTGTGAACATTGTAACTAGAAGCTATCTAGAATATTGAAACTATGGGGGTGTATGAACCCTCTAGACTGGCAATGGATGTTGTAACTAGGATTGGATTAGAAGTGGAATTTATACTAAAATTGGAAGAAAAGCTAAACTAATGGGAGAACTAGTGCTGGTGACTGGAAGCTAGTAGATGGCTATTAAGTGGGGAGTGGTGACTCATAAGAAACTCCACTGACTATAATAACCTAATTAGCATGAATGAATTTCATGTATCTATGAACTATAGAAGGTATTTCCCTAAGTTTCTAAATCTATGGTTGACCAATTAATATGTCAAAAACTCTTGCACTGAGAACTATAGTGAATGGTGTGGCCACATATGTAAGATCAACCTCTAATGGAAGTAATATCTCACCTAATAAACTCTGTATATGCCCACTAAAACTACTAATAACTATGTTTATCAGAGTGATATCCTACTCTGAATAACCCAAATGTTGTAGAAGTGTGAAAATGCACATGTTAAGACTAGAACCATTGTCAATGAGTACACTACAAATAGGCTGATTCTAAACATGTGCTTTGATAAATAGTACATTGTAACCTATATTATCCTTGATAATCTCATGATTTGAAAAAGATATCAAAGGCCTAGTTATAACTCTAGACTCTTACACCCCTATCATCTTACTCAAAATATGTGATTCTACTGAAGGTGCTTGGTATGTATGGTGGACACCTGATGTGTCCTCTTGCTCTTGTTTATAATACTATGGAAATGGATGTAATTTTTTTCAAAGCTTTATCTTGTGTTGGTTTTGACTTTGGAGGCTCAACTAAAGTGCTTAGATCAAGTAGATTATCATCTATCAAGTCTTGTATCTTATGTTTCAAACTGATACATCTATTTGTGGTGTGGCTTGGTGCTTTATGAAAACCACAAAATGCATGATGATCATATCCTTGTAGAAGAGGATTTGCTTTATATGATTCTTGGATAGGAGGGAAAGTGATGATGTTACATTCTAATAATTATTGTAAAACCATAGCTAGAGAAATTGGTAGATTGGTAAATTCATGATGAGGAGCTAATATAACCAAATGCGAAGGGGGCTCAGAAGCCACATTAATTATTAATTAATTTTGATTCTTATTATCATTGATTTTGGCCTTGTATGGGACTTTTCTGTTACTCTTATTAGTTGTGTTTGAGATACTTGAATACTTAAGTTTGCCCATTGAAATTAGCTTAACTTCTCTTCCTTTGAGTGTATGACACAATTCAATGAAGAGAATCTTTTAAACAAAATAGATTCATGCAATGCTAGTAGAAGGCTTTGTTTGAAGATGTCTTATAGCTCTTGATCAGTCATGGGGCTAGTTAACTTAGCTAGAATAGTCTTGTATCTAAGAACATAATCCATGAGAGGCTCCTTTGATGTTTATTTCTACTGTGAAATCTATGCATATGAAAACTTATCACCAATGTCGATACTAAAATGTGCTAGGAACATGTCTCCTAAAGGATTGGATGCCATGATCAACTAATTCAATAGAGTATAAAACCATTGTAAAGCATAATCCTTCAGACTATGTGGAAAAAGTTTGGTAAGTAAATAGTTATTGGGTACATGATCCAAACATGCTACATGAAAATATCTCAAATGTGTCTTTGGATCACCCTTTCCATCTTAAAGAGTAAGCTTGGGTTGAACAAATCCTTATGGCAAGGGTGTAGAAGTAATGTGGCATGCCAATGGTGTATGCAATAAAACAAAATAATATGATGCCTGTGTAGGTCTAGAAATACCTTGCTCAAGATGTTTCACCTTGGATTGAAGAGATCTTATTTCTTACACAAAGGATGCCACATTAGGAGATAAGGATGTACTAGCTATAGCTAGTGGCATGGAAGAAGGTTGGGCTACTATAGGGGGTTATTGAGACATAGTTTCCCCCATAGTGTTATTTACAACTGGCTACTCTGTGGTTTGCAAAGATTTCCCATTAGTTAATTTTTTTTATTCTTCTTATAAAAATATAAGCATGTCATCTTTCATATCCAGATGTTTGGTTAAGAGTTCTTGAAGTTCTCTTTTATCAATTTCATCAAAACTAGTATATTGAGCCATTGGTAAAGTAAGAAAAAAAATTAAATTTTTTAAAAATGTTTTGTAATATGTTTTAATAGGTAATTTTATATAAATTTAAAGTAATAAATATAAGAAATGTAAAGTCCAAAAAATAGTGAATTAGAATTTGTGCAAAAAGGATAATGAGCTACCAAACATGTAAGGTGATACCGTAAGAAGCAAAGAAGTGCTAGTATATACAACTAAAGATTTTTTATAAATACTTGTGAAAAATAATATGAATTATTAATGTTGAAACTAATTTTTTGAGTTTTGTATGCAACTAAATTTTTAGAAAATGATGTGAAAAGTATTGAATAATAACTTAGAATGTATTTGATGCAACTAGGTTTTGAAAAGATTTTTTTTCAAAATTTATATAATAATTTGAAAAATTTAGACAATTTGTAGAATTTACTTGAAAAATTTAGGAAAAATATGAAAATATTTCTAAAATTAGCAATATATTTTTCCTAGTGGTTTGAAAGTGTTTGTATGCAAATAGGACATAGTATGTGCAAACTAGGGTTTGGGTGAATTTATTAAAAATATTTTAGTTACTTTATAGTTTTATGATTTTTAAATTCAAGAAAAATTAGGAAAATATTTTAAAAAATCATAAATAATTATCCCTAGGGTTTGTAAGGTTTTTTTGCGATAATTCAAAGTAAGTTGGGTTCACCAAATGTTTTATTATTTTCAAAATATTAGAGTTATATTCCTAAATAATAAAGGGGATGAGAAATGTAAATTAGTAAATAAATATTCCAAAATTAACCTAATGATTTGTGAACATATATTGTATTTTTACCTTTTCTAAATATAGTAGGAAGTGATAGAAATTAGAACTTAACTTATTCCATCTGACTTGGACTGAGACAAGGTCTGATACTAGATGAGCAGGATTGAGAAACAATAAAAAATAGGTCTCTAAAATTTGTGTCTTGATTAAATAAGAGTGATAAAAATTAAACAACTTACTATTTGATGCTATAGTCCTATTTTGACACTATTGTCTTGAGGTTGAAAGATTTTTGGGTTCTATTTGGAATGCTTGTGTTACCCTGTCACTAAAATTTTAGGGTCTAGGGCATTGTGAAGCTCACTGTGTGCCTATTTTAATCTTTAAAACTCTTACTATCTCTTGGTGCTTGAACTTGAATGAAAACTTGGAAAGAGAGAAGGGTTAGTGTGTAATGGATATGCTAGATGCACTTCACACCTCATGTGTGGGCACACTGCCTACATACCAATACTCTGAAGAGGGATCAAGCTAATGTAGTTCTCCCATTGAATTGATTGGTATAATCTATATATGATCAATGAAACTATAATTAAAATTGGATGTGCTTTAGTTGGCTAGGGATTGGTGCAATGACTTTAGTAGGCTTTGCATAATATTGAAAGGTTGTATGCAAAGAATAGGGAGTGCTTGAGTGTACTTGTTTGTATCTTGCATCTCTCTTGAAAATTAGTGCCAACCCCTCTAAATGGACTTAGAATCATAATTTATAGGGAAAATAAATATCATGGGTTAAAATAATTCATGTGAGGCTGACAGGGAAAAAGATAAGGAATTAGAATAATTTAATCATTGGTGGCAAAAGTGAACTTGGACAATAACATCAAAAATAAGATGCCCTAGGTTTTGGTGCTCCTATCCTATTTGAGCACTATTGTCTAAAAGGAAAAATACCTAGGGGGATGGATTTGGGCTTGGAAAGACTACATGGGTCTGAAAAAGCTAAGTTTTGAAAGCTTTGGTTGACCGGGAATCAGTGAAAGAAGTAACTTAGAAGGGTTGTGTGAGCCAATAGGAGGACCTTTAGATTAGGTGTTTTAGCTATAAAGAAGTTGTACAATTTCACATTTGACATGACTACAAGTTATTATTTATCTCCTTGGTATCTTCATTCTATTTTTTCTCCACTTCTGATTCAACATCCTTGTATTGTTGATCAACTATATATTATTATTATTATTGAGCTTGTGTAGTAGCTGCAACTTCCTACTACAATTTGGTCTTATTAGCTTCCACTTATTTTTAGAAGAGTGCCTCATCCATGAATTGGTTTTGAGTCACTTATTCCTTGATATAGTATTGCGATTATTCTCATTCTTGTTATATCATTTCTTATTTATGCTTAACTTTGGGCCTTATCCTGACACTTTTATTCTTTGTGAACATAATGCTCAACTACTCTCTATGCTTCCTCATGCATGGCTTGTTGTTCCTCGATAGTTTGAGTGTTTAGTGAAACTTCTTTGGTGTCTCTCAAAACCTCCTCAAAATGGGATGAGGAAGAGCTAAGGATAGTTGTTTTCACTTCTACGCAAAAAACCTACCCCTTGTGAACTAGGCATCTTATGGTTTTGGGTGGTGGAACTTCTTGTGTAGGTTGTGCTTCTATCAAAATTTTTCCAATGACGTGCATAATAATAGGTGAAGTATCAAACCTATATTATCAAAGACTAAGTGGAGTCTACCTATGTTAGAACAATGGTATTGTGGGACTAATTTTGGTGGATACTAACTATGATGGAAACATAATTGATCCTCCTACCTCTAATGACTAATGGATTTGATTTAATTTGTCTTCTTTAACCACTATATAGATGATGATAGAGGCTAGTCATGGAGGCAAATTTATCTAAATATTTTTGGGCACTTTGTTTTATACACAGATGGTGTGTACTACTTTATAGAAGAAGTACTCTTTTTATTCTTCCTTTTCATAAAGGTCTCTGGCCATATTGACCGTGATCATCCTATATACTTAGTGCTCATTAGTGCCCAATAGAGCTCAATAATTTTAGGAATGCTTGGGTCATCCAATCACATGAGCTGGCTATGGGTCTTTCAATTTGGAGGAAATGGAGATATTTAGTCTTTGGGTACCTTGCACTTCCTAGAATATTAGATTAGAGTAACAACTATTGAAGGATACATAGTTGTAGTTATAGGATCTGAAATAGATGGTGGTATTATTTACAATGAAGTGGCTCTCATCACTATGATCACTTGCTAATTAGCCACCTTATTTTTTCCATCTTCATGTTAGTAAATTATGTAAGAGGTAGACCCAGAACCTTAGGGAGTTTATAGACTTGTATATTAATGCCTTACTATAGCTTTGTGTTAATTTCATGCTATCCCAAGTAGTACATGACATCAGGTGGTATGCATAGGTTAGCTATGATAATCTTGACAAAATCATCCCACCAAGTGATGA
Organism: Torreya grandis; assembly: GCA_037957365.1. Taxonomy (NCBI): domain Eukaryota; kingdom Viridiplantae; phylum Streptophyta; class Pinopsida; order Cupressales; family Taxaceae; genus Torreya; species Torreya grandis. The sequence continues at coordinate 108,722 of JARHVA010005913.1, read as the reverse complement.
ACATAGCTTGATGCCCAAAGTATGTGCTCTCATGGTTCTAGGTGAGATTAAAGAACTAGACATCTAGATAGTATTCAACATCAGGGTGAACTTCACTCTCAAGAGACTTCTACTATGTAAACACCAACAATAATACCAAAAATTAGTACTGGAAGGTTTGTTTCATAGTCATCAAGACTTTGTTAAAGTTAGAAGTGAGTTTACTATCCAAAAATTTTGGCCAGTTGAATTCTTGGCTATGATGGATCATCTGATGGGCAATGTTGATGACCCTTTTGGTAGCTTGTTTGACATCCTTGCTTATCTACTAAAATTAGTGAGAAATGCATTTGACCAAAATGCACTCTAATACATCTTCAATATCTTATAGTGAGATTCCTATGGAACTACAAGAGTACTTTGATCATATCTCCAAAATAATGGGTGGCATTTATGATTTGTAGTGCACAATTGAACTTCCTCATATAGGGAGTTGGGTCATCCAAGCCATCATAATAGTATTAATGTGGATGGTTATGTTTTGGGAAAGATAAATCTTTCCCTCATTTTAGTGGCCCAAAAAACCTCCATGACATCACTAAGTTTGCCAAAAGTGGGTAAATATATCAAAGGGTCCACATTGATATTATTGAGCTTATGTGGCTATGCTAACATGACTAGTTGTGCTCTTCAATTATGTATGGGAGAAACATGCATAGATCTGCATTGTGAGTAAACTCATAACCATCTAGATTTGTGAAGTGTAATTGGCATAATACCTCATTGATGCCCATATCCTCCTTATACAATTTTATAAATCCTTTAATGAGTTGGGAATTATTAAACCCAACCATTTAATGTCTCTTTCTGGAATAAATGTATGGAAGCTACATAATAAAGATTAAAAATAACATATAATTTGGATAACACTTCAATATTCTTATCAATGGATATGAATGGATTGGCTTGAGTGCCTGATTTAAAATGTATCACACCCCTTCAATATTTTATAATCATGATGAGCTTTACTATCAATTAATCCCACACACATGAGCTTTGAATGAAGTGGATATGTTTGGCTGATGTGATATTCATTCAACTGACATGATATTCAATTATGGAGATGATTAATGCATTTTGACCTATCACATTAATGGGGTTTTGTCTGTACATTAATTATTTGATTTTTGACATAGACCTATCACTTTTCAAAGACATTTATCAATCTCTAACCCCATAATTATTAAATGTAATGGCTTAATCATTAAGCTACACTATTTACTCTAGATTCAGATGCATGTGTCTTTCTTAGACTTAATTAATGTCCATACACTATATGCACTTGGCTAACTACTCCAAACTATCTAAAATAATAGAACCTTCGATTGTTTCATAGATCCTTCTGGTCACATACTATACACACACTTACACTGACCCACACATTATAAAATAAACACACAAAAACATAAACTATCCTAAAAATAACACTTTACAAACCTTACTATGATCTATTTGGTATGATATAACACCTTTATTCCATATTATTTTGCATTAATGGTGGTAGGACTTCAATGTATATCCATTTACTTTCCCAGGTAAGACATTTCCCTATAAATCATGCAGGACCACTATTCTAAGCTATACAACCTTATGGATGACGTAAGGACCCTTCTAGATATGAAGCTTTCAAGAGAAAGCTTTGAACCTATTATCATATAATAGAATAAGTTGATTTACCTAGAATTTCTTTGCTCATAGTTTTTTTATCAAGCCATGCCTTCTAACTATGCTTGTTTATATCTTGGGATTCATGTCTTACTTCATCCATATAATTAAAGTCCAATAATCTATGCATCAATGACTTTAGATCACCCATACTTAACACATTAGCGGCCCACAAAATGTGAAGTACATATTTAATGGGCATCACAACTTCCCATAGACTAACTAGAGCTATGTAAACCCTATAACACATTTATAATGTGTGTAATAAGCCCATAAGATGGTTATAAGTTTATACTCCTAGTTATCTCACTACACATCACATATTTTAGTGAGAATCTTACCTATCACCTTGTTCATACCTTTGGCTTGGCCATTTGCCTATGGATGATATGTAGTGCTTTATGATGCAATATCAAGAACTCATCTATAAGGGTTTTGATGGTCTTAATCATAAAATGGGTTCCTCTATCACTTACCAATTTAATAGGATATCCAAATCTAGTAATAATATTATCATATAGGAATTTAGCTATGTCCTTCATCTTGTAACTTAGGGTCATAATAGCTTCTACCCATTTAGAAAAGTAATCCATTATAGTGATTATGTACCTTACCTTATTTTGTTTGCTTGGGATATTGATTGGCCTAAAAAATTCAATGCCCCACTATTCAAAGGGATGTTATGCTAACATGGGCTTTAAAATCATCTCATCCCACTAGTGTGGCTTCCCTATCCTTTGAAAAACATCACACTGCTATGCAACTTTCTATGTATCCTAAAATAGATAGGGCCACCAAATACCACATTGTAAAATCTTCCTCATAGTTACATCTCTTATGAAATAGCCTCCTACTACTCCCTGATATGATTCATCTATAATCTACACACACTCATGCTCAAGTGTCACTCTATGTAGGACTTCATCTTTACCTACGTAATACAAAAATCCATTAATAAGACTATATGAAATAGATTTGAATATCAATTGTTTCTTATCTCTTTTTGTATAGTGATTTGGAGATGTCCCCTATGTGAAAACCTTTGTGATCTCTTGGAGTTATTCCAAAATTATAGTCACCCTGAATACATATACATCTGGTGAATCATCTTGGAGTTCCTTAAGTTTCTCACCATTAGTTAGCCAATGAGATATACATCCACCCAACAACATCTTGTTCACTAGGTATCACTGAGATTGATTATTAGTGAATAATTCAAATGGTATATCCAACAAGTAGTACCTAAACTTTTATAATGAGAATAATATCAGTAAGGCTTCTTACTTAGTTATCATATAATTCTTCCTTATGGTCAATAAATTTATACTTGAAAAGTGGATTAGATAATTCAATCCTTTGTCTCTTAGTTGTGTTAGTACTACTCTAATGGTAATCCTTGAATCATCCACATGCACATGAAAAGGCTTACTCCAATCTAGAAAAAACTAGGATCAAAGTAGTCACTAGTTGCTACTTCACATCAAAAAATGCAGCCTGATAGTCCTTTATCCATATAAACTAAACTCTTTTTCATAGTAACTTCTCCAAAGGGTCTGATATAGGGGCATCTCCCTTAATGTTTTTGGTATTAATTTGTGTGTCCTAGAAAATATCTCACTTATGTTGAAGTCTTGGGAGGTGGAATATTCATAATGACTATGATCTTAGCCTAGCCTACTAGGATTCCTTTACTACATACTACATGAACTAATAAAACACCAAAAGGTGTGAAAAATAGGCATTTATTCAAATTTATCACTATTCATAATTCTCTACATCTTTCTAACATTAATCTAAGTTTTGATAAATGTTATTTAAACAAAGAAAACACTACCCAATCTTCCAATTATATTTCCAAGAAGTCATGGATGAAGTCCTTAAACACAATCAATATAGCTCTAGATAACACTGTAGGTGAATTTTTGAGTCCAAGTGGCATGACCTTATAAGTGAAGAACCCCATTCGGTGACAAATGTGGTTTCAGTCTTATCCTCTTCTATGATGGGTATCTAATGGCAGCTATTGAATCTATATGTGAATGAGAACACTTCATGCCCAATAACAACCTCTAAAACTTCATCCATGAAGGGAATAGGAAATGGGTCATTGATGCAAGCATTATTAAGGATGTGGTAGTCTCCACAGATGTGTATCTCCCTAGTCTTCTTTGGATAAAATACCATGGGGCTAACCCAATCAACTTTCTCAGTTAGACAGATAATTCCTACTTCCAACATGCGATCCAATTTAGCTTTTACTTTCATCTTCATGTTTGAGTTTAGCCTATATGGTCTCTTTTTGATTGTACATACATACTCCTTTAACTCTATGTGCATCTCTACCAAACAAGGATCAACACCTTTGACTTCTATGAAAGTTATAGGAAAGACATCCTGATATTCTCAAAGTAACTGTAAAACCTTAGAGATATCTTCTTTTTTCCAATAGTCTCTGACATGTGCCATTTTGGGTCCTTCTTCTATACTAATATTTTCTATGTACTCCTTTAATGTCTCTTGATATATCCTATGTTCTTCAGGAATGAAGTCATAGAATATCTAATTTCTTTCATGTTTTGGGAACTATATATGTTACAAATTTTCCTCCTTTGTTTCCTCTGTGAATGGTTTTGGTAGAGGCTCTAACTCTCTCTAGTTAAAAGAGATCCCTTATATCCATATAATCATTGTTGTCCATCTGAGAATATTGCTCATCCTCCTCCTATATCATACAGTAGGGTTTCATCCATGGTGGGCGTCACCTAAGCCAATTTATAGAATCAATAATATGTTTTTTGGGTTTTTCTCTATGACTTCATGCAAATCAGGTTCCCCTTGTGCTAGTAAATCTTCAACTCTTTCGTGGCATAGAAAGGTTTTCATCTTTTGTAGAGTGATTTATACTTAAGGATTATTACTTTCAAAAATGAATTTTTGGATGAAATTAACTTAGATTTATGCCTAGTAATTTGTTTCTCTTATTTTTTCCTGATGGATGTACCATGTTGTAGGGAAAACACCCAGGGTATAGATAAAACTATGTGGCTAGAAGTTAGGAGTAATACCCTATAACATCCAAACCTCAATACACCTATACACATGTAATTTAGGGAATTCACCCTCCTAATAGATATGCCAATCTCTCTTGATAGTCTTGGGTAACTAAAATTGAGCTATGATCAACCTACATACTTCTTCCCATGTTAACTGAGCCTTCTTATGGATGGCCCACTAGTTCATAGCAATCACATTCATCACATAGACAATATTACTCACCCTCTAGGTATCATTTGATACATTCTATTAAAATTACATGATGAACTCACCAACATCCTCTGTGGTAAAATAATGATGTATCAATCACTTAATCACAAAGACCATTCATAATGGTTCTAGCTCATGATCTCTTTTCACCTAGTTGAGTACATGGGTATCCGATTCTCCACTAATTGAATAAGCTCTATCCCATAGAAGAACACCCTTTGGGTCTAGTTTTATGTAGTCCTACTAAGTACAATCCATTTGTTATAAAAATTTAATATATTATTATGTTGGAGATCTTACCATCATTGATCACATATCCTCCTCAACCATCTTAAGGATCTCTAGGGTATTTAACCTCATCTTGTATAAGAGCCATTATGTGCTAAGAATCTGAGTCTGCAAAATAGTATTCTTGTAGATAAAACTATACTTGGTTGCTCATAGAGCCTTCTACTTATCTTCAACTATTACCTTTATCTAGCTAGCATTGACACTAGCATAAAGTGAGTCTAGATATTTTGGAATAATATAAAGTTTAATCTCAGTCTTTTTTAGAAGAATGGCACTAATCTTGTCATCTTGATGAGACTCCAATTGATTCATGATTGTGTTAATAGTCATACACCCATCATAGACCCACTTCTTCCCTATCAGAGTAGGGTAGTGAGTCTCATCTATCTTCATACTAATTACTTCAAAATCACCTCATAGATTGAGTTTTATGACTTTAATTTCAACATCCTCCAAGAGACTAATAGGTTTGACCTTGCCATAGTCTACAAAGCTAAGCATGCCAAGGCGATAACTCAACGTAGGTCTTCCCAAGGCTTCCCAAGTGGATATGGGGATAATATTTATAGTTCTTCCAAAGTCAAATACATAATTGGGTATGTCATATCTAGCTAATTCTATATCCATCCTTGTATTAATGTCCCAAGGCTTCTTGGTCTTTACAAACCAAACCAACTTATCTATCCACTACTAGCCTTTTTATGCACATTCTAGTGGGTTGTGGAGAAGTTCATGATGTTCTAGGAGATATCCTCATTATGTAGCATACTGAGGAGTCTCATAAAATCCATTAGTGTAATGATAACCCCATCTTGTCTTAGTATATGCACTATCTTCTCATACATATTTACATTAAGAATGACTTCATCCCATTCATTGTCCCTTACTAATAGATTGTCTACAAAATCTACATAACTTCTTATATTCAACACTTTTTAGTAGTAGGTTTGGGGTATTGGTCTGGTTGTGCCTTTTTTATACCCAAGTCTTTAGGCATTTCCAATGGAGGTAATCCCTATTCAACATGTTATTATCTAGTTACTACCTATAATGTGGCATCCACCCTTAGCTACACATGAATCATATTAAAATTTATAATAGGCCCCTCCCTCGATTAACTTTCTAAAACTAGAAAATATTCTATATTGTGCAATTCTATCACCTTTCAGTATGCACAATAATATTGTCTCTAAGGATTTTCAAGATAATTTATTTGCACATGGTTTAATTCTCCTTAGAAATAATAATTAATGGGTGGTCTAGGCCTATTATTGGCTTAACCTCCCTATGTACCACCTCAGTATCCACCTTTGTATCTTCCTCTATTCCCCTAAAATACCCATCCACCTTGGTTTTGTTATTTTCTAATATTTCTAGTATTCTGGGGTACACTCCATCCTTGATGTTATGGCTATTCATTGAATTTGACCACTTGAAAATGTGGTGGGTTTAGAGCCAATCCTGATTATTAGGCTTGAATAATCACAATATTCCATGGAGCTTGATATGGGTAGGTTGAATTTGATTATGGAAAATTTTATGAGGTAATATTCTAGTTCTACATAAAAAGTAGGGGACCTACCAATGTTTGAAGTTGTTACTGTGCTTCAAGTACCTAAGGCATCATCAAGGGATTCTAACTTGGTATGATGCTCCTTGAATTAGGAATATCCTATGGTACAATTTTGTCTTTTTATACATCAACCACAAATATGTTCTTAGTTATATCCTCCTTTAATTCCTAGAGTTCATAGAATTCCTTGTCATCATGTGTAGGTGACTTACAGAATTTACAATACATGTTTTGTTAAGTCTTTATGTATTGCTTTAAAAGATGAAACTATGAGGTTGCATGCCCTACCACTCTTCATATCTAATATAATGACATATTAACTCATGGGAATTCATTTTTATGATGCCCTTGTTGCCCAAACTCTATGCACTAGATATCTGACTTCGGTCTCTCAAACCTTCCTTGAAACTAATCCAATATGCTAAAAATATTTTTCAAGGTACTTTATACCTTAGATGATGGTACAAATACATCACCATACTCTTCAATCTACTCTATCCAAATCATAATAGTTATAGTATTAGCTTTATCTCCAAATTGATTTTTGAGCCATGGAAAATCTGATCCTTCGTCATAAAATTTTTACAAACCAAGAATCTTTATCTTTATCAATAAACTATACCTTATTCAAGACATCAAAAAATATGTGATCATAGTCACCAATAGTCTCCCAAAGTCCTTGCTAGATCTCCTTCAAATCTTGGATCATCTAGTTTGAACTCTTCTTAATGTTAAACTCTATGATAAACTAGTTATTAACATCATCTAGGGATGCTCTGGCTATGTTTTAATTAAAGATGAAATCCATTACACATCCACCAAAAGCATAAATCAGTTCAAACTTCTTGATATTATCATTGGTGATTAATTTTTCCTACCATTTCATGTCATAGGTAATTAATTACTATTCAAGGTCTGCAAACCTATCATAAAGAACCAAGTGTATAAAATCACCCAACTGTACTACCATAATAGGTTTTCTTATTGACAACATAATTTATTATGTTGTGACTGACATAAAAGATGGTTTTGGTTTTGAAAATTTTTGCACATTTGGGGATGAATCCTAATATGGTGGAAGTTGTGTTATCTCCTTTGCTTTTATGGCTATGGAGGTTAAATATATATTTATGTCATTTCCTTCCTCTTCTTATAAAACATAATTTTTTGTAATGAAATCCTTAGCCTACACAAGGATTAGAGGATCTATCTTTGAAGTAAGCAATGTTATGATGCTTTTCTTTTATTGGTCTAAGAAATTCTATGCAACTTCATGATATGTAGCCTTTTTTACTTTTAGAGTTATTTTATTAACTTCTATAATTGGTCCTTACCAAGTATCATCATCTAAAGTGATAGGGGAATTATTTCAATTTTGAAAAAAATATGGACTCAAGAGATGTGTGATTCCTTAGGAGCTGATCCTTACCTCCAAAGATGTATCTCCTGAAACTTGAACCTATACTATATCTACGACTATAAGGTAATCCTCGATGTTCTTTCTAGAATAACCTTCTAAAAACTATGAAATTTTATTCATATTTTCTACTTTATACTACTAACTTCTTCTTTTATATATGCTAAACCCTCATCATTTCCTTTCCCTCTATCTCTTCTTGGCCTAGGCTCTTCTCTATATTTTTCTTCACTGTACCTTTCTCCTTGTCATCTTATCTCATCCAAATCACCAACGATACTTATCCTCTTCCTTCTATTCATACTTTCCTAAAGTGTAATCTATCTATTCCATCTTATCTATCATCTCAACTCTCTTTCTAACTCTAGAGTCTTTTTCCAATCCTTCTCCTATGGATTCTCCATGCTAGACCTAGGTTAAAGATATATCTTTTCATCTTTGATTCACTCTCATATATCTCTCACTCACCCCCATATGCCCAAAATGAATACTTTATATTATCAAGACTGCACACTATGTCCTTCTCAATAGTCAACATTTTGATCAGTGTTAGGAGTCATTACACAAATTTTCCTCTAATTCCTCTTAGAAATTGATCCTTCATTACATCAAAGGAAAAACATATTTACACTGGTACGTATCCAATAATTAATTTCACAATTCTAATTTGTCTCCAAATTATGCAATTATTCTATCTTCTCCTCAGTCCACATAATGGTGTCAGTTGCTCATGGTAAAAAATAATGACATTTAATTCAAGCCAATCAATCAACTAGTAAGCTCGATAATTCACACCAAAAGATCTCATAAATTTCATTGTGGAGGTGTTCTTTTATAATCTCCCTTGAGGTACACTCAATTATTTGGCCATATTTCTCTATGAATTCAAAGAGTTTATGGTTTAACCATCTCTCCACCTCTCTTTGGGTTGGTAACCATTGCAACATTTCCATGCTCACTGTACCATTGTTATTAAAGGTTCCTGAGTTACACCAAAACATGCTAATTATGGGGATAGGGTGTGCAAAGTGATATAGATATATTACAAAATGGTTTAATTAGGACTGGAATCCATATATAAGGTTTATCATACATAAATATACTAGTCTAAAGGTTTAACACATGATGGAACTATTTACAGATAAATAAATTGATGCATCTGAGCAATATAATAAAAGAAATAATTATCATAACATAGGAAACTCTATGATTATATTGATAAAAAACATAAATACTTAGAATTCATAGTTAAAATATCTAATACCAAAGATTATAATAAGGAAAACCTCATAGATCAGTGTCAAATTCTATCAATACTTTGTGTGAAAGCTTTCTAAGAATAATACTCACCATTCTATTACTCACATACATGACAAAACCAACATAATCATCAATCATTCTATTACATTCGTTACAAACACTTATAGGTACTATTTCCTATAGTTGTAACTTTTAGATTTACCATGCTAAAAATAAATCTCCATATCACATTCAGTAAAATCTTGACCAACATGGAGAATCCTGTAACAACTCCTAATAACCCACAAACAAAATACAACTATAATTACCATAGGATGTTCTCATACATACAGACAAATTTACATTTACCATTTACTGCTAACAACCCATCTCCCTTGTCTATACTAGTCATCTTATTAAGTTTGTAGTCATACTTTGGTCCTCATCCACATTGGTAAAATATTATTTACATATCAAGGTCCTCATCACTAGCTTGCTTGTATCTATTCAAGTTTGAGTCATATCGTTAATCACAATCCTATCATCATCTCATCATATTTGAGTTGATCATCTTAGTCTTGAGCTAGTCTTAATCTAAACAATCCCTAGTTGAAATAAATCTCTTGTGCTAGTCTATCCCCCTATCTAATCCTAGAGCTTGTCATATTTCACTTAATCAAACTAAGTCAAAATAGTCAAACTCTAGCTCACATCCTAATTTGGTCTACTCAATCTTGTCTTACTTCATCAAACATCACATCATGTCAAAATATCTGATCAAGCTTAAGACTTGATAAATAAAACCTTTATCCAATTTTTTTCCACACATCCCATCTTCATCCCTTGATCTATCCATTCAATCCCACACACTTGTTTGTTAGGGCTAGTGAACCACATCATATGTACTCTCTTTTATCTTTATCCATGGCACACAAAACAAATTTTGTTAATACCCTGATTAAAAAATGCCTTATAGACAATAGGTATATCTTCCTCTCTTACCTCATTGAGATGAGCACTACATGTCCTATAGACTTTGACCCTATCCACCCAACATTACCTCCAATCCTCACCCATCCACATTTAACAACTCCTAGTCTTCACACCACCCAGTTCCATTCAAATCCTCTATCCATTAGTCATAGTCACTCATCTACACCTTCTTACACTATCAAAGGGATTCTAATACTACCAACCTCATATATTAGTCCACCTACCCAATCATGTCAACAACCATCTAATACAAATTATAATGCTTCCACATCTAAGTAACAAAATGAAGAGTGTCCCTATAGTTCTCTTCCTATATCTTTAGAATCCCTTTTCCAACAACTTGTTACCGCTAACATGATGGTCTATCCACCTATTTGACACATTAATCATACTAAGCCTAAGAACTCTTAGTATAAAGATAACCAATACTATGTATATCATCAAACCTAGGGGCATACCATTAACCAATGTTATAATTTTCAAAATTATGTCCAAGACCTCATCAACTATGGTGACATTAAAATCAAGAATGAATCAAATGAATCTACATCCCTAGGTAAATAAGAGGAGGAATTCCAAGATTCCATTCCTAATGATGATCAATCCTTTCCCTTTCTAAACCAAGGTCAAGGCACCACATCCATCTTCCCTGGTCACTTCATATTTGACAAATCCTCCATAAAAAATGATTCTATTCCCCATGAACCTAGTCCCCCCTTTCTCACGAGTCTTTCCTCCATGGGCATATGTTTGGAAATTCCATTATTCCTCCATAATATCCCCTTCATCCATCATATGAAATACCCCATAGTGAGATGTCACTTATGGAAAATGAATCTTCTACTAGAAGTATTGCATCTTGTATGCCAGAGTCATCATCAGAGTCAACACATGTATTATCTACACTAGGATCATGTTTAACACCAATATCTAAATAAGGTTACTCATCAAGAACATCATCCCTCATAGATTTTACAACATATGATGATAATCAATCACAATGCCTATCCTTTTGAAGATACCTCCAATTAAGATGATAATCAATCACTAGACATATCTTTTGATCCCAATTAGGATGATGAAGACATAGCAAAGTTTTTACAAGTTTTATCTAATGAAGATAGTAAGAGGGAATCTGATCCTACCTTAGATACATGTAATAAATATAGTTTTAGTGATCCATTTACTGATCTTGAGGAAATTTTCTTTGATGTCAAAATTGGGTCTCTAAAGAACCCCTATGAGGACCTTGTTGACCCATCACCACTCATTAAACTAATCCTACCATCTCCATCATCTTCATCCCTCAAATTACCATTTCTTACTATGAATGATCACTTAATCACCTCCCTCTATAAGAATGAATATGAACATCTATCATTGGACTCTTCCTCAAGCAACATAATATGTGCCATAAATGTATAGGTCTAAGACCATATTAAAAAATTTAGTCATAATGATCAAATCATATTTGATCCAACAATTCAAAATCAAGAAAATTCAAATCATCATCCTAATAAAAAATAATCTTCCCTTATTGAAACCATCCTTGAGGCACTAAGGAACCATCAAAGTGATAATAATAATCTATCAAGTCAAAAATCCAATTCCTTTAGGGGATAGTCAAGATATAATCAAGTCTAAAGATCAAAATAATGTGAAAAACACTATCATTACAGCTAATAATCCTTCATATAATTTGATAAAATAATAATTGCACAATCCATAAGTCTTAGACCTTTTGAAGTCTTTTGTTATATGGCACCAATCAAATGTGGAATGTCCAATATCTCCAATGGTGTATGCGACTATTATTCCCACCTCCTAATCATACATCAAGCATCCCCATCTTGATTTTATCTTACATTCAAAACCTATACATCATCATCACATCCAAACCCTAAATCCACCCATTACACACATCACCTTCTTGGGAAACATTATCTCTCATAGGGGTGATGAAGACACCTGGTCTGGATGTCTGGAGAGGTCTCAATAAAAAGTCAATGAAGGTCATACATACATAAATACATCCATCATCGATAACATGCTCCTAGCATCACATATATACACAATAGGTCTCAGTTAAAAGATTAATAAAACATTTGTATCTTGTATCTTGCCCACCTCTAATAAATCAAGATTTTAAAAATTCAAAAAATAAAAAATAAAAAAGTAAAAAAAATAAAAAAAATCATTCATCTAATGGTGAAAACTAGTCTTTTATCACCTTAGGAAAGTACTATGATGAAAACCAATTTTCAACATCATGGTAAAATAATCCATTATCTGCATCATAACTCAATACTTGGGGGCATCCATTTCATCCACATAATATCCCTTGTCAATCCCATCCTTGTCTATCTTATCCCTTAGTCCATTACTCCTACCCATCATCTGCTATCATATAATGTATCCTATTATGTCCATCATTTATTCCAATATTAAACTTCATAAGGGAGGTCTAATATGTCTTGAGAAATGTTTTGGAATCATCTTGGCATATCCTCCAATGGACACTCAGGCAATTATATAACTAGTTCCTTCATGATGTGGTCATTGGCTATCCCTAACCCATTATTCCATCATAATTATATTAATTTTATAGACTTGGTATTCCCTTTGTTAGTTACCCCATTTATATATTGTACATACATATTTAAAAAACCCTAAAAATGATAAATTTCACAAAAATCTCAAAACCATCTAAGTTGTCTTGTCTTGTGTTGTCTTTTCATACATATCTTGGTCATTTTGTCCTATGTCCTAAGTCATACATATCATATTATCATATTTTATTATCATCTTAGCTTATCATATATCCTAAATATCCTAGCTAGTCTTATCATTTTATCATCTTACAGTGTCTCAACATCCTAATCATCTTGTCTTATGTCTTCTGCATCCTCATCTTAATCAAAGTCCCTAGTCTACTCTAGGTCTATACCTTATCCAAATATCCTTAATATAAATTAATATCACACCATAATGACCAACTTAGTCTAACTCATCACCTGATCAATCATCTCATTGACTCTCATTAAGATAATTAGACAAGACACAATGACACTACATGTAGATACTTGTGTGTGTTACTTGTATGCTCTATGTTGTTTGACTTGTTTGCATGTATAAAAATGATTGTCTTATTGATCATTTGTTCATATATGTTTATTTTTGGTATTGCATCATATATATTTTTGTCTATTTGGTAATGAACGAGGATTTTATGTTGACACTAAAAGTGAAAATGATGATTTTGTTAGCAACCCAAGTTGCACCCATTTGAAGGAGATTGTTTAATTTTGCTTCAAACTTAGACTAACATGGGATTGGCCTAAAAGTTATGGGTTACCTATAGTTAGACAAAACCTCTAGGTTATGGGGATATCTCCCTTAATATATCAACTTAAAATCTTCTTATAAGACCTACTAATGTCAGAATGAAAAGGGTTAGGATAAAAACTTGAAAAGAAAACCTACACTAAGGGTGGTGATGCACCAATCTTCACTTATGCTCTCTTAACTGATCTTTAAGAACACTTATAATTCTAATGAAAATAAGTAACTAACAAAGAATTTTGACATAGTCCTAAACATGAGTATTTCATATGGAGGTTAGGTGAAAGGTCTACAATTTTAAGGTAAAATAATTAAGGTCTGCATGAGACACTATAAATCAACTCACTCTTTAACACAACTTCTGCCTATAAACACTTCATTTGAACTACATAGGGTGATATGATAAAATTAGGTGAAATAAATTACCTAAAAAAGAATATAAACTTCATACTTTTATATAAATCAATAATCATAACACACACTAATGCTAATGAAGAAGTCTACAATAGTTTTTTCTCTATAGATTCAAGGTGCAAGATACAATGTTGGCAGAGCTTTGCTACACCCAATTGAAGGATGATAATAAAAGACTCAATACCTAAATATATAGAGTTATACATAATAAATGTAAAGGAATATAAGTATATAAGAGACCATGAAGAGGTTGTAGTGGCCATGCAATAGTTACAATAGTCTCCCTCACTCTGATATATGTTGCTTGAGTGGATAGGTGCCTTAAATGAGATATTTGGAGCTTTGATGTCTAATTTTAGTAAATTTTAACCCATGAAAATTCCATGAACACCACCTTTATCCAATTACCTCTCCATTCATCAGTTACCAACATTGAAAGAGGTTTAATTGGGCCTCTTCCATGAGGTATTAAGTGGCTACCCATGCCTTCAAATTGACCATGTTCAAGAAACTACCCAAATTATTCATAATGTCCATGGTCATGGAGCTTGTATAATTCAAGGGGAAGTTATAGATGTCTTAATATGTCTCATTAACTTAATGATGACCTTATACACCCATTATCACCTTCATCTTGTTGGTTAAGTAGGCCTTATGAGCTAGTATCCCAGTCTTCTATCCATCCACTATTTGGATGACTTTGATAGTTAAACCAAACCTTTAATATATCTAAATAGTCTTGAATCACACTTTAATTAACCTTATACATCATTATATATACCTTTAAAACATCTCACACTTTCTAACTTATCCTTGTTGCATGATTATGCCATCTTGACTAACTTTACAGACTAGTTAATTAGTGAAGGTTGGCAGAGGCATTTCTAAGTAAGTGAATACTTCATGATTTTATGATGTGAAACAAGCCTCAAACTAAAAATTCCAATGATTAGGAACCTATGGTCATATTTTGTACTTCATCTCATGCTCAAAACCTTGAAAACTTATACTTTCTTAAAGTGTCTATACACTGTATGTACATAACAATACCTTAGTAAAAGCCTCTTATGAGTGGACAATATGATCCAGATGTTTTTCAAGTGGTTCCCATGCATATGAATGGATTTTATTCTAGATATCTCTAGTTAGATCTATTGGCATGTTATTGTCATTGATGTCAAAATGGTACAACATGTAAAGGAATAATGGTCATTGATGTCAAAGATTTATCATGTCAAGATTGTACTGTCAAGGTTGATGTCAAAGGTGACTAAGGATAAATGATAGTATGTGATATTTTAAGGTAAATAAGCATGTTACTATTGATGAGAATTATCATGAGTGGTGTGAGCATGGAAGGTATAGGTCATGGAAGATGTTTGAAGACAACTAATGTTTGCATAGGAAGCATGATGTATAAAGAGGTATATACAAGTCATTAATGTCATGCTATGAAGAGGTATGTGTAGAGGAATGTATTACATAGTGTGGCATAATCATGACCTAAAGAGTTTCAAGGTAAGCCATGTGATAGGATGCATTTGAAGGCAAGAGAAAATTTTAAGGCAAGAGAGAATTTGAATGCAAGAGATACTTTGAAGGAAACTAATGTGTTATGGTTTCATGAAGGTACATGTAAAGGTGTCAAAGGTGTTTAGGTACATGAAAGAGATATGTCTAGTCATGTGAAGCTTGGTCATGTGGTTTTTAGGTCTATATGATACTATAGAAGTTTTTTGTCATCAAAAAGAGAATGGTGAAGTGATATGAGTTTTTTTTATGTCTTATTTATTCTTTTTTGATGTTTTATCAAGGTTATGACATGGAAGGAACAGGTCAAGGTGTCAAGTGCGTTGAAAGCTTGAGCCCAATCATGGAATAGTGAAGGTATGTGTTGGTGGCATGATAAGGTGATTAAAATTAGGAATATGAGAGATTTTATGTAATTATTTGAACATGTGATTGAGGTGTATAATCATAATTTAGAGTGTCAAGATGAGCCTACAAGGCTAGGACCTTTAGATCAAGTCTGCACCTAGACCACTCCTAGACCCTACTTGGCCTAATGAGGCATGAAGATTAGTTTTCAAGGAAATTTTGAATATGTGAGAATGGATATAGGTATTATATGTTGTTTTAAGCATGTTCACAAATTTTTAGACCATGGTTTGAAGTAAATTTCATGAAACACTATTTTAGGCTTTCTCAAGTTTATAGAATCAAGTCTCAAGACTTAAAAATCACTTTCAAACATTCATTAGCATGTGTAACCTCTACATGGGAACCTAATATATTAAGGAGAGATTGGGAAGGGTCATATCTAAGATCTCCAAGCATTGGTTTTGGATTTAATGGGAAGTCCTTTATGAACAATCATTAACACCAAAACTATGTTAAACCTCCCTAAAACCCTAATAAGGACCTAATGTGAAATATATTATTCAAAACATCCTAGAGTGGTCTAAAATTAATATAAAAACTATTGTATCATGTATTGAAATCTCCTAGGTACCTCCAAGTGGTGTTGGTTAGTTAGATGAGAGAGAAAATGTGTAGTTACAGGTTTATTTATGAAGAATTTATTGTAGTAGTCAAAAGTTACATTGGTCAAGAAAAGAAAATGGATGGAATAAAGAGATAGATATCTATACTACATACCCATTAAGTTTTATGGATATTTTATACCCTTTAAGTATGCTAAAATAGTTGTCCACGTTAGCTAGTTGCTAACATGCCTAATGGTGTAAATACTGTAAAACCCAGACAACAATGAGAAGATGAATTAGAATGTGTTTTCATGATAGAATGATGAAACCAAGTGAATGTATATGTTAATTATGAATTTTAATTCATGTATATTATTTGAATAATTTTTATGGGTCAATGAATATGGTGAAAAGTTGTTCACGAAATGACATGTCTGGTTCAATTAGGTCTATGAGATATAAGGTCATGATATTGGTCTGAAAGACCAATATTTTGATGTTAGAACATATGATTTTTGTGTTTGAGGATGTATTTATGATATATAATAAAAATTTTCATGCATAATGAGTCATTTAAAGTGTCTACATAGGTGTTTTAGGTCTAAATCACCATGATTATGTTTTTGAGTATACTGGCAGTTCTAAGTGAGTGAGTTGCAGAGATGATTTTGAAGTCTTAAGCTCTGACTAAAAGTGTCTAATAAATTTTTAAATTAAAATAATGCCATTTATATTATTTATATGCCTTTTTTTTAATCATTTTTGAGTGATTTAAGTGTGTTTGATCTTCAATATTGAAAGGTAGACTTTTTAGTGTACGTAGGTCTAATAGGACTGAGTACTGTTTAAGTGTTTCATGAAGGATTTGGTTGTAAAAGGTGTTATGTATATTATAAGATGTTGGATAAGGTATATTTTAGTTACTTGTTAAAGTATATCAACATGTATGAAGGTTTAATTCTTTCCAAGGGATCAAATGGTAATGTGTTGATAACAAGGCCAAATGCAATTAGGTCTCCATGAGACTTAAAAATGAAATGAGGCCTAATTGAGTCATGAAAGATAAAAAGGGAATAAAATGTCATTTTAATATTGTTTATGATATGTAATAAGACATGTTTTATGGCTAAACTAAAATGTTAAGGGTGTGTGGGCAACCAAGTGATATATGAACAAGAGATGAGTATATATATAAGGCATTTTTAGGCCTATTTGAGTAAGCTTAGAGGAAGCAAATGGATTGATAAATAAATGAGCATGAGGAGGTTAGATAACAAGTTTTAAACCCTAATTGGATAGTATACAATAATTTCATGAAGACAATATAGGTTTTATATAGTTAAAGATCAAGGTCATATGACTTATTCAGTCTTGAAGAGGGTTAGTTGAGTAAAGAAGCCTAGAGGCAGTTTTGAGAGAGATCAAGTAGAGTAGAGCTGAAGGAGCGATAATTTATTATTAAGAGGATATCAGAGTTGTATCATAGATGTGTTCTTGAGTCATGATAGTGGATAGATAAGACATAGATATGAGTGGAAGAAATAAGGTTGATTGTCTAAGTTAGTGCTTGGTGAAAGAGGGATTTGAAGCTTCCTTGTAGGTTGGTTCTTACAGAATTGGTCTTGGTTGATTGTGTGATTAGTCAAGAGGGAGTTGGATATACCTTGTAGGTTGGTGATTATATAAGTTTCTTATTATTAAGTTTGTGCTTGGTGATAGGGGGTTGTTACCTCCTATCAAGTAGGTGCTTGCTAAAGTCAAGTGGGTGATTGATAAATTTGGGGTTGGTGCTCAACTAAATTTGATACATTATCTTATAGGATAGTTTGTCCAAGATTTGTTTTAGTGGGTTTTATTTCCCATAAGGGTTTTTAACATATGTGATGTGTTATCTTTTTTCATGATCATGTGATTGGCTCCTAATGTATTTTCAGATCAATGTGTTACTTATATAGTTCATATATGAGTGGATGTAATTTATTAAAAGTTTTTGAAGATTGATTCACCCCCCTCTCAGTCATTGTGCTTCTAACAGGGTCCTTATTAGGGTTTTAAATAGGTTAAATAGTGTCTAAGACTCTTAATGATGGTTTATATAGGTTAGGGCCTTAAACTTTGAACCAATTTCACTAATCTCTTATAGACAAAGACCCTCACCTCTTCTAAAGTACTCAAACTCCCATGCATAAGTTCCATATAATTGTGAGCATGTGAAGTTATCTCTCAGGTGATAATCATGCATTCTAAGTAGTCTATAGGTGCTTTAAAATTAGAATGACTAGTTATAGGAATTACCCTATAACCTAAAGTGACCTACACTTCTCAAACACCTTGACGATCTTTCCCATGAATATTTGAAGTGTCCTCTAATCTCATTTTTCCCTCTGCTCTACATCTTATGTGGCACTATCTCAATGAAGGTGTTACACCAACATGTCTAACTATAATGTTTTTGAGTTTTGGACTTAACATGGAGTTTTGAGGCACCTACCCACTTCCCCTGACATGAAGATCACCTTTGGGGTTTTTTAGAGTACCTATGTTGGCATCATCAATCCATTTACCTTTTGTGGTATGCAATAGTGTCTCTCACTTAGATACTCAAGTATATATACAAGGGTAACCAGTAATAAATGTTCTTTTAGGTGGCCATTGTGATATTATTTAGGAACTTTTAGACCCTCTCTTACCTTAGAAACCCATGGCATATGCAAAACCTTCTCAGTTCCTCTCTTATAGGCTTGAACTAGCTTTCTTAGGCCTGATCCATACAACATAACCCTTTCACAGGCCAATAAATAGGTCATTTGAGTGATAAAAATATCTAAGGAGACCTTTATGACCATTTCCTATCCAAAATACTCCATTTGATTTCATTTTGAGGCATAAATCTATCATCAAGTAACATCTAGGGTTTAGGAAGGGTTGTGAAGGTCCACCATCTTAACGATGGTTCATACAGTAAAAACATCCATATTAAAACTTATTGTCATGAAATATTATCCCATTAACTCCTTCATCTCTCATAAATATCTTGGGATACCATTCAAAGAGTGTGTGGATATAGTAGAGGTGTGACTCAAGCTTTTTATTGAGAAATTTGAGCAGGTTAACTTCTTAGTGTTCATTCATAAAACTAAGACCCTCAACTAATATAATTATTTTATGTATTTTGAGTACATAGGGGTAATTAAGTTTCACAAATATCCCTAGGCATAGGTCCCTCTATGATGAAAGGTATGAGTGCTTGAATATGTAGCTCGATAGGCCTACTCAAGAAAATGGAGCTTAGGGAATAGTTGAAACCATTATGAGATAACTCATTACACTCCCATACCTCAAATGTGTTATCCAATGTTTGAAACATCCTCCCACACATAACACATTTCATTGAACTTATTTTGAGGTCTGGATTTGCTATGAGGTGGAGGTAGGGTCTTGAGACCTAGGTGAGCCTTTAAGTGCTATAGGGCTAGATTGGGTGTTGAAACTCTTAACTCTCCTATGGATGCATCAGTATATCTCATGTGCCATAAAACCTCCTTCAATCCAAACTCTACCTCATTCTCATGTTTTCATCTACTCAGACCTCTTGTCAACCCTTCTCCTTCCTGTAGACTACCTTGATCAACATTGCCTAGTGTATAGGACTACAGTAGCTGATGTTTAAAACAACTTATTTTAATTATTATAAGGGTGTAATTAGAGTCAAAACATCATGTTTTAATTTTTATTATAGCCATAAGGATCATGTCCTCTAATCTTGTCAACACATCTACATACATAGTCATATATAAGTTTGTGTGCGCTTGGTCTACAACCCAGACCAAATAACTTCCTCACTCAATAGAACTATCAGGTAGGGAATTAAGGTGTTTGATGTGTATTTACCCCACAAAGATTCTCCTTTTATATATTATATACATTTAAACTCTCATTGGTCTAACACCTTCACATCATACACAATCTTGAATAATTATGTGAGCCTTACACAACCCAAATACACTCCTATAGATCTCTCTACCTTTTGGTGAGGTGACCCTAATGCTTTACCCTTCCTCTTAGTTTGAACCTACTCCCTTTATGTGTAGATATTGTTTCATGCATAGGCTAAGGGTATAGACTGACAATATCATTTTTAGTACTATATGAACCATGTATACTAACTGATAAGGGGTCTTTAGAGCAAGATTTTGAGTGAGGAGAGAAAGAGACCTCCATATCATACTCAATGTCCCCATGAATTTCTTATGTTCCAACCCATATCTATAAGATAGACACTTTTTTAGTCATCTACTTCATTTATGTGGTCATGATGTCACCATATAGACTTGAAGGACTTAACAAAGGTGGATTTAGGTCATTTCTTATTGGTGGTCATTTGCTTTTTCAACAGGGCATATAGTTATATGGCTCATTCCTTCTGACCTGATGGTTCTTAACAACCCTAAGGAGTATTTAGGCCTTAATACCATGACTTGGACTTGGGTGGGGGGGTGGATGGATATGGGTGATGATAGTGGTGTTATATGGAGTTTGAAAATAGATTATAGGGCTTACAATAGAGGTGGAATGATAGTGTAAAGGTTATCAAATGGTAGAGGTTATTTTGTGGCTTGAAATGAACTATGAACACCCACCCAAGACAATATAAAGGGACCTTAGACACCCACATGCATATAATTAAAAAAACACAAAACTTTGGAGGCCATCAAAAGGCATATACAGCAAGAAAATGAATCCTCAGACTTTCTAAAAAACATTAACCTTCACTAAATAACCTTAACTTATGATAAAAAAGTTGTGAAGGTGTTTGAAGGTAGATTGGTATTTTATAGGCATGCGGGGGCTATTGTGAAGCTTGATAACTTGGTGAGAAGGATATATAGGTGTGAATGCAACATTACATGATATGTTTCATTGTGTTTTGACAACTTTAAGGTCACTATTATATAGTTTACTACCCTCTTATGCCAATTAAACCCACATTTTTAGGTTACATCACTTATAAATATGATTTTAAAAGGGTGGAAACTATCTAAGCATTTAAGTTGATGTAAAGAGATTGGAGTATCCTCAAGAAATAATGATTAGACCTTAAAACACCATTCACCTTCAGATATATGCACTATATTCTCTTTTTCATCACTAAAACCTACTTGTATTCTAAAAACACTAGTAGTTTGGATGTTTCACATTCTTACATGCCCACATGTGTGAACCAAATGCTGAGGAGGCCATGGAAAATCTATGAAAGACTTGAGGAACTAGGTATAATCATCATTTTGATTAAGCAAACCATAAATTCAATGAAACCATCGTTATTTTACCTTGTGTAGATGAGGGTGATGGCCAAATCACTTAACTTCTTAGTTAATGTTCATAAATCTTAGAGGACTCAACATGTAACCAACATGTTTGGAAGATGACCAAGTTTACTTTCTCTAGCCAAGAGCTTAGACCCTCTTTCTCTCTCCTATGTATGAATTGAGCATAAACCTAAAGTGATTTCCAAGCCTACCAATGAGATCAATCTAGAATATGGATCAATTTTGGGCTTCTAAAACACTAAAACACTCTGATTTCTTCCATACATGCTAGTAGTGAACTCCCCTTGCAGATCCCTAATTCTAATTATGCTAGTCCATAATGTGTGTATCTATACCACTCAAAAAACTCTCAAAACTTGATAATTCACTATGTTTTCTCATTTTTTAGACCATAATCCATTATTGGTATGTAGGATGAGGTAAAATAGGAGTTAGTTGATATATGAAAGCTCATGGTATGAACTAAGGAGTTGAAGAGGTATGTTTTAGCACATGTGGGGCCCATTTGGTGGGAATTTGGTGTTGACTTTTGTGAAAATGGGATCATTAGTGCATGAAATGCTTTAGGATATGGCCTAATGAAGTTCATGATGTCTCGTTAAGATGTTGATGGTGGTTTGGTGGCCTTTCAAGGTCAAGTGATACACATTTAAGGTTAAATATTTTCCTTTTAGACCATATACATGACTTAAAGAAGGGATTTAAAGTAAATATAATTTCAAAACATATGAAAATACCTTATTAACTTATAAGGACTTAAATTAGGCCCCAATACACCTTCATAACATTCTTAAAATCTTGTAATTAAACCATACCTTTCATATCTTGCATATACAAGAAGAGTTCATGATGACTCATCAACTGCATCATTAAATCATCTCCACCAAGGTACTTTTGGATTATTAAGGCTAATTAAAAAACTATTTTGGACCTTCATACATGATTAAACACTATGAGTACACTTGACACAATTTTGAAACATGAGGTAGGGGTAACCACTATGTATTTCATGACATAACTAGATAATAGATCGGTTGCATTTGAAAAGATAACTAGTGATCTATTTTGAATTGTCCTAACTCACCAAGAGATGTAAAAACCATGAGGTCTTATGGTGGAATAGGTTTAATACGGATTAGTTTTATCTCTTTCTATACCTAAGGGAAAAAATTGGTTAGCATTTTTGGTGACTCAGCTGGCTTGACCTGCCTACCAGTCAATTGAACTCAAAATCTCTCTTTGCTTATCATTCATGGCTAGATAGAACCCCTTGACTACACAATAACTTTGAATATTACCTTGAATACCTAAAAAACCAAAAAAACACAACAAGGCACCAAATATTAGAATATAGAATAATAAATATGCATAACGACAAACAAATATAACAAACTAATAACTACCAAGCATGTGCAACAACACTTAGAGGAAAGAACTAGCTACTATGTACAAGAGGACTTGGTGTTTATAATAAAAATATTTGAGTAACATCCCATTGATATGGATAGGAATTTCCTCACCACTAAATTTGGATAATTGGAAAGCATTAATCTCATTACAATTGGTAATTATGTATGGCCTACTCTAAAGACTCCCAAATTTTGAATGTGTACCTGGCTTGGCACAATCCTTATCCCACTTAAACACAATGTCACCTTATTAAAAGGTATGAGGCTCTATTTTAAAATTATATTTTGACTTAGTCTTGGTTTTACCACATATCATGAATATAACTATCCATTATCACTTCTAAATCCATCAACTCATTCATCCTCACTTACATTGCATAATCATCCATGATCTCAAGCTAGTGTGCAAGTTCTAAGGCTAGAAGCTCAAGTGAGATGGGAAGATTTTATTCTCTACCATAATTAATGAGATAAGGAGAATTAAAATTATAATTATTAGGATTAATTATATCTTTTCACAAGGTAGTCCTTAACTTGGTGTGCCACTCTCTTTGACTGTCTTCTATTGTCCTTTTTATAATCCTAATCAAGTTCTTATTGGTGGACTCTACTAGTACATTACACTATGGATAGTAGTTGTATTAATAATTGAGATATATTACATGATTAAGGGACCAATAAAATACTTTATCACTACTAAAGGCCATGTAATTATCTGATATAATTGTGGAGGGGACTCCAAACCTAGTCACAAGGCTGCCATAAAACTCCAAAATTGAGTTCTCATTTGATTCTTTGAGTGCAGTTGCCTCCACCCACTTGGTAAAGTAGTCATTATCTATTTTAAACCACTTATTCCCAAAACTATATGAGATATGAATCATACATATTAATTCTTATCCCCATTATAAAAAGGGCTAATAAATTTGGATGGGTTTTAGAGCAAGGCAACTAGTCTTTGCTTGTTGGTAAACATGGCACATTTGGGACACCTACTAACCCAAGAATGTGAGTCTATGAATAAGGTGGTAAAAAAATATATTACTCTTATGAAATTTTATGTTGTGGTTTTGAATTCAAATTTCTCACCTACAAGCCCATCATGAAACTACTCCAAAAGTTTATCTACTTGACTAATCTCCACACATCTTAGGAATATGCCCCCAATGTCCTTCTTGAAGAGTAATTAATCTACCAAGATGTAAGGGATGGATTTAAGTCTTATTTTTTTCCTAATTATCCTATTTAATACCATAGGACATTCTCCCATTTGGAGTAACTTTACTATGTTTTGGGTCTAGCTAGAAGGAGTCATGGTTGTAGTTGCTTGTTGGTTATCTTGGACTACCAAAACCATCTCTTTCTCCTCTTTATAATATAATACAAGGTGATAAAAAATTCCTCTACCTATGATAAACTTGGTAACCCTTAAATATATTTCATACTCTATTCACTTAGTCACCCAACCAACCCTCTTCTCATTCAAATCCCCATTGAGTATGAAATACTTTCAAAGATCTTATTGTTAGAATCTAAACTTATTTAGGCCTCTCATGACAGTAATAAAATTATTTTAAATTAATGTATACATCTCCTTATATGCTTCCAATTCTTGACTAAATAAATTAATAGGATGCTCTAGTCTTTCACCATTTTGTTGCATGAACATAGCAGAAATAGTATTACTTGTAGAGAAGGCATACATGAAGAAATATTTTATAAAGTCAGGGTTGAGGAGGTGGGAGCTTGGTAAATTTAATAATTAATGGAATAAAAATTTATTTTACCCTCTTTTTTACATGAAAATTCCTTATGTTTCTTGAGCATGTGAGTTAGTGGTCTCACCAATTCCTACAAATCCTAGAATGAATCTTCTGATGAAGTTGATTTTGCCCAAGAAACTTTGTAATAACTTATTTTGTTTGGGTAAGGAAAAATAAAGGATTTCCCCTATACTCTTAGGGTCAATAGAGAGGACATATTTTGACATAATAAGTCCTAGAATTTAGCACTCATAGACTACAAATATACATTTTTTGGGGTTCAAAGAGACCTCAAACTACCTGCACCTGTTAAACACCAACCTTAAATGTGGCATGTGATCATTAATATCCTTTAAAAACACAATGATTTCATCAATATATATGAGCACCATCTCATTTATGAACCCTTGGAAGGCCACATACATTGCCTTTTGGAAGGTATCCCTTGTATTGGATAGTCCAAAGGGCATATTCATGTATGCATAAGTACCCCAATTGGTTGTGAAGGAAATTTTATGTCTATCCTCCTCCCTCACTAATAATTGATTATATGTAAAGCATCCAAAAATAAGATAGAACATTTGTAAACCTATAACCCTCTGAATAATCTAATCCATTAATGGTAGTGGGTAGTGATCTCTTAGGGACACCTTGTTGAGATCTCTAAAATCCACACAAAAATGTATCTCCCAATTCTTCTTCCTCATAATTAAAATATTTTACACCCATGAAGAATGTCTGATGGGGAAGATAATCTTTGATTTAATAATTTTTGTCAACTCCTTAATATTATCTCAATTTTTGAGTTAACTGGCCTTTGCTTATGCCTCACCAGTTTGGAATTCTCTTCTAATTCTATGGTATGTTAGGCCAACCTAGGTTAAAACCATTTCAAGTCATGATATTCAATGAAAAGACATCTATAAAATATTTTCACAATGATATGAAGGCTTCTCTTTCTTCTTTGGTGTTCACCTTCCCTAACTTGAGTAACTTGTCCTTAAAGATGAAAACCTTCTCATAATGTTCCTCTTTGGTTTAGATGCTTACCTTGTCCTTCCTCAGATAATAATACTAATTAAATATACTCTTCAATGTTACCAAGCACTTAGGCATCTCATTTGTCCTCAGTTAGAAAATTTAATCTCCATATTGATGTTACAGCCTGCCTTGATTCTTTGAGTAGAATTTTGCCTCATATTGTAATAAGTAAGAAATAAGCCTATCACTTTCAAAAAAATTCCAACTAACCTCATTATCAAGGACTGAGGGATTACACACCACTTTTATTTGGGACTACTATTTGATATATTTGACCCCATCACACATATCATAATGTTCTCCAATGGAAGCTAACTGGTTTGTATGTTGATTGCCCTTCCTAGGTATGGAGTGAATGTCAAAGGCTTATAAGTCCTCCAAGAAGTCCCAAGCCCTAACTTTTTAGGTCTTAAGGAGTGGATTATTGAATTCACTTAGGCCTCTTACCTATTACACAACTAATTCATATTCTATCTTGAAAAAGCTTGATGCCTCTCTTCCTTGCCCATTTTAGCCCATGAATGAGGACCTCATATTCTGTAGTATAATAAGTACAACTAAACTAAAAAAATAGGTTAGAATAATAAATTTTATTGGAAGGGAAGATAGGCATACCACCTTCCCCAATCCCATTATTTGATCTTGACCCATCAAAAGACAAGTTCTACACCCCTTCAAGTTATTGATTTTATTGATGGTGAGACTTGGCATGGTAGCTCCTTATTTATACATGTGATACACACCTAAAATTTATAATTCAATGGTATTTTAAGGATCATATCCATGATTTTTTGTTTCCATTCATCAAGGAACAAATATGATATGCCTTCTAGTGGTTCTATAGGCTCTTGGTCATTGGGGTGCTCATACTCATCCAAGATAGTGTAATTAACATTTGATAGGTTGGGCATGTAGGGTTCTAAGTTGAACCTAGAAATAGGTTTGGACCTTATGGTAACCTTTATCCCATACCTAGTCCTAAATACCATGTATGACCAATTAGAAGAGAGATACCCCTAATTTTAGTAGTGAAATCCCTAGACAAGCATAGGGAAAAGTAGGGAGGAAGGTCAACTACCATGACATATTGAGATATCATAAAATTAGGACAATCAACTAATATGATATTAAGGTCCCTAAAAATATATATTGTCTTGGTAGGATACCCATGTAATTATAACATTCTTTTTTCATTAGGTTCATATTTAAGTCCCAATTTATTAGCTATGGATTTAGGCATGACAAAAGTGCTAGCCCCACTATCTATCATGTAATTATACACAAGGGAATATCATATGATGACTATAAGGTAGAAGAGAGGTGGTTTTACTAACTTAGGTGGTTGAGACTCATGATTTTGATTGGATTTAGTAAGGACTACACTTACCTTTTTTGCTTGTTTGTTTAAGACATGAAGTTTGAAGAGTTCATCTTGAAGGAGGTCATTTTCATAATGAATAAGCAAAGCATCCCATATATGGAGAGTAACATGGGACTTATTCATGTAGTCCATAAAGCTAAAATGAGGGTTGGCTACCTTGGACTAAAACTTACTGGTAGAAATTGTGATCTAGGAATTTGACTCAAGAGAGGATGGTTAGTATTGTGTTAGTTCTAAAATAAAAACAAAATGAAATAAACACACTAATAACATAACATCTCTAGGCCTAGACACTAGGGAGGTCTTAGTTAACAAAAACAATGATAAACACAATTAAAACTTAAGGAATAAAACATAAGAATTCCTTCACCTTCCTTGGATGCTCCAAATGCCTTTGTAGTAGTGGCTTGCTTAGTTTTGTGCTCATGAAGTCCTTCACAATGGAATCTTGGCTACCTCAATCTCTCCTTGGCACCTTGTGGCTTTGGCTTGGAATCAATTTATAATTATAAATTTACATTATCAAGTCCTTTGAATATATTTGAGCATAATAACTTTGCACCAAAATAACTTATAAATGATGCTGTGAGGCCTCCTATTTATAGATTTTTGGATTTGATCAAAATCAACCTCAACCATCCATCTCAAGATTGAGATGTGTGGTTGAGGATTAATTCAATTTTTTTAATTAAGTTTTTAATTATCCTCATCATGACATTGGAAGAAGGGGCAATTAAGAGGCATGGAGGGAATTGATGAGGCATGGGAGGCATGAATCTTGATATTTATGGAATTTATGTCTTAGGGATGTCTTCCCAAGAATTGAGGTTACTTGATCATGAAAATATCCAATATTAATTTCTAAAACAAAATTTTCAACAAGTTTCCATAGAATTTTTTATTAGGCCTTGATTTGGGTTAGTTAACTCTTATGCATGATTAAGCACTTTGTGCACAATTTACTCGAATTGATCAAAATGCCTTGTTATTGGTCCTAAATTTGACTGGATTGGAATTGAAAGTCCATGTCAGATGTGTTGGATGTGTATTTGCATTTAGGATGTTTCCATAAACAAATAAAAAATGCATAAGTCTTGTGTAAAATATTTGATAGGGAAGAGCAATCTAGAGCACCCAGATACAAAATTATCATTTTAACTCGAAATGGATTGATCAAAGTTAGCTGGACTATAAATTGTATTTCCCCATTTAGGGATACCCTGGCCAAAATCAGCACTTGAATATGTTAGTTTCACATCATTTAGCATGTTTTAGTGTTTTTAGGCGAAATTGTGCATTTTGGGTGAAAATTGTTCAAAATCCTACTTGGAGATTATCGGTGGCTAATTTTAGGTGTCTATAGTTTGCCCTTATTTGGGAAGGCATTACAAGCTATAAACATAGTAACATCTTCTCAAATAATGAAAAGGTATTGTATGCCTATAATTTTAATGATGATAAACTAACTATATGATTCCCCCTTAAGGGAATGGTTGGCATAAGAAGGTCAACAAATAGTCCCTCAAAAAGAAAGAAGTGACACGTGGGGACCAAAGAAATGAAAGATGATAGGGTGAAAACACAATGATATTGAAAAATTAGTGAAAATAATTAAGAATTCAAGTGGGATGGTGTACAATGGGTTTCCCAAAGGCAATTATAAGTATTGTACCCTGATAGTGGTAATGTGGTATGATAACACAATGATTTGCCTAAAGGCAGTTATAATCATTGAGAAATGGAGCTACCCCAGTTAAGATAAAAAATGAGATAATAACATGCCCCTATATGGGTATAAAAAGTAAAGTGGTGATAACACAATGATTTTTCCAAAGGTGGTTATAATCAGTGAGAAATGCAGGTGGGATGGTGTATAATGATTTACCCATAGGTGGTTATAATCATTGGACCTTGATTATGGAAAACATGATAAACCTCACTGAGGATGATGATAACTTAACACAGAGGGAAATTATGAATTGGAATAATCTACTAGTAGGGAGATGCTCGTTTTCACTAATAAAGGTTAAAATTCTTTCATGGTTAATTAATCTATTTGGGATATGATTAAGATGGAAACAAGATGTCAGTGCTGAAGAGATTCCACCATTGATGAATATACTTTTTGGAGCTAAGGTTTTTTATAGCATATGTTGGTAGGCATCATGGTATAACATCATGAGGACTTGGCTAAAATATGCATAAAGACTAACTCCCAAAATCTAATACTCAATAGAACAAAATACACCAATGATAGAAACCATGATGATAATGTCAACATATAAATATGGATAAGTTCAAATGTAAGTGTGGGCAAGGAATCACCCAATGAACACACATAAATTGAATGAAGGCAACAATGCTGAAAGCAAACAAATAGGAACACAAACAAAAAAAATATGCAAAAATAAACAAACAAACAATGCAATAGAAACCCTATGAAAATTACCCCTAAAAAATAGAAAATAATTTAACAAATAAAAAAAATGGGGGAATAAAATAAAAGGAAGGGGGGTTCGAGTTGTCTCCATATGCACTAGGCAAGTGCACTCTACCATCATAGTTCCATGGATGTAATATCCAATAAAAAAATCAAGCCTAATGTAGTTCTCCTAGGGAATGGGAAAAATGTGATAACTAATGAAAAAAATAGAATGGATGTGATAGAAGAATAGGAATGGTCTTGAAAAATGGAAATTACATGAGAGAAAAGGCCAAAAAGGATGGGGAAACTAAATGAAATTTGATTTTCTTGTAGCTTAGTAAGGGTTCCCAGAATCTTTAAGGCAAAGAATTGGTCAATGTTTTTGTTTTTTTCTAATGATTTTTCAAATGTTTTTAGAAGTTTTTTGGAGTGTCCCAACTAAATTGATACACTAAATGGTTCAAGATTGAGAAATGGTGAGAGCATGGCTTAGGTAACTCACAAAATGGTGAGAGTGTGGCTTAGCTTACTCACAAAATGGTAATAACATGGCTTAGGTTGCTCACAAAATGGCAAGAGCATGGGGAAAAGGGCGATTGAGCTGACCTCAACAAGCATTGGGCACTACCTACATAGTCCTAGAGTAGGATCTCAAGTCACTGTAGTTCTACCCTTCCAACAAAGGAATTTGACTAGTGTAATAGCCAATTCAAACAAAATAGGCATAGTTGGTAAAATGGCATAGTGTGGCATAAGAAGTGGAAAGTTGGTACATCAAAGCTTAGTGTTATCCCTAGTTTTCCCATAGGTAGTTATAACCAAGACACAATGACATAGATCAATGGTACTAATTTGTGCATAGGTGGTTATAATTAGTAGTAAGACTGGTGATAAGAAAGGACTAACAAACGAAGGATGAAACTACCAAAACTTTTATCACACTATCCCAAAATATGATCCCTATATAAATTAATTAAACTAACTAATAAACTAATTAGATATCTCAATGCTAAAAATGTGTAATGAATGACAAAAACCAAGGTTAAATAGGCTAGGTTTTTAGAACACACTAGGTCGATAGAATGAAAGTAGAAAGTGAATACAGTAAAGAGGATGGATAAGGATGGTATTTATACAAATAAGAATAGTGTCAAAATGGCATAAATAAAATGGTCATTACAAATAACACAACTTAGCACTCAAGCATAGTATCATTTGAGATGAATAATATCCATTGGCTCTAGAAATTCATCATCATTTGGTGTGCCAAGCCTGTATGATTCTAATCCATAGTTCATAGTGATGATGAAATGCCCTATCAACTTTGGTATTATTTTGGTTTTATTTAAGAACAAGATCACCAAGTTCAAATGTTCTATTCTTAACACATCGATTATAGTAGCCTTTGAGTCAGTTTTGATATGCTTGAAGAATGTTAAGTGTGGATGTGTGTTTCTCATCAAGTAGATCTAGCTCTTACAAGCAAGCTACTCAATAGTCATGATCATATAAGACATGCTTGAAAGATATGCATAGTGAAGGTAACTCAACCTCAATGGGAAGGATGGATTTAGTACCATAAACAAGTGAGTATGGAGTGGCTCTTGTGGAGGTATGATGATTGGTACAATATGCTCAAAGGGCAGGGAATATCTAGAGGTGCCAATCATGATCGACATCATTGATAATATTTTTGAGAATGTTGACAATGGTTTTATTAGATACCTTAGCTTGGCCATTACCTTGAGGGTAATATGTTGTAGAGAAATGTTGAGTGATGTTATATTTAGTACACAGCTGGTCTACATCTTTTTCTTGAATAATCCTCCATTATAAAATATAATGTCAAAGGGAATACCATAGTGGTAAATGAGATGGTTAAAGATGAATTTTAAAATTTGATTTCCAATCATGTAAGTGAGGGGTATAAATTCAACCCACTTAGTGAAATATTCAGTGGTGGTAAGGATATGTTTATGGCCATCAAATGAAGTGAGGTTAATCTTCCCAATGAGGTCAAGTCCCCATGTATAAAATGGCCATGGTGTCAACATCGATTTTAGAGTTTTTGTTGGGGCATGAATTAGATTAGCATGCCATTGAAATTTATCACACTTCTTTATATATGTAGTAGCATCTACATCTATAGTGGGCCAATAATAACCAATATGCAAGAGCTTTTTAGATAGGACTGCCCTGATAGAATGGGCTCCACATACTCCTTCATTAACTTCTCTTAATGCTAATGTAGATTCTGTTGAAGTTAAAAAATGAAGTAGATTTGCATCAAAATTACAATGGTAAAGGGTAGATCCAAGTAGAGTATAATGAGAAGAATGATGAATGAAAGCTTTGGTTTGTTTTTGAGATAGGTTAGGTGGTATAACTTGGTCATGAAGGTCATTGTAAAGGTTTGGTACCATATAGAATTAGGACCAACAATATGATAAATCATGGCAATGGTTAAAGGTTCATGAGCTGGTGCTGATAAATTCTCAATGAAGAACTGATACTCTCTAGCTTTATTTATTTATCTAATCAGAGAACCAATAGTAGCCATGGCATTTGTAGTTCTGTTACTAGCCCTCTATATATGCTCAAATTGAATATTAGCAATTTGTTTCTTAAGAACATCAACCATGGATTTATATGGAACTAGCTTGTCATCTTTGGTCTAAAAATGATATGTAACTTGATTGATGATTAACAAAGAATCACCATAAACTTGAAGATGAGATATATTCCAATGCATTACTTATCAAAGTCCTATAACAAGTGCTTCATACTTGGCCATGTTGTTTGTACAAGGAAAGCTGATTTTGAATGATTTAAGGATTAGATCCCCCTGTGGTGTAATAAACAATAGGCCTACCCCTGATCCATGTGTAGTGAATGAACCATCAAAATATATTTTCTAGGGATGCCCCTCAAGGGGTTTATTAATTATTGTCATTATGGATTCATCAAGAAATTAAAACTTGAGTGACTATTTGTTCGTGAGAAGTGCTTTAGCAAGTTGATCTATAAGAGATTGTCCTTTGATTGCCTTATAATTGACATACTCTATGTGAAACTCACTGAGAAACATGATCCATTTAGCCATTCTACCTTGCAAAGATATTTTAGATAGTAGATACTTGAGTGGATATACTTTTGAAATGACCTTGGTTTCATTATTCAACATGTAATGACATAGTTTTTGAGCTATGAAAACCTTGGCTAGACAAAATTTTTCAATAGGTGCATAATTATGTTCATATGTAACCAAGGTATGACTTAGGTAGTTTAAAACATGCTCCTTTTCTTTGTCATCATGTTGAGCCAAGAGTTCCCCCAGAGCATGGTTGGTATCTGATGAGTATAATAAGAATGGATTTCCTAGCATAGGAGGTAATAAAATACACAGATTGATAAGATAATCTTTAAGTTGTTGAAAAGCTATTTGGTAGTGATCATCCTAATGAAATGCAACTCCATTCTTAAAAAGGTGTGTAAATGGATGGCACATATCCACTAACTGAGAGATGAAGCATCAGATGGATTGGATCTTACCCTAAAAACTATGGAGTTGTTTTAAATTAGTTGGTGGTGACATCTCGATTATAGCATAGACTTTAGCTGGATCAACTTCAATACCTCTATGAGACATGATGAAGCCAAGTAATTTTCTTGAAGTTACACCAAACACACATTTGTTTAGATTTAGTCTAACTTTGTATTCTCATAGTGTTTCAAATATCTTACGCAACATTGTTGGATGGTCAACCCTAGTTTTGGATTTTCTTAATATGTCATTGACATAGTCTTCAACAATATTATGCATCATATCATGGAATATGATAGTCATGGCCCTTTGATATGTAGCTCCATCATTCTCAAGGCCAAATGGCATTACTTAATAACAAAATTTTCCCCATGGAGTGGTGAACATTATTTTATGTTGGTCTTCTAGTGCTATTCTGATCTAGTTGTATCCTAAAAATCCATTCATGAGTGAAAGCATTTCATAACTTACTATGGAGTCCATGATCATGTCAATATTAGGCAAGGGAAAATCATCTTTAGGACAAGCTTTGTTGATGTGTAAAAAATTAGTACAAATTCTGATCCCTTCAATATTTTTACTAATAGGTACCGCATTAGAGATCCATTCTGAGTAATCAGTGGATTAGATACATCATAATTTTAAGATTTTTTCCAACTCTTTATTTACCAATATAGCAATGCAAAGATGTATCTTACGTAACTTTTATTTTACTTGTTTGGCATTAGGATTAACCACAAGGTAGTGCAGAACCAAGGTGAGGTCTAAGCCTAGTATGCCAGAATAGGCCTATGCAAAGATATCTACAAATTCTCTTAATAGAGCTATAAATATGTCACATTCCTCCTCAGTGAGGGATGCCCCTAGTTTTATCCATTTTAAGTCTAATAGAGTCTTGATATTTACCTATGTTGTATGCTTGACTAGGAGGGTTGAACCATCTTCTAGGATAGTAGGAAATGACTTAAATTATTGAGTTATGTTAGGGCCCTCCATTAGGACTTGCTCTTCAACTTCTCCTAGACATGATGAATCTGAGTCCCCTAATGAGAGATCTAGCCATGTGATAAAAATAGTAAAAAAATTTTGATCAAATACTTGTTGTTTCTCAAATCTAAACTCAGGTGCATAAGGAAGTTCATCATTGGTGGTCTCCTAGTCTAAATTTGAATAATAATGAACACCCCCATCTAATGGCACTTGAAATAGGTTTTCACCACTAGACTGGCCTTTATCTTTACTTTTTCCATAGTCAAAAAGTGCCTCAAAGAGGTTTTCACTTTGGGACCTCAATGTTTTACTTATTTATTTTTGGCTAAGGGTGTTTGCTCACTCTCTAAAATAGGTTGCAAGATCCAATGTGATTGATAATCCTGATTTATGATCTCCCAATAGCTTATTATCTCTAAGGCCTAAGATATCATAGAATGCCTCATCATTCTATAACTCATCAATCAATAGATTGGATTCTTGCTGGTCTTAATCTATCAATTAGTGATAGTATAATGGAAATAGATTATGATGAATGGCTAGGGTAAGGGTACAAATAACATTTTTATCAAATAGGTTGGTGTCAACTAGGTCATCAAAGGTATGTCTATGATCAAACTCTACTTTAATATTAGCATCATCATCACTAGTCACTGGTGATGGAGTTAGAATAAGATATTTGGGGTCACCCCTAGGTGGTTTAAATCCAAATCCATAAGGTCTTTCATACTTATTCATGGAAATTAGCTCAATGGTTCCTTGTTGATTTGATTTGAGGCCTCTTCCTTCATAGTTGTGATGCTCCATGATCTTATTGGGAATAGGGTACTTTGCACTTTTATAAAAATTAGCTTGGTTGTCATTGTATAACCATGATTCATCTCCTTTAAGAGGGTCAAGCTCTAGGCTAGATGTTGGTACAAATGTGATAGGTCCCTTATATTTGTTATTTTGTTGCCAATGCGTATGTGGGATGACTTTAGGTCACCCAAAGGTTTTTGGATTTTATGGAAGATTGGAAATATGAAATGTATCATGGGTCACATACTCTTTTGGTCTATTATCTAAAATTGTGAAATGATTAGAAGCTTTAGGAGGTGGTATGTGGGAAAGGGAATCCAAGGTATTAGGATCTATGCAATTATTTGGTGAAGGATTGATAAGTATAACTTTTCCTTTATCCTACTTAGAACTTGGATTCATATCATACTAATAATTATAGCTTTGAAATTTAGCCTCAAGATGCTTGTAGTGCTCATATGGGTGTAAATCTCTTAGAATATTCACTTCCATCACTGAGTGGGAAAAATTGATACATTGGAGCAATGTTGATAGGACTAAATGAATTTCATGTAACCAAGGCCAGCCTAAAAGCATATTGTATGATAACTCAAGATCCAACACATGGCAAAGTGTATCATGGGTTAAAGTCCCAATGATAACTAACAAACTAATGGTGCCCTATGATTCTCTTTCCTAATTATCATAGGCTTTAATAGTTATTATTTCTAGCTGGAGATATGTCATTGTGTACCCAAGAAGCTTGATGAGCTTTAGAGACACTATGTTGAGGTTAGATCTATTGTCTATAAGAACATGTTTCACTTTATGTCATCTTATATAAAATTCTATGTATAATGGATTATTATGGAGTAGGCCAAGGGAAGACATATCACTTTGGTTGAATGTGACATGTTGGGTTGAAGTTAGGAGTCCAACTAAAGCTTGAAATTTATCAAGGGATATGTCACTAACAACAGTGGATTGGGTCAAAAACTCATTCAAGATGTTCTTGTGGATTACTGATGTTCATAACAAATCTAAAATAGAAATTTGTGCTGGTGTCTTTTGCAATTGTTCCATAATATCAAAATTCTTATCTTTGTTAGTAGTGAATGGTTTATTTTGAAGTTGAATGGTTGGTTAGATGATAGGCAAAGTGGTAGATAGTTATGGGTCTGGGATAGTAATCTTTGACGTCTAATTTATGATTGCACAATTGAGATTAAATACTAGACCATTATTGCTAACTAATATCAAAAATGGTGTGGGACTAGATAGGATAAGTCTTAGTTACTGATGAAATTGCATGTGGTCACGTGGTAAGGACAAGTTGTCAGTATAAGATCTAAAAGGGGAAGTCCTAGTTTATTGGTTTTCCTGTATGCATGCCCAGGTCAAATAAATATTATCCATGTGATTTGGCTAAATATTATTGTTTATCAATGGTCTAGGCTAATTAGTACTTGGTTTAGGATTAATGGAGATGGTATTAATGTTACTCCCTATAATATGATGTACAACCCTATTGTAGTCATGTACAACCATATGGTAGGTTTATTGGTTGTTACCATTTTGACCTTGGTTTTGTCCATTGTTTTGTTATTGTGGGTTTTGATATTAATTTTGTTGATTCTTTTGGTTTAACCTTTGATTTTGATACTATTGATTTTACTGCTGCACTGGCTATTATTGTTGTTGCTGATTGTTCTACTATTGTTGATTATTATGTCAGGAAAAAGGGTTTTGATAGATCTCAAGAGTTTGATTAGAAGTGTAAGCACCATTATCTAATTTTATCTCCCCATTATCTAACATATTCTCAATTAAATGATTGATTTGGACACATCTTTATAGATTATGCTCATTAACCTGATGATAGTCACAAAATTCATTTTCACGATACCAATCAGGATAAGGAATACCTTATAGATAATGCTTTGGTATAGGCTAACTAATCAGATTAGTGGCAATAATTTTGAAAAATATAGACTCAATAGGTTCTCTTAAGTCAAAAAATACATGACATACAAGCATGATTCTTCTAGGAGGGGTTTGCAATGGTAAAGGTTATTGTATTTGTTGTGTAGGTCTTGGTTATTGTGCTTGTAGCACTGGTTGGAGATGTTGTTGGGTAGGAGTAAGCTAAAAAGGTGGTACAAATGATGTCTGCATATTTTGAACATGATGACATTTAGTTACTCCATTTCCCACAACATTCCTATTGCGGTTGAATTGCTTCAATCTTTCAAGGTTATTGGCTTGTGTCGATTGTGATGCTTACACTTGAATATGATGTTATTGTTAGCCATTTCCCTGATTCATACTTTGATTTTGATTAATTGAATTAAGGCTAATGTCTCCCTTATTGATGATTACCCTCTCAATCAATAAACCTTTATCAATGATCTCTTTGAATGTATGTGCACATTACAGTTCTAGATGATAGGCTATCTCACTATGCAAATTTTTGGTAAACATAGTGGCTAATTATTTATCTAATAAACTATGGGTGAAATGGATTACAAGGGCTCTCCATCATTGTAAATAACTTATAGAACTCTCCCCAAATTTTTGCTTTGCTTGTGTTAGGTTCACTAATGAAATCTCATGCTCGAGATTATAGGAAAATTACTACACAAATTTGTTAGAAAGATCATCAAAGTCCATTACTAAATTATTGGGAAACTTCAAAAACCACTCCAAGGCTTGTCTAGCCAAGCTCCTTGGAAACAATAGCAAAAGGTATATGTCACTATATGGCATTGGTTGACATGCAATAAATAATTCAGTCAAATGAGCCTTGGGGTCACCTTTCCCTTTGTATTTATCAAATTTTGGTGGTTCATATCCTAGAGTAAATGGTATCTGTAAATACTCCATGTTGAATGGATAGGAACATACATCATCTAATTTGAAATTTTTAGTTTATTTACTAGCCTGAATGGCAGCAATTGCATCCTTCATTTGTTACAATTCTTGGGATAGGAATCTGGATGGAATATTGGTTTGAGGGAGAATTTGGGTTTGGATAGATGGTTGGGAGGTCATAAGTGGGATAGTTTGACTAGGGTTCAATGGAAATACTTTTTAGGGTATATTGGCTAGGTTGGGGAATGAACCAGGAATACACATACATGGACTAAGATGTACATGAAATTGCACATTTGGTTATGGTGTGTTATGTTTTAGGTTGGTGATAAAGGTTTGACTTGGGGGATTTTATGGTTGGGATGGAGGTATATAACTATATTATGCCTTCTATGGTTGAAAAGGGACATACTGTCAGCTAATCGAACCTTGTTATTGAGTGATAACTTATAGACCAAGACCCTATCTCTAGATTTATGGCACATTTTGAACCAATGGTTGTCTGGTAGGTACCTGAGAAATATGGGGACCTCCTTATTGCATTAATCCTTATGAAGAAGTGAAACTAGGTTATAGATTTGGTATCTATCATTGACAAATATTTGCACATTGTTGACTAGTCATTGCTTGGTTTTGGATTGGCATATTAGTATGTGACTGTAGAGGATGTTCATCATTACCTAGTGAGGTGGAACATTTGTTGCCCCCGATTAAGGTTTCAATGTATTCATCCTTTATTGCATTGATACACTAGACTATGTCTATTATTGTGGAATACTACTTTTTACCTATTGATGAGGAGTAGGATTCGTCACATTCTATCATGGAGGTGTGACATTGGCCATTATTTGATCACATAACCCCATAGGTTATGCACTTGAGTAAATAGTTGGTTGAGGCAAGGGTGCAGAAAATCCTATTCCTGGGTATGCTGATCTGCTCATGGGATTAACTATAGGCACATGTTGTTGGCTAGTTGTTTATGCATTAGTACCACTTTAATCTAGTTTAGACACTATTTACACATTATCCACTATGATTGGCTCACTATTTAGTATAGAGGTCGAATACCCTTCTTCAATAATGGGCATATGCATCAAGTTATCTATTAAAACAATTTATATGAATGGGTAAAAATTTAGATTCTCTTGTCCAGTTAATTCTAATCAGTCCTATTGAAGAAACTAGGTCAAAGAGAGGTTTAGTTACCATGTTTATTTGATTCAAATCATGTGCTAGATTTAGATATGTTTTATATGCCTTCTAAATTTGGTTAAAGTGCTCTTCTATGATGCTTTTGCTTTGATCAAATATATTAGGATCTCGGTACATCATTTGGACTAGAGCCATAAGATTGCTAGAAGAACCCTGTTGATCATAAATAATATTGTGGGGCACTCTTACTAGACTTGGTAAATTTTCATGGGGGAAGTTTTCTATAAATTTAGCCCTTACCTCTATGGCTCTCACCAAAATCTCATCTTCCTTCTCTAAAAAATGTCACTCAAATAAAAATGGATCATACGTGGAAGATGTATTAGTAGAATATGACTGTTGAAGAACTAGCTTGCCCACTATGGGTATTATAGCTAGGTATTTCATGGTTTGCTCTTGCTTCTATTCTGTGTAAGGTGGTGTGTTAACCAAATAGTTAGCTAATGGATCTTGGCTTTGTGCCCCTAATTGAGTATTATAAGAAGGATAAGAATCCATCTCATAAGAAACACTATCTGCATAGGGGTCTTGCACCATTTATTCCTATAAAACTACATTACTAATCCTTGGATTGTACATGAGTCCACTACGAGTGTAGAAATACATGTTAGGATCCATAGTCAATGCTTTGTGATAAAATGTCAAGGAGTTATACAAACTCTAAAAAAAGATAATGTCTAAAACAAATGATGTTCCAACTTGGTCTAGATTTGTTAAAAGGTTCAATAGGTTTATGTAAAGTTTTGTGAGGAAACAAGCTAGTGTAAAGTATTTAACATTTCACCACTCACACAAACGTAAGCAAGTAAATGGACCAAAAATCAAAATGCCAAACTTTAAGGTTGAAGTGTTTCAAATCAGTTTAATCTAATAATTTAAAATTTGCTAGGTATTTTAGCCAAATGTGGCATCAAAATCTAGGCTCAAACAAGGCATGTGTTAGGAATCTTGCCCAAACAGTGTCAAAAGCTAGACTTTGAAAATAGATGAAAGTTTTAATCTAATGGATTTGAAACACTTCTAAAAAACACTAAGCATTTGATTCTTAGCCATAAACTTGGTCAACTAGGTATAAGGTATGAAACAAAAGGCACTTTATTTATATTTTATTTTTTGACAAAAAATGGTATAAAATTGGGTTCTTTTGGACAAATAAGCTAGATAAAAGTGAACAGTATAACCATTTTAGATAAAATATCACAAAAGTATACTTAGACTAGTCTAAAAATATAGGAACAAAATTAGAAATCTATGTAAGAGGGTATATGAAATAATGCTTGAAATGCTTTAGGTAGTGTAAAAACACTATACTACCAAAAAAGTGTGACAAAAAAGGTTTGTTTCAAAAAATCTCTAAGGTAAAGATAATTTCTCACAATTTTGACAGCATAACACCACCTTTCTTGACCCAAAATGTTGTGGTATATAGACTTAAAGTGCAAGTGTTTAGTAAAAAATGGCTTAAGTCTATCAAGTGATGACAATAATTATGAGTCTTAAATGGCCTTCAACCTAAACTAGAAATTAAACCTAAGTTCCCTCAAGTTTAGTGCAAATGGTGAATCCACTTAACATATCAACCCTATGAACTTGTAAAGGTGTAATTCTGAATCTAGATTATAAGTGAAGGACTTAAACAACTTTGGTAAAGGTCTAGACTCAATTGGGCAGCATAACTATGCCAAAGTGGATGATATGACTCTCAAGATTTTGATGAACTTTTTGAACAAGGCAAATTGATGATCTTACGTAGGCAGCATAACGCCTCTTTGTTCAAAAGAGAATTTGGACTATGTGTTTGGTTTTGGATTATTTTTTTACACCAAGTTTTAACTCCAAACAAGAATTTATTCTAGGACAAGACTAACTAATTAATCACCCTTCGATCCTATATTGACAAGGTTGCTTGGTATTGTTAGAATCTATCAATATACATCATTTGAGAGGATTTGAAGTGTTCATCCAAAAGTAAATGTGCATCACATAGTAGGGTTTTTACACCCCCTTCTCTCAAATGATAGTACTATAACATGGACCTTGAGGTGTACCTTGCACCAACAATACTTCCATGGCAAGTAGGGATTTGTCTAAGATCTAAAAAGTTTATGAATGATCTAGGGGAACAAATTGAATAATGACTTTCATGTCAAACAATGTAAAAGAAAAGCATGGATTTTGGGTCTGTATCACTTGGCTTATTGTAAAAAGGTCTAGTCCTTTTTACAACCACTACATCCTACTATTTACTCAGTGTAGTGTGATGTCTAAAGTGCCACTAAGTCCTAGGTGCAACTCCAAAGGAGTCAAATGAAGTCAATGTTAGGATATGAAACCTCAGGTTAAAGCTTTCCTAAAGAACTTGTGGGAAGTGATGAAGTCCCCCTCACAAGCCAAGATGTATAAATAAATAAAGCATGAAATTATAAATACTTTAGGGTCATTTTCAAGATCACCCAAACTTTGATGAGTTTTTGGGGAGTGTTTTAGATGACTTTCTTTCTAAGTCTTCGACTAGGCTACTTGTAATAAGAATGGTGCTTTTGGTTCTAATGGTTCCCTATAGGGGAAAAATGGAAGAGCATACACACAACATTCCTCTTTTTTCCAAACAAAGATTTAATTTAAAAAACTATTGCAAATAAGAATTGACAAGTGTATTCAATTTTATACCCAAATGAAAGATTTGGTGGTGTTCATTTGACCCCTTAGTCTTAGTTGTAAACTTTGAAAACATTCACCAAAAACATCTAAATTCTTTGTTAAACACCCAAAAAAAGGTTCCTAATTGATTTTTAAGCATGAAAAGGTGATTTAAACATGTTTTGAACAAGCGTCAAGCTTGGTCCTATAGCAAAATTATTATCATATCCTTTAGCTTTGAAGCCCTTTTTAACTAGGAATAATAAACTTTGAAAAAGTAACTCTTAGGTTTGTGCTTTTTGAAAAAAATAGTGACCGATGTCAGCTATTACCACTGATTCATTTGCTTTA
The DNA here is from genome assembly GCA_037957365.1 of Torreya grandis. NCBI lineage: Eukaryota > Viridiplantae > Streptophyta > Pinopsida > Cupressales > Taxaceae > Torreya > Torreya grandis. The sequence continues at coordinate 66,259 of JARHVA010005913.1, read as the reverse complement.
GCTAATCAAGATCTAGCTGATGTTAGTTCTACTAATCGATGTTGGTTAAGTCAGTAACTGATGTCGATATTTCTTACCGATGTTGGTTACTATGTAAAAATTGTGGCAACCAAAAATGGTACAATAAAATTAGAAAATCAATTTGCAAGAGTTTTAAAGGCTCAAATAAATATTTTAGAGTTGAAAAATGATCTCCTTCATGTGTAGGATGTGTTTAGTCCCACGGGGCATGCCATTATGTGATCTAGGAATTTGACTCAAGAGAGGATGGTTAGTATTATGTTAGTTCCAAAATGAAAACAAAATAAAATAAACACACTAATAACATAACATCTCTAGGCCTAGACACTAGGGAGAGCTTAGTTAATAAAAACAAATGACAAATACAACTAAAAATTAAGGAATAAAACACAAAAATTTCTTCACCTTCCTTGGATGCTCCAAATGCCTTTTTAGTAGTGACTTTCTCAGTTTTGTGCTCATGAAGTCCTTGGCAATGGAAGCTTGGCTACCTCCATCTCTCCTTGGCACCTTGTTGTTTTAGTTTGGATTGGCTTGGAATCAATTTGGTATTATAACTTTGTATTATCAAGTCCTTTGAATATATTTGAGCATAATAACTTTGCACCAAAATAACTTAGAAATGATGTTATGAGGCCTCGTATTTATAGATTTTTGGATTTGATTAGAATCAACCTCAACCATCCATCTCAAGATTGAGATTAATTCAATTTTTGGAATTAAGTTTTTAATTATCCTCATCATGAAATTTTAATAAGGGGAAATTAAGAGGAATGGAGGGAATCATTGAGGGCATTGATGAGGCATGGGAGGTATGAATCTTGATATTTGTGGCATTTATGTCCTAGGGATGTCTTCCCAAGAAATGAGGTCACTTGATGATGAAAATATCTAATATTCATTTCCAAAACAAAGTTTTGAACAAGTTTCCATGGAATTTTTGATTAGGCCTTGATTTTGGTTAATTAGATCTTAAACATGATTAAGCACTTTGTGCATAATTTAATCAAATTGATCAGAATGTCTTGTTATTGGTCCTAAATTTGACTAGATTGGAATTGGAAGTCTATGTCAGATGCATTAGATGCGTATTCCAATTTAGGATGTTTTCAAAAACAAATAACAAAGGAAAAAATATTGCGCAAAATATTTGATAGGGAATAGCAATCTAGAGCACCCAAGTGCAAAATTGGCATTTTGACTCGAAATGGATTGATCAAAGTTAGCTGGCCTATAAATTGCATTTCTCCATTTAGGGACACCCTAGCTAAAATCAACACTTGAATATGTCAGTTTCACATCATTTATCATGTTTTAGTGTTTTTAGGCCAAATTATGCATTTTGGGTGGAAATTGGTCAAAAACTTGGTTGGATATTATCGATGGCTAGTTTTAGGTGTCTACAAAAATATTGCTTAGAACTTGTATAAACTAAGGTATAAAAGGACCCTTTCGATTATACCCTTTCCCATCTTACATCTATTGAGTTGGTGATGCTTTGTGAGTTGAATATTAAGTGGCATACCCTTGAGGTGTTTAAGAAGGTAAAGAAGTTACCCTGATAAGGCCCAAATTGTCATCAACTACCCTTTTCTTAACCCTTTTATGGGTTACAACTGAATTATCCACCTTGGCCACATTCTAAACTTGATTTGTTTCCACTTTCTCAAAGTAGTGTTCACCTTATTAGAATTTAGCTAATGTAGTTTTAGAAGGTGATTTGCTCCTAATTTTCCCTTGTTGCTTGGAATTTTAGCTTTAGTTAGGAAGGGGGTGTCCCCATGAGGCATAGGAGGACCTTCCTAGTGTTGTGAAGGGGGAATTTTATCATGTGATGGAAGAATATGACCTATTTTCATAAAATATTTTTGATGTACCTCTCCACTTGGATCTATTTCCATATCATTTGACTACCCCCACTAAGTAGACCATTGGCCCTCTTGAGTATAATTGTTGAGTCGAAACCAAGGCTCTATAACTATTGGCAACATTAGGATTATAACTATTGTAAGACCTTGCATGTGTAATCTACCCTTGGTATTATTTATTAGGTTGATAAAGGGTTCTACTATATTGATAGGGATGATAAAGGGCTTGGTGGGGTGATTGATAAGCCCTATATAGTGGAGTTTTTTACCTCTCCAAGGCTACTAACTTATGATTTTGGGCCTTGAGTAGCCCTTCTATCTTGCCTAATCTATCCACTTGGGTTCTATTTTCCTTATCATGATTGTTTAGGGTTGGTAATGGGGAAATAGTAAGTACAAGGGATTATATTTCTAGGAACAAAGGCATGAGAGGCCTAAGGGTGAGTTTGCCTACTTGAATTAGGTAATTTTTTTGCCCTTATAACTATCTCATAGGCTTCTGGAAATGTGCTTCCCTCTATTGAATGCATCATAACTACCACATAAAAATTTAGTGCCATTAGGTAGTAAAATAAAGCATAATTAGGGGTGGGCTTGATGATTGTAGGGATCCTATCCTACATTTTCTAAAACCTACAGTTGAAGTCTACCATGAATTCCTAGGGAAATCTTCTAATTTTAGTATGTTTTTCTACTAAGGAGACATGGTCACTTATATCGTAAAAGTGATTACACAAGTATTCTCCAAACTCGTACCAGGTGTTTATAGATGTAGGTGTTAAGACCCTATACCACTAGAGTGCCTTTCCCTTCAAGGATGTTTCCAATAGTCTCATACACACATTTTCTTGGGTTGCATTATGGATTGAACATAAATTGGCTATGTCTACAATATGTTCTATAGGGGTAGTTAATTTATCTCCTAAGAAGTAAGGAAGGATATTAAGGGTATCATCAAGTATGTCATCAAACTGATTGAGGTTCAAGGGGTTGCCACCATTGAAAGGCATAAAGGCTTACATTCTAGGCCTAGACATTGTAGGTTTAGGATTTGTAGTAGTGTTTTCTTAGGTAGAATTAAGAGGGTTAGGGGGTGTAGGGTTGGGATTAGATCTAGGATACCTCTTTCGCATAGAACTATCTAATGACAATTGAATAAACTCAATGTCCTTACCTTTTGATGAAGATCTTGTGGCCACTTTTTACATGTAACTTGATTGAAATATACCATTGATTTATTTGAAGATTTAAAATATTCTCCAAGGCTGAAAAAGCATGCTCCAAGTCACTTGAAAGCTAGTCCCACTAGATGTGCCAAAATTGTTAGCAACCCAAGTTGCACCCTTTAAAGGAGATTGTTTAATTTTGCTTCAAACTTGGAATAACATGGGATTAAACTAAAGGTTATGGGTTACCTATAGTTAAACCAAACCTCTAGATTATAGTGCTAGCTTCCATAATATATCAACTTAAACTCTTTTTCTAATACATACTAATGTTGTGATGAAAAGGGTTAGGATGAAAACTTGAAAGTAAAACCTACACTAACGGTGGTGATGCACTAATCTTCACTGATCCTCTCTTAACTAATCTTTAAGGACACTTATGAATCTAATGAAAAAAAGTAACTAACTTAGCTTCTTTAAATTATCCCTATAATGTTTATTTCATACGTAGGTTAGGTGGAAGGTTTGTAATTTGAAGGTAAAATAAGGAAGGTCTACATGAGACACTATAAATCAACTCTCTTCAACAAAAATTTACCTATCAACACTTCATATAACCTATATATGGTGACATCATAACACTAGGTGAAATATAATACCTAAAAAATAAGATGAACTTCATAATTTTCTACAAATAAAAAATTATAACACACATTAATGCTAATGAATAAGTCTATAATAGTCTTTTCTCTATTGATACAAGGTATAAGACACATTTTTGGTAGAGTTTTGCTACACCAAACTAAGGGATGATAAAAAAATGATCAATTCTTGAATATATATAGTTATACATAAGAGATAAAAAGGAATATAAGTGTAGAAGAGGCCATAGTTTCCATGCAATAGTTACATTACTCTTCCTCACTCTCTTATGCATTGCTTGAGTGGATAGGTGCATTGAATGAGATCTTTGGAGATTTGATGTATAATTTTAGTAAATTTTGACCCATGAAGATTCAATTCATGCCAAATTTATCCAATTCACTCTTCCTTCATCAGTTACCAACATTGAAAGAGGTTTAATTAGGATTTTTCCATGAGGTATTAAGTGGCTGCCCATTCCTATAGATTGACCATGTTCAAGAAACCACTCAAATTATTCATAATATCCATGGTCATGGAGTTTTATCACTTCAATGTTTAGTTATAGATGTCTTAATATGGCTCATTAACTTTATTATGGCCTTATATTCCCATTAACACCTTTATCTTTTTGGTTAAGTAGGCCTTATAAGCTATTAGCCCAATCTTCTATCCATCCACTATTTATATGACTATGATATATAAAATAAACCCTCAAGATATATAAATAGGTTTGTATCACACTTTAATTAACCTTATACATTATTATATAGACCTTTCAAACATCTCACACTTACAAACTTATCCTTCTTTCATGATTAGGCCATCTTGACTAGCTTTGCAAACTGGTTGAATAATGAAGGTTGGTAGAGGAATTTATAGGAAAGTAGGTGAATAATTCATGATATGAGGAAGTTATAAAAGCCTCAAACTATAAATTCCAATTATTATGAACCTATGGTCAAGTTTTGAACTTCATCTCATGCTCAAAACCCTAAAAACTTAAAGTTTATGGAAGTGTATGTACACTTTCTGTACATACTAGTACCTTAGCAAAAGCTTCCTCTAAGTGGAAAATATGATTCATGTGTTTTTCAAGTGTTTCCCATGAATATAAATGAATTTAATTCTAAATCTCTCTATTTGAGTCCTTATTAGGGTTTTAGAGTGGTTTAATAGTGTTTAGGACTCTCAATAATGGTTCATAGAGATTAGGGCCTTAAACTCTAAAAAAAATCCACTAAATTATTATATACAAATCCCCTCACCTCTCCTAAAGTGCTTATAATTCCATGTATAAGTTACATATAGTTATGAGCTTGTAAATTTGCCTCTTGGGTGAGAAGCCTGCATTCTGAGTAGTCTCTAGGTTATTTCAGGCTAGAATAACCAGCTGTGGGACTTCCTATGCATCCTAAATTGACCTAAACTTCTCAAATGCCCTGATGATCTTCCCCATGAATATTTTAAGTGTCCTCTAATCTCATTTTTCCCTTTTATCTACCTCCTAAGTGGAACTATTTCAATGAAGGTGTTAAACCAACATGTCAAACTTTGGGGTTCAAGTTTTGGCCTTAACCTAGATTTTTGAGGCACTTATCCACTACCCTTGACATGAATATCACCTCTAGAAGTTCTTGGAGTACCTATGTCAGCATCATAGATCCATTTAACTTTTGAGGTATACAACAATGTCTCTCACTTAGACACTCAGTTCTATCTACAAGGGTAAATAATTATAAATGTTCTTGTATGTGGTAATTATGAGATTATTTAGGAAATTTGAGATCCTATCTTACCTCAAAAACCCATGGAATATGAAAATCCTTCTTAGTTCCTCACTTACATGTTTGAACTAGCTTTCTTGGGCCTAGTTAATATAACATAACCCCTACACATGCCAATCAATATGTCATTTGAGTGCTCATAAGACCTGAGGATACCTTTAGGACTATTTCATATCCAAACTACTCCATTTTAATGCATTTGGAGGCATAAATCTATCATCAGTTACCATCCAAGGTTTAGGAAGGGTTTTGGAGGTCCAACATCGTAATGATGGTTCATACAATATGGATCTCCAAATCAGAACTTATTCTCATGAACCTTTATCCCATTGACCCTTTCATCTTTCCTAAATAACTTGGGATCCCATGAAAAGAGTTTGTGGAGATAGGAGTGTTAGAAGGTGTGACTTGAGCTTTCAATTGAGCAATTTGAGCAAGTTAACTTCAAAATGTTCATTCATAAAATTAATACCCTTAACATTTTATGGATTTTGATTCTATAGGGGTACTTAAGGTTCTTAAAGAGACTTGGGCCTAGGTACCTCTATGGTGAAAGGTATGTGTGCTTGAAGATGCAACTAGATAGGCTTGCTCAAGAAAATAAAGGTTAGAAAAGGTATAAAACCATTATGAGATAACTCATTGCACTCCCCTACCTCAAATGTGTTATCTAATGTTTGAAACATCCTACCACACATACCAAATTACATTGAACTTATTTGTTGGTCTAGATTTGTTATGAGGTAGAGGTAGGGTCTTGAGACCTAAGTGAGCCTTTAGGTCCTATAGGGCCAGACTAGGTGTTGAAACTCTCAAATATCTTATGGAATCATCTATAAATCTCATGTGAAATAACACCTCCTTCAATCTAACGTCTACCTCATTCTCATGTTTTCATCTACTTAGACCTATTGTCAACCTTTCTCCTTCCTATAAACTACCTTGATCACTATTGCCTGGTACATAGGACTATAGTAGTTGATGTTTAAAAAAACTTATTTTATTTTTTATAAGGGTGTAATTAGAGTCAAAACATCATGTTTTAATTTTTATTATAGCCTTAAGTCTCATTTCCTCTAACCCTATCAACACATATACATACATAGTCATATATAACCCTGTGTGCTTGGTTGTAACCCAAATCAAACAAATTCCTCACTCAAGAGCACTATAAAGTAGGGAATTAATGTGTTTGATGCATATTTATCTTGTAAATACTTGTTTTATATATTTTGGACATTTCAACTCTCATTGTATTGATAGCTTCACATCATAAACAATCCTGTCTGACTGTGTGAGCCTTACATAACCTAAATACACTTCTATAGGTATCTCTACCTTTTGGTTAGGTGACCCTCATATTTACCCTTCCTCTTAGTTTGAACCTTATCCCTTTATGTGCATATACTATCCCATGCTTAGGTTGAAGGCATAGACCACCAATAGTATTGTGAGTATTATATGAACCATATATACTAACTGATAAGGGGCCTATAGAGGAAGCTTTTGAATGAGTGAAAGAGAGATCCATATCATGCTCAAGGTCCCCATGAATATCTTATGTTCTAACCCATATCTAAAATATATAAACTTGTTTAGTCATCTCCTTAGTTTATTTTCTCACAATATCATCATATAGACTTGAAGGACTTAACCAAGGTGGATTTAGGTCATTTCCTATAGGTGGTTATTTGCTTTTTCAATAGGGTATATAACTATATGGCTCATTATTCATGACATGATGGTTTTTGATAACCTTAAGGCATATTTAGACCTTGATCCCATGACTTGGAATTGGGTATGGGGGTGGATGGATATGGGTGATGACAGTGGGGTTATATGGAGTTTAAAAATGGAGTGCATGGCTTACAATGGAGGTGGAATGATAATGTAAAGGTTATCAAATGGTAGAGGATATTTTATGGATTGAGATGAAATATGATCACACACCCAATACATTATATAGGGACCTTAGACACCCATATACATATACTTAACAAAATATAACACTTTGGAGGCCATGAAAGGGCATACACAGTGAGAAAATGAAACCTAGGACTTTCCCAAAAAACTTAACATTTGCTAAATAACCTTAACTTCTAAAAGAGTTGTGAAGGTGTTTGAAGGCATATTGGTAGTTTATAGGCTTATGAGGGATATTTTCATGCTTTAGAACTTATGAGAAGGATATATAGGTGTGAATGCAACATTACATGATATGTTTTGTGTTTTAACAACCTTAAGGTCACCATTATATAATTCACTAACTTCTTATTCCAATGAAATCACATTTGTAGGTTAAATCACTTAGAAATGACATTTTAGAAGGGTGGAGACTATCTAAGCATTTAGGTTGGAATAAAGAGATAGGAGTATCCTCAAGACATCATTATTAGACCTTAAAACACCATTAACCATTAAATGTATACACTAGATGCTCTTCTTTACCATTGAGACCTACCTTTAGTCTATAGACACTAGAAATTTGGATGTTTCTTAGCTTTACATGCCCAAATGTGTGATCTAAGTGCTGAGGATGCCATGCAAAGTCTCTACAAGACTTGAGGAACCAATAACAATCATTATTTTGATTAAATTAACCATTAATTCAATGAAATCATCCTCCTCCTTTTGCCTTGTGTCGATGATGGTGATGGCCAGATCACTTAAATTTTTAGTGAATGTTAATAGAGTTCAGGGGTCTAAACTTGAAACCAATGCCCATGGTTGGAAGGTAATCAAGTTTGATTTATCTGGCCAAGATATTGGACCCTCTTTCTCTCTCCTATGTACAAATTGAGCACAAACTTGAAGTGATATCTAAGACTACCAATGATCTTGATGTGGAAGATGGATCAATTTTGGGCTCCTCAAACACTGAAACACTTTGATTTATTCTACACATGCCATACTAAACTCCCATTGTAGACCCTTGACTCCAACAGAGTTAGTCTATATTGTACTAATCTATACCACTCAAAAAACTCCTAAAACCTATCAATTCCATATGTTTTCTCATGTTTTATACCATAAACCATTATTAGTGGGTAGGATGAGGGAAAATAAGAGTCAGGTGATGTATGAAAGCTCATGGTACAAATTGATGAGTTGAAGAGGTATGTTTTGGCATGTGTAGGGCCCATTTAATTGGAATTTGCTATTGAATTTTATGAATAGGGGGTCATTAGTGCATGAAATGCTTTATGATATGGAATAATTAAGTTCATGATGGATCTTAAATATTTGGATGGTGGTTTAGTGGCCTTTCAAATTCAAGTGATGCACATTTTAGGTCAAATATTTTCCTTTTAGACCATATACATGATTTCAAGTAAATATAATTTCAACACATATGAAAATACCTTACAACCTATTAGGGACTTTAATTACACCACAATATGCATTCATAACATTCTTGAAATCTTATAATTAAACCATACCTTACATATATTGCATATTCAAGAAGAGTTCATGATGACTCATCAACTACATAATTCAATCATCTCCACCATAGCACTTTTGGATTGTTGAGGCCACTTTAAAACCTATTATGGACATTAATACATAATAAAACACTATGAGGACACTTGACACAAATTTAAAACATGAGGTAGGGGTAACCACTATGTATTTCATGACATAACTAGCTAGTGGACCTGTTGCATTTGAAAAGATAATTAGTGACCTAATTTGAACTATCCTAATTCACCAACAGATGTGATAACCATGAGGTCTGATGGTGGAATAGGTTTTATAGGGCTTAGGTTGACCTCTTTCTAGGCTTGAGGGTAGAAAGTGGTCAATAGATTTTAAGTGCCCTAGATGATGCAAAGTTCATTAATTTCCCATTTTTGTGTACTTTGACACAATATTCTGTTAGTCATACTTATATAATGGGGCATATTCTTAGTGATATATTTATATCAAATTATTTAGACTATGATGAGCCTTATTATGACAATGATGGATTGATCATTAATCATATTTATCCCATCATCCTAGGCCATTGGTCTAATATCCACTCATTCCTTCAATGTCCTTTATCATCACATCTATATCCATTCATCAATGATTTGGCATCTCTCTAATCATCAACATATAAACTCAACTCTAAATCTAATTATCATCACACCTAACATATATCTAAACACTAACATGTCTAACATTCATCATCACCATCATCCTCTAGACTATCTTGTTATTTATCATCTAATATAAACTACATTGGCCTGAGGTCTTTTTAAACTATGTAGGCAATGCTCAGTCACAAGATGTGCTCAAGGTCATCTTGACCACTCTCTCTTCTTTTCCGACCATTAATCATCCCCACATATTACATAAAATCCTTGTGTTATAATATCAATCTTTAATCAATTAGTCTATTGATCAATCACCATCCCCATAATCATCTTAATCTTTTCATCAATCACCTACACCTATTGATCGAGCCCAAAAAATCACAAAATCCATATTTTCTTCCATCAATCATTAATTATCATTGATTAATCAATTCATAATTTAAATTTTATAGATTCCTCCTTCAATTGGGGTATTACTAGGACCATAATTCTACTATCATCTCTTTCTCCCTTACATATGTCCTTGCTAGGGGCATCATCACTATCAATCACATTATGGATCATTGATTTGATGCATTATAGTCCAATCATTCCCCTTTATCTTATGGCCACTCAATCATATAACTTCTTCTTTCTCATCTAATTCATCATATCTCTTGACTTTATCTTTAAGTTACACTCATCATTAATATTATCAAATCATTATTTATCCTAGCTACAGCTCTCCCTTGCATGCATCTTTTCTTGGGATACATATAAATATTGTGTCCTTTCAATCTTATCTTCATATTACAATTGAATCTCCCTTGGGATGTGTTGAAAATTATGACAAATTCATTTCCCCTCCCTGTGCATAGGTCTTTGCTAAGGGCATCATCACTTTATAGTTCACTGCTAATGATAATCTCTTCTTCTTCACCATCGATCCCACATCTCTCATCCTATCCCCTTATATATTTGTCACCTTCTACCCCTCATTTCCTCTTTTGAGTGACCATTCACCTCATTCTTTCCCGCATGTCCCCCTTGAGGGGGCATCATACCCACTAACATCATGTGTCCATTAACATGCATTCATGAAATGGTTTTTCTTTGAAATAGCATTACTCCTTCCACTTCATCCACTCACCATTCCCTTTCAAAGAGGCAAAAAATATATGCACCTAAATTTTCTTGTTTCATTTATCATCAATAATATTACTAGTTTACATTAATTTAACTTATTTTATTTAATCTCATTTATCTCTTCTATTCATTTAATATCACCCCTTCTATTCATTTATCTAATATCCCCCTTCATTTTTATTCATCCACTAACCTTATATTATCCCTACCAACCTATTGATTATTATAATCATGTCTTCTCCACTAAATAATCCCACTTGTCTATTATATTAGAATTTTAAATTCTAATCCCACTTACCCTAGCTTATTCCTAGTCTTTCCTACATCCTTAGCCCATAACCACCTATATAATCACCTACTAATATTTCTTATTCCCGCTAATATATTATAGAATTATCTAATTCTAGAATCCTCTTTATCTTAGCCCTTCCTCTATAGAAGCCTCTATTCTAGAGGCTTCTAAAGAATTTTTAATTCCTTGGATGATCCTTCACCATTGATCTTCTTCACCCGAACCTTTAATATTAGCCATTGATCTTCCTTTTATGGCTTATTTAAATCAACTCGTACTCCATGGCCAAACTAACTATAGGAATCCATAAAATATCCATGCCTACATTATCAATCGACCCAAACTATCATCCAAATCATTGATAAAGTCAAAATCATGTCAAAATTTTGAGTCTTTGGTAACTAATCCATAATCCATAATAATTTAGTAATTTTATTATTTGACTCTTGATTGGGAACACTTAGCTTTAAGTTAGAATGTTGTTTTGAATGGCTTATTTGATTGAATTTTAATATAATGATTCTTGATTTCAATGGTAGATTACAAATTAGGGTATTTTTGTTAAATCACATAATCAAATCTCATTGCTCAAATTTTCATCCTACAACCTCTCCCATGACTTCATCTATGAGAAGTGCCCTTATCAGCTCAATGTTTTCTACACATCTTGGGTTTGATGTTAACATGCCAATTTATTATTTTATTATTTTTATCAATCTTCCAATCATCATGGGATCCTTAATTCATATGACCAAGGGGAAAATACTTACTTCGACACCCTTTGTGCCTCCTTCAATAATTCATGAAATTGTGGTTGATCTTGCATCCTTCTCTTCATCCTTTACATTCAATAAATCCATTTCACAAGCATTGTTATAATTTTTTACATCCATGTCTCTAATTACAAGAGGTAAGGACTCATAAGAGGATTGGATTGATGCTCTGAAAATGATAAAAACATAAAGGTCTGATAAGGTGTATTATGGAGATCCTGATATAAAATTGAATTTTGAGAAAAATAATGGTAATTACTTCCAAATTTACTCGGGTTGGTAACCCAATATTATGGAAATCAAAATAATAATTATTTTTACTAACTAGGAAAATAAATAGGATTGGTGAAGAAGAATTTGTAGAGGACCTTGTGTCAAATGTGTAGGCTTATAATGAAATGATATTAAATTTTATGGAACGGATGAATATAAAATTAATAAGAATTGAATCTCAAGTGAAGACAATAAGAATAACCAAGAGATACACAAGACCAAAATGATCAATCCAAGAGAGAGAAGCCACATCAAAAATGTAAAAAAACAATTCCAAGGAATAAATAAATAGATTTATTCATTGACAAACCCAAAAAAATAGCTACCCTTAATTATCTCAATATTGTATGTATGTAATCTATTAGATTGTAGAAATATATAATTCAAATAGTCTGTTATGTGACAATAAACTATTTGTCATGAATACATAAATAAGGAAAACTAAAGATATTTAGTTTTCAATTATTACGTGCAAAGAAAACATTATTGAGATAATCTCAATAGTAAAACAACCAAATTGACCTAGGTAAATAAAAATAACCCTAGGTAAAAAATAACTTACCTTAGGTAAAAAACTATCCCTAGGTAAGCTTAGACATACATTATTCCAACACCCTCCCATAAATAAAACATGTGGCGTATAAAACAAATATGGGTCCTAGATATTAAGCTTGATAAGGTACCCATGTACAAACTAATAAAAACATAATAAATAATGGTGAGACTTTATGGGAAATCCATCCCAAGTACATTCCTTCACCCCAAACATGTCTTGCAACTAAATATAATGAGGAGAAGCTAAAGTCTTAGTGAAGATGTCAATAATCTACTCAGCTATAAGCATAAACTCCAAAGAAAGAACTCCATCCTAAATGAGCTATCAAATGAAGTGCATGTGAATGTCAAAATGTTTGGTGCACTAATGTTCAACTAAATTACATGGAATAACAATAGCTCTTTTGTTATCACACTAAATAATAGTAAAACCTATCTTTGTGAATCCGAACTCTCCAAGAAATTATCAAATCCAAAGGATCTCTTGAATGGATTTGACATCACCTCGATACTCTACCTCAATAGAGGATAAGGTAATAGTTATCTACTTTTTGCATGACCAAACAACTAGATGAGAACTAAGTGTGAATATAAATCCATACGTGGATTTATGAGTGTTAACATCACCAACCTAATCTGAGTCAATATATCCAAAAATATGTGGAGAACATTATGGTGCGTATTATATACCAAAGTGTGTCGTGCCCCAAATGTAGCATAAAATATGCTTCGATGCTTGCCAATCACTCTCATGAGGCTTATGTGAAAATTTAGAGATAAGGTTCATATCAAATGTAATATCAGGACATGTATGAGTCAGGTATAAAATACTACCTACAAGTTATTGATATAATTTCAAATCAACAAAAGAAACTATGTAAGTGGTAGATAACATAATACAAAACTTATATGGAGTGGGGATAGGCTTACAATCATCCATGCCAAAATTGTGAAGAATATCTACTACATACTTTTGTTGTCTAATAAAGATACCCTTAAAAGACCGATGAACCTAAAGAACAAGAAAATAATGCAAAAGTCCTAGATTTATCTTGTCAAACCTATCTACCAACTTTTCCTTGGTGTCTTAAATCAAGGAGTTTGAATTGCCAGTGAGGATAAGGTCATAAACATATAAAACCAATATCACAATACCCTCACCTTACTTTAGGTTATACACATTGTGATCTAACTCATAATGATGGAAACTAGAACTCAAAAGAAAAGAGTCCATCTTCTCATATAAATCTTGAGGAGCTTATTTGAGACCATACAGAGAATGGTGGTGTCTACAAACCAATGATGAGTCCTATATAAATCTTGGAGGATTATCTATATATATCTCCTCATAGAGATCACCTTGAAATAAGGCACTCTTCACATCCATTTAAAAAATTGACCAATAATGTGAAGTAACAAGAGAAATTATAAGATGAATAGAAGCCATCTTAGCTACAAAAACAAAGGTTTTAGAGTAATCTACTCCTTTAATCTATGAAAAACCCTTAGCTACTAATATAAATTTGTACTTTTTAATTGATCCATCTACAACATATTTGGTCTTAAAGACCCATTTACATCTTACAAGTTTTCTTCCCTTATGAAGAAGAACATGATCCCATGTATGATTATTCATCAATGAAGAATACTTATCATACATTATAGCATCTCACTCAAGTTTACCAATGGAATCATAAAATAACATTGGATCATTAGTAATGGATTTTCCCATAAGAGAATCACTAGATGTTTATGAGTGAGTGTGATGAGAATCAGATGGATCTCTGACAAAAGAACAAGATACTTATCGAGTGCTCTATGACCACTTGGGCATAGATGGTGAAGAAGATGGGTTTGGTTGATGAATAGGTGAAACATAAAAATCATCCTCATCATGATCAATAGAAATCAAATCCTCACTATCATCTATAGAAGGAGGAGGAGAAGATGTACTATATGTAAAATCATGTGGTGTAAGTAGCTCATCAACATGTACATCTTGTCAAAAAAAACATCATGTGAGATAAGATCAAGGAGGTAAAAAACTCAAACTTATCAAAAGTGTAGACTCTTACATAATGATTTTCCATACATATAAGAACTATCTCACTAGGATCAATACATTCTCTTACTAAAAAATTATGTGGAATAAACTCCATAGTTTTAATAGTAATAGAATAACATATTTGATATATAAAGAGAAGTTTAGAATATATTTAGGGTATAAGTTATACATCATTAAAAAAAACATCTTGTTTAATGACAGTATATGATCCCAATACTTAAATTTATGAAGAGTTCCCCATGATAATATGTGATGTACTATAATATATAATAGAAAACAAGAGATCCTAAGAATGTGTGAGATGATGAGAGGCACCCGAGTCAACAATCCACTAATCATGACATGAAGATATAGCTCTAGATGAAAGTGTTTTTTTTCCTATAGAAGGAGGAGAAGATGGAGAAGATGGAGAAGGCACATAAATATTGTCTTGTTTTAATTCTTCCTATAATGCTTCCATATTCTTAAAACATCTACTTTCATCATGATTAAAACCACCACAAAAGTTACAAGGACCAAAAGTTTTCTTCTTTTGATTAAAAGGCTTTTTATTTTTAGAAGAATGATGAGGCTAGGTAGTGGTGTATGTAGGTTAATGGAATGATGGTGTCCTATACTTGGATTTAGGTGAGGGTTTTCATTTTAAGGTGTTAGCCACTAAGTCATGACTAGAACTAGGTAGAGCATTTAGGGCCATTAGTATTTTTTGCTCTCTAGTTAGTCTTTCACAAAAAATTCAAAAGAAGGCCATTTAAATTCATCACCTAATATATCAATCATGGTATATAAGGTAGAGGAAAATACACCATATGGTCCTTTAAATTTGGACAAAATCATGAAGATACACTCCATATCATTTTTATTCTTATCACTAGCTTTCAACTGTGACCTAATAAATTTGAATTTTTCCAAGAATTCATCTCTAGAAGGGAAATTTCATGGACATAGATTACTTAATTATCCATTTAATTATAAAATTTTGAACTCATTTATTTTTCCAAATAGTTTTTAAAACATATCCCATACCTATTTTGGCATTTTAGCATATACAATGTGTAATTGAAGACTATCTGAAATGTTGAGGCCAATCAATCTAATAGCCTCCTCTTGATTACAACCATATACATATTTGTCCTTTTTATAGGTGAATGTCGTAGTTGTGTTGTCATAAAAAATCCTTTATAGGCCCTTTGATTTAAGTAGTATTGCATTTTCAGCTTCTAAGCATGGTAATTTATGGATTTTAAGGGTTCAAACAATTGAGATTCCATTCTTAAAGAGGAAGATGATGTTGAAAAAAATGACCTAGACATTATTTATACAACTTTTCTTCAAAAAAAAACCCTCATATTATAATTTAACATCTCCCAATGTGATTTTTACCCTTAGAATCTTTTCAAAGATACTATTCTTTTATTTGTGGACAAACAAATGACTTTGTGTAAAAAAATGAGTAATGGGATTTGACCCCAATACCTCTTATTGTAGAGTAGGAATCCATAGCAAGTTAGTCCATGCATTAGTAGAGTAAAACCAAAATAAGCATAAAGGACACAACCTACTAATCCTACTCCCTCATGGGGTTTTGCAAATGAATTTTAAGATTTATTGAAACAAGTAATACTACCATCAAACCTTTCCAAGATTGTCCCTCCTCCAAGAACAACCAAAGAAACATGATTTTCCCTAGATTTGGTGGTCTAAGTCTTTGTTAGTGATAATTAATAAGATTATCCATCATATCTAAATGCACCAATGGCTTAGGCTCATGAATTTGATCAATGTGTGCAAATATTTGAATCTTTTCTATTATAATTTTTGCATAATAAGTTTGCATGAATGAATCTTAAAAATAGTGGTCTTGGCCTTCTTATTTATAGATTTTTAAAAATGATCAGAATTAACCATGATTATCCATCTTGAGATCAAGATGTGTGTCCATAAATAAATTCAATTTTGGAGAGATAAGCCATAAATATCCTCATTAATATTTAAAATAATGGGGCATTAATGAGGCATGGGATGGCTTAAACCTAATATTTGTTCCATTAATGGCTTTTGTATTCCACCCCACTAATGACGTTATAGGGTGATGTAGAATTAAAGAATGAATTTACAATTAATAGATTTTCAATAACTTCTATAGATTTTTCACTTAAGCTCTTGATTTAATTTAATTTGCTAAAGTGGGTT
The DNA here is from genome assembly GCA_037957365.1 of Torreya grandis. Taxonomy (NCBI): domain Eukaryota; kingdom Viridiplantae; phylum Streptophyta; class Pinopsida; order Cupressales; family Taxaceae; genus Torreya; species Torreya grandis. Next base: position 49,420 of record JARHVA010005913.1, on the reverse strand, counting down.
TGATTATTTTCCTACAATTCTTTATAAATTGGTTGTTCACTTAATCAAACTGGTCAAAATATCAATTTAATGAGTCATAATTTGATTAGAGTATGATTATAAGATGGTGTCAGTTATATACAAAGTAATTCCCTGTTTAGATCATTGTGGACATGAAATAACACATGCACGTGACATGTGCTTCTGAATTAGAAGAATTTAGTGGTCTAGAGCATCCTTTTTCATGGTTTAAATTTGATTTGAAGTAATTTGAGAAAAAAGAATAATCACATAAAATGCATTGCCACATTCAAGGATATATTAGCCTAAATCGATACGTGTATATGATAAATTTGAATCTTTTAGCATGTTTTAGTGATTTTAGCCTAGATTGTATATTTTCATAGAATGTTGCCTAGATTGACAATTTTAGCACAATAGTGATAGGAATTAGATGTCTACATTTTCCCCCTATTTGAGAAGGTGTGGTGAGACATTCGATCAAAGTAATGTATTTTAAAAGAACAAAAGAGTTATCAAGAATAAGTTAGAAGGTAATGATTGAATAAATGAACAACAACAAATGTAGAGTAGGAATCCAAAGCAAGTTAGTCCATGCATTAGTAGAGTAAAACCCAAATAATCATAAGAGAAATAAATTACTAAAACTACTCCCCCATGGGGTTTTTCAAATGAATTATAAGAGCTATTAAAATAAATAATACTGCCATTAAACCTTCCCAAGATCATCCCTCCTTCGAAGAGCAACCATGAAGCATGATTTTCCATTGATTTGGTACTTCAAGTCTTTGTCAATGATGAATATCTTGCTCTTCCATCATCTCTCAATGAAATAATGGCTTAGGCTCATGAATTTGATCAATTCATACAAATAGTTGAAGTTTATCTATTACAACTTTTGTATAATAAGTTTGTATGAATGAAGCTTAAAAATAGTGGCCTTAAACCTCTTATTTACAGCATTTTTGAAATGATTGGAATCAACCATGACCATCCATATTGAGATCAATATGTGTGGAAATAAATCAAATAAATTTTGGAGAGATAATCCATAAATATCCCCATTAATATTTGGAAGAATAGGGCACTAATGAGGCATGGGAGGGCTTAAACTTGATATTTATTCCATTAATGTCTTATGGATGCCAGCCCACTGATGATGTCGTAAGGTGATGTAGAATTAAGGAATGAATTTATAATTAATATATTTTATATAATTTCCATGGATTTTTCACTTGAGCTCTTGATTTGGTTTAATCTACTTAAGTGGGTTTGATTAACTTTCTACAATTATTTGGAAATTGGTTATTCACTTAATCAAACTGGTTGAAATGTTAATTTACTAAGTCATAATTTGACTGGAGTATAACTAAAAGATGGTGTTAATTACATATGGATCAATTCCACATTTATAACATTGTGGACATGAAATAACACATGTACATGATGTGTGCTTCTTAATTAGAATAATTTAGTGGTATAGAGCATCATTTTACATGGTCATAATTTAACTCGAAGTGATTTGATAAAAGATAATGGTCACATAAAATGCATTGTCACATTCAAGGATATATTAGCCTAAATCAACACCTATACATGACAAGTTTAAACCTTTTAGCATGGTTTAGTGATTTTGGCCCAGATTGTGCATTTTCACAAAAAGTTGCTTAGATTGATAATATTAGCACAATAGTGATAGGAATTGGATGTCTATATTTTCCCCTATTTGAGAAGGCATGGAGAGACATTCAGTTGAAGTAACATATTTTCAAAGAATGAAAGAGTTGTCAATAAGTTGTTGGAAGGTAATGATTGAGTAAGTTATCCATGATGGCCCCTCAAGAGGGCATGTGAAGATGAAAGAAAGGGATGGACTCTTGAAAAAGAGAACAAGAATGAAATTAACCCATGGATGAGAGTATATCCATATGAGATAATGCTTGCACACATCGATTCCTAATGATAAAAAATAAAATAGAATATAATGGGCCCCAAGGTGGGGGAAAATGATAAGAATGCAATCCCAAAATATAAGCGACACAATTTGACATAACCAAAAGAGGGAAAAAATTTGGGCTTAGGGAATGATCGATCCAGAGACAAGTTGCATACTTTGAAATTGCCTAAATGTGGGAAAAAGTTTTAGAGCTTGGTATTAGAAGAAAACTAAGAGTATTTCTCTAGAGAAAGTAGGCCAATAAATTAATAATGTGCACAAGTAGATAAGATTTGATCAGATGATAAATTGATTTTACCCTAGTAGGGCTGATTTTGACCACTAATAATTAATTTTACCCCAATAAGTTTGATTAAATCGATGATTGGTCTAAATATTATGATAAATTAGGTAAAATTGGCAAGCACAGCTCTAGGATATAACCTAATGCATAGATTAAATATGAGAGGGCATAAACATAGATGCGAGGGTCTAATAATTGAAAAAACCACAAAAAATAGGCATACAAGGATGCACAAAGTGATGAAGGAGAGGATTGGAAGAATGAGGGTGGCTGAGTTAACTTGAGATATGTCAAGAATCTAAGCATTGCATAAATATTATATATGAACCTTAGGCCAATTTAGTTTTCTTAGAAGTAGGAAAAAATGGGATGAGGAATGAATAATAGAAAAAAAATGGACCACTAGTCAAATATTAAATCATGTGAGGTGGTGGATATATAAGATAGTGCCTTCACTAGATGCTATAATATAATTTTGGAGATGCACATCCTAAACTAATTATATAAATATTCAATTAGAATCAGAGTGTATGCCAAGAGATATGCATCTTACATAGAGTCTCATGTTAGGTATGGTACATTCAAAAATTATCTTCAGAGCTTCATTGACTTTTGGACTTGGATCACTTCGTGTTTACTTAAGCAAAATGAAAGTATGCATTATAATTATCAATAACCTATAATAACATAGTATTTATATTATGATTGGTTGGTTCAAATGTGAATATTTATAACTAAGGATAATGATAAAAACTACCAATACCAAAGTTACAACTATTCACATGTAAACAAAAAAAAATAAAGATAAAAAACAATACACAAATATAACCTAACTTAAAATCAAAATATGAACAATCAGGGTTTAAGTAGGAACAAAAATGTATAAAAATAAAGTAAGAATAACTTAATAAACAACTTGAAATCAAGATATTAATAATCAAGATCCATGTGTACTAACAATATGTACTTGAAAAACAAAGCCAAAGAACAAGCTAAATACAAGTCTAAGAAAACCAAGCCAAACTAAAAACTAGAAAAAAGTGGTTGTAGAATGTATTTGAACTCAAGAAAAAAACAAAAAAAAGACAAAATAGTAACACAAAAGACAAAAATAATAAAACACCAAGAATAAACAACAAAGGAATAAAAATGATCAAAAATACTATCAAAACAAATGGAGAGACAACAAAACACAACAAAACAACAAAAAAATCCAAATAAACACACACAAATAAGAGTTAGTCATAATGTTAGTGCAAGAAAATAAAAAGGTGAATGGTTCATGTAAGTGTAATAGAGGTGTTACTCTCTATGATAGGGTGACCCATTGTCTAATAAATAATTGGACTAGCATAATATAACAAGGACAAAAGAGACAAAGTTGTTCCAAGTGGTAGGGAAACAACAATACAAAATAGAGAAAGAGAAAAAAAGGAAGGGGTAGCTGAGCTAACTTTGAATGTATGAGATAAGTGGATACTACCTACATAGTTCCATGGATGTGATATCCAACATGAACTTCAAGCCAAATGTAGTTCTCCCATGAAATATGATAGAAAAAAATGATGATACGAAGACATGATTGATGTTGTAGAGTAAATAAGGAAATGGGCTCATAAAATGGTGTGAGAATTCAAATGAGTACTTTCAAAATGATGAGCATGGGATAAGAATGATCAAAAGTGAAATATGATGTTTTTGTTTATTTTATTTTATTGATCAATTTTAAAAACTTTGTGTTTTTGGGATAAGTAAAATAAATGAAATATTAACAAAGACTTAGGGAACTACCTAACTGAAGAGATGCACTTCTATAGGCAAGTGTTCAATTAATAGCTAAACTAAATGCAATAAGGATTGTGAATATAAATAATGGCAAAGGGAACCAACTAATCAAGGAGATACACGTCTAAGAGTATAAGTTCTAATAACAGCTAAAGCTAATTATAATGGTCCTTGTGATCTTGTGAAGGAAATAATGCCTATCAAGCAGAAGAAAAATAATAATAGAATAGTATGTAGTGTTTAGATAAATTTAAAGGGCCATATAGTAGATAAAAACCATGTGATGATCTATCCATGTTTACTTTTCTGTAAGAGGAAGATATAAAATACTATTTAGGCTAAACTATTTTATAGAACTAGTACTAAGTGTGGGCTTAGTTTGCTCACAAATGAAGAGAGCGTATAATAAAGGGGGAATAAGATGACCTCAATGTGAGTCAAGCATATCCTACATAATCCCATTATGACTTGAAGTCACAATAATTCTACCAACACAAAAGCTGATGAGATTTGACTAGGTAAAAATAAGTTCACAGATTAAGGCAAATGATAATAATAATGGCAAGACAATGTGGAAATGCATGATAAAAGGTGTTATTCCTAATTTTCACATAGGTGGTTATAATAAGGAAATAATGAAAAAGGGTCAGTGGTACTAATTTTCCCATAGGTAGTTATAGTTAGTAACATAAGGTGAAACACTAATTTACCCAAAGGTGATTATAATCAGTAACACCAGTAAAATGTAAATGAAAGATAACTTGCTAGATCCACTATCACACTACTTTCATAGACTACTAATTAAACATGAAATACTAAAAATACTAAAATTAGATTGGTATCCCCTCACAAAAAATATGGGAAGAACCAAAAGAACCAAGATCAAATGGGTTGGTCAGGATGGCTAAAAATAGGCTTTGGTCAATAATAAATGAATGGTAAAACAACATATGATATGGCATTGTTCAACAATGGTGATGTTATGGGAATTAGATATAAAGGGTAATAGGGTTGCCCTCAAATGATAAGGTAAGGTAAATGGCAAATCGAAAATGATTTTGATTCTCCTGCTACTATGGAGATGCATGTCCTAGTTAACATATGAGACAACCAAAACAAATCATAAAAATTGCTAGTCCACACCCTTTTTAAATTGTTGCTCTATCAATAACCTAACTCAGATTTGGACTCCAATAATGTTTTTGTGATTTTCATTGGTCGTTGATTCTATTTCCTCTAAACTTATAAATAAGATGTCTTTGTAACTTCTATAAATGAAAATGTAGGTAAGGATGGTAAATAATTTTAGGCATAGGATAAATGGTATAAATTATTAATGGAATATTGGTTCATAATGAAATGTATATGGATTGGAAAATAAATGAATTTTGGGATTTTTATACACACACAATATTGTTGAATATAGATTTGATATAATTTTGGTTTTGTTGGGGCCGAAGACTTTAGTATATGCTCTCAATAGGACCACCAGATTGTTATATTGTTTGGGCCTATGAGTAGCTACTAAATGATTATGTTGTAGATTAGAAGCTATACCAATTTTATCTTTGATAATGTCTTCATCAAGTAGTGAGGAAATATTATGATAAAATATTGGCATCTCGATGAGGTTTTCACTAATGAAGTTATCTTAATTGTCCCCTAATGCCTCCAAAAAGGTTCCATTAAGGAATGTTAAAATTTGAATTTAATTGTATTTTAGTGCCTCTGAAAAGGTTTCACTAGGAGATTGTTCTTATTTTGTATGAATGTGTTCATGGTCCCCCTGATATTCTGCACCTGATATGTCTCTATGGATGCAGTTCAACGAGGTATGATTTTTTCAATCCCAATTGATGTTTATGGGAGGTGGAATGCCAATATAATGGCTATGTTGGGTGGTGGTAATGGAATGATAAAAGGTAAGACAATCCTTGTAGAAGGTAATAGGATAACTTATGTTGATGTTGAAATAATCATCCTCAAAAATTGTAGAATGATCACAAATATATTCAAATTGATCTACGAGGCAAGTGTAACCAATTTTTTAATGACCATGAATGTATTCTAATTTTGAAGTTGATTTTGACTCAAGGAAATTTGAATATGATGTTGAGACTAATTTTGATTCTACTTCTAATGTTAAATCTGATGTTAGTTCAAAAATATAACCTAACTTTAATATTGATTCTCCATCTTGTGTGGATGATATTACAAAGATGTCTTGTTGAACATTTAGTATTGTACAAGTAATTTCTTATGATGGTATAATGGGTTCTATAAAAATAGATTCATCTAGGAAGGGTTTAACATAAACTGGATCATCTAGGTAAATCCCCTCAAAGAGAGGGAATAATTTGAGGGGTGACTCCACATATACTAGCTATTCAAAGTGAGACTCCTCAACAAGGTCAAAAAGGTCAAGAGATAACTCCATAGAGACTAGCTTGTCAAAGGGAGGCTCTTTAAAAATAGGACAATGGTCAAGATAATGATTTTCCTAAAGGTGGTTATAATCATTAAGAAATAACTCAACAAAGGTTGGCTTATTAGAGTGAGACTCCTCGGCAACAAGAATAGTATCAAAAGGTGATTCATCATAGGTTGAATTGTCAAAAATAGGTTTTTCAACAACAACATCAAGGCCTTGAATTACAATTGGTTGTAAAATATCAATTTTAAACACATTACAATCCTTAAAATTTGGATCTTAAAGAGGTAAAGGTTAACTCTGTTGTGGCTCGAAGATCAACATGGAATTTCTAAAGTGGGGAATAATTGTCAATGGATGAATAATGGCTTGTGTTTCAATAATGATCTCTCCAAAAATTAGACTATCAAAGAAGGGATCAAGAAAGATTGGCTTATAAAATTGACACTCCTCAATAATAAGCTTAATACATACCTATGATGGGCCTATAATAGTAATGATAAATCATTGCAAAGTTTGGTTAATAGTGCAATCCAAAGGAAAAGGGACTAAAATGGTAACCTTCAAGCATTGTGGAGCTTGGTTGCTTATGCAAGCTGAAGGAGGATAGCCTAGAATGATAACCTTCAAGAATTGTGGAGCTTGGTGGCTCATGCAAGCTAAAGGAGGATAACCTAGAATGGTAACCTTTGAGCATTGTGGAGCTTGTTTACTTTTTCAAGCCAAAGAAGGATAACCTAAAATGATAACCTTTGAGCACTGTAGATCTTGGTGGCTCACGCAAACTGAAGGAGGAGAATGAGGTTAGTGTATGAAAATTGTCATGGATTGGTTTGGTAATTATAAATTAAACCTAAAGTGGGTGATATCATCAAACATGAGGAAGTTCCCTTATCCATCATAATAATTATCTTCCTCATAACTAGTGACATAAGAAACCCCATTATGCATATAACTCTATGTCATTTTTAGAAGATTATTCTCTATGTTTGATAAGATATGAAAATGTGTTTTGAAAATGTTTAAAAGGTGTGCTTTGGATTTCTTCAAACAAATGACAAGGTAAGATGAGATACTAATAAAATAAGTGGCATAGTACCACACAATTAGAAGAAATGGTTATGAATTTACTCAACTGTGGTGGGCTGAATTCATCAAATTGGAAAAGGGTATGATAACTTTGGAACCTAAAGTATAAGATATCACAATAAACTTAGGTCAAAGATACATCACTATCATAAAAGCTAGATGCAACTATAATGAGTTGAAACTATAAAATTAGAAGAGGGTCTTAATGATTAGGAATATAAAAATAAAAACCAAGAAGCTCAAAATGTGAATTAACACAAGAAATCCTAAGTATAAAGCTAGAACTAAATGGGTAGCACAACACCTCCATATGGTAAATAGGATGTAGAATGGTCCAAGAAATTAGATCATGAGCGAATGCAAGATAATATAATTATAAAATGATAGTAACAATGATGATGATTCTAGGTAACAACCTTCAATCCAAATGGAAAATTGTACCCAAATTTACTCAAACCAAATGCAAATGGTAAACCAATAAGACCTTAGCCAAGAATTTAAAAAGACAAGATTTTGAATTTAGATTAAAAATGAAGAAATTTGAGATTTCAAAGTGGGCAAATGTTCTAGACTCAAATGGGCAACATGAAAATGTTCTTTAGAAGATACAAACATAATGTTCTAAATGTTTATTTGAATAAGGAAAGAAATGATTTTGATTTGACCAACATAACACCTCTTTATTCAAATAGAATGGTTTATAATAAAGTGTTTGGATTTATGACATGTTTTGGTTTTCAAATAATTTTACACTAAAAAAAAAGACCAAGAAATTAAAGGATAAAATGACAAAAATACACCTAAGTGTAACTTCTAAAGTCCTAAAACTGACAAGGTTGTATGGTACTGTCAAATTCCATCTATATATGTGATCTTGAGAGGATTTTAAGTGTTAATCCAAAAATAAAAGTGAATAAATAATTAGGTTTTTTACACCCAAATTCTCTCAAGATATTTTATGGTGACATGGAACTTTGGGCTACTTTCCCTACATCAATAATATGTTTCCAGCAAGTGGGGTTGTTCTGAAACTAAATTTTTGCATAACTAGATGGTCCCAACTATGGATAACACTAGAGATGCCTCACATCAATTGGATCCATGTCAATTGGCTTGTTGTGAAAATGTCTTTCCCTTTTCACAACTACTACATCCATCTCTTGCTCAGTGTATTGTGATGTCTGAATTTCCCCTATGGTCTGAGTTAGAGTATCACTAATGAAGCTTATTTTAACTACTCAAAACAAGCATCCCAATGGGTTTACCTTAATTTACATATCCCACCAAGGAGTGAGGTTGAATTTATGTTGGGATATGAATTATTGGGTCAATTCTTCCCTAGAGAACCTATGAGGAGGCGATGAAATCCTACTCATAAGCCAAAATGTATAAATAAAAGACAATTTAAAAGACTTTAGGGTCACATTTGGATTACCCAACTCATACAAATTTGGGGAGGGCCTTAACAATGTTATTTTCACACTTTTTAGACTAAAATCAACCAAGTCAAAGAAAGAGCACTTTTGGTCACTCAAGTTCTCTAAAGGGGATGAGGGGAGAGCATACATGCATCAATTGTTTTGTGAAAATAAACCACTTTGAAAGAACAAGCATAAAATAAAACACTCTTAAGAGTATGTTTCTAAGTGTGTGTTTATTTTATAGCACCAAAGTGAGATGTTTATGAAATTTGGTCCCTTGGCCTTAGTTGAAAAAAATGTAAAAAACTTTCACAAACAATTAGGCATAAAAATAACTAAGTTTCTTATAGGCACCAAACAAAATGTTCAAGACTTAACAACTTCCAAACTTTTCCCTTTTTCCAACTTAGGTCTTGTAATTTTTAGAGGGGGTTTTGCCTACTTAGAAGCCCAAAGATAAATGATAAAATAAGCTTTGGGGTTTATATTTTTCTATCTTAGAGATAGATGTCAGTCCATACAGGGATATAAATAGGTGTTGATCAGTTCATAGAGGGTTGATAATGGTCGACTAGAATCAACATCATTTTTTTTTTTTTTTAAAACATGATTTTCACAAAAAAACTTGTTAGAAAAATAAGGATAAAAACACAAAAGTTATCCAGATCTTGTAAGAAAACAACCAAACAGAGAATAGGCAAGTGTTTAAACATAGAACAAGACTAAGAAAACCTCAATAAAAACCCATTAATCACATTTTTTGTCATACTCTATTCTCCACACAAGAACTGATGACAATTTAAAAAAGGTTAACATTGGTCAAACATAATTGACATTAATCTCTCTATAAACTATGTGTCACTAAAAAAATAGAAAAATCATGAAAAATGAAGGTAAAACTTGAATTTTAAAGATTATTAAGCATCCATTAGTAAAAATAAGAGTTGAATAGTAGTCTCCTTACTTATATGGGATGAGTGGTCCCATCGAGTATGCCAAAATGTAGAGTAGGAATCTAAAACAAGTTAGTCTATCTGTTAGTAGAGTAAAACCAAAATAAGCATAAAGGACACAACATACTAAGTCTACTCCCTTATGGGGTTTTGAAAATGAATTCTAAGAGTTATTTAAAGAAGGAATAATACCATCAAACCTTCCAAAGAGTGTCCCTCTTCCAAGAGCAGTTAATAAATGTGATTTTCCCCATATTAAGTACTCCATATCTTTGTCATTGATGCATATCAAGCTTCTCAATCATCTCTCAATTCACCAATGGCTTTTGTTTCAGATAAATTTCACTAATGTTCTTGAAAGGAAGAGAAAAGAAACTTGAGAAGGGTATGGTAGAAAAACTTGATATGTTGTGCATGTGTTGGTCCAGATGAGTGTAGATACTCTTCTTTGGCTTGGGAGAAATGACTTGTAGATAATAAAACATTCAAAGAAATGGTTTTCTTAGTTATATAATTGGGTGGATTACCTAGTAAGTAAGATCTAAGAAGCATGAGCTTACTTGGAGGCTTTCAATCCACACTTTTAAACAATCAAGTTCTAAAAGATAAAGTACTTATATAAACAATAAAAGATATTAAAATTAAGTACAAGAAGTGCTTACTAAAATAATAGATGAAATTGACTAATTATAGTAATAAATAGGTCAATAGTGATGTTAAATAGGTTAGGTATGGTTTAGAAGATAAGGAAAGACTCTGTGATCAGGAAGAGGGTCTAAATATTAGATTTGGTTGAGGTTTAGTAGGTGGAAATATCTTGTTGCTATTTTATCACATAGTGATCATTGGTGGTTAGGGTGACCAATGATATTTTAAGGTAACTATCATTGGTTGATATGACTATTGGTGGTTGGGATAGGCTATCAGTAGTTAAAGTCACCATCGACAATTACTGTGGGTTGGGTTTGGTCAAGAAAAAAGGCTATTTGGATAAGCTCATAGAATGGGGTTCTGAGAGATGGGTTTGGGCTGGGTTGATTATTAAATAGAAATAAAGTAATTGAGTGATCAAGAAATAGATACTTATCTTACTAGTTTTTGGTCTGATGAATGGTTGAGGCAGTGGAGCCTAGAATAATTTTGGTAGAGTAACAATACTTGGTTGGTGGATGATGGATGGTAGCACTTCATATCTCTGTCACACTTGCTAGTTTATTAGATCAATGTAATAATACCTATAAAATAAAATGCTAATGTAAGAAGCTCTTACTCTTGATGATTGATTTATTTTAGATATGATTCACTCTCTCCTCCTCTCTCTTTATAAGAAGGAAGGATTAACAAGAGTGTTGAGTTGTGGAGCTAAAAGCTTCAACTCTTTGCAAACAGAAGGAACAAGAAGGTTGCTGAGATCCAGGAGCACCGGCATCGACAGCAGGACCGACGTCAGTCGTGACCAGTGTAGAACGCCATCGGTGATGGCATGGAGTTGGCTGACGTCAGCAAAACCAGACTAGCAGGGACCGACGTCGGTCACTTGTGTGTTCCAAAACTGCTCGTTACATAGACAGTTAGTTAAGTGAACAAAGTGTTTGCATGTAAAGGCTAGTTAGAGTCTTTGGCTGCGAGGATAATTGTCTAAATTAAGAGTCTAAGTTAGTGTTTGAGTTAGGGATCTATATATAGACCCATTGGCATGTATTGTAATTATGGTATGAGATAGAAAAGAAGGCAAGTAAGTTGCTTCCATTGTAAGATCATTGAGCTGCAGGTTGTTGCAAGCTCATAGGAGATCTACATGTGAGTATGGTCTGTTGAATTACAGGTTGCAGGTTCATGGGAGATCAACTTGAAGTACTATTGAGTGCTTGGTGAACTGGCAGGGTTATTACTGACTAGTTGGAGAGGTGAACACCAATTCTGTTTGTGAGTTGGTTGTTGGGACTATTTTTTGTGTAGGAGAGTGTTGTGTGAGAAGAATTACTGTACACTTGAGGTGTGGCAAACCTCTATAAGGTGAAAGAGTGTGGCAGCTCTTTGTTGTATTCTTTTTTGTAAAGTGTTAATACAAGATAGTGTATTGTCTCTCATATTCTGTGCTATTGGTGAATTCTAGCTACTTGTGTTTCTGGTTATTTCTGCATTTATAATTGCTTATATTTGGTAATCATACTGTGCTCTTTTTGAGGAGCAAGATCCAACAAGAGGAATCAGAATAGGTGTGTTTGTTTTTGGACTTCCCTGACAAGTGGTATCAGAGCTTCAGGTTGGGATACTAACAGATTGGATTAGATCTGGTTAGTGTGTTTTGATTATAGGTACTCACAGGGTTTCTATTTGAGTGGGAGTTAAGCAATGATAGAAGACAGTAAGCTATGGATGGAAAAGTTTAATGGCAAGAACTACCAATTGTGGAGGATGCAGATTGAGGATTATCTGTATCAAAAAGATTTGTACTTACCATTGGGAGGGGTTACTTGCAAACCCTCGGATATGAAAGATGAAGAATGGGAGGTTCTTGATCGAAAGGCTCTGGGATCTATTAGATTGAGTCTTGCATCATCTGTGATTTCCAGCTTATCACAGTGTAAGACAACGGTGGAGCTGATGGAATCTTTGGCAAATTTATATGAAAAGCCCTCAGCTTCTAATAAGGTATTTCTTATGAAGCGTTTATTTAATTTGTAAATGTTGGAAGGTGGATCTATTCATAGCCATCTTAGTGATTTCCATGGTTTAGTAAACCAGCTAAGTTCAGTCAATATTGTATTTGATAATGAAATTAGAGCTCTCTTAATCTTGTGTTCATTACCTGAAAGTTGGGAAGGTTTGGTAATGGCAGTTTCTAATACTGTGTCTCCTTCAAAAGTCTTAAAAGTGGATGATGTTGTGAGTGTGATCTTGAATGAAGAGATACGCAGGAATAACACAGGTGAATCATCAGGAAATGCTTTGAGTGTTGAAGGCAGAGGAAGGCAAAGAGAAAAGATAGAGCATGGGAGATCAAGGTCCAAGACAGGCAAGAGATCCAAGTCCAGGTATGGCAGAATAACCTGCTGGAAGTGTGGAAAGCAAGGGCACTTAAAGAGATATTGTAGATCGGGTACAGATCAGCATGAAGAACATGAAGAAGAAGTAGATGTTGCAGATTATGCTACACGGGATGCTCTGGTATGTTCTTTGGATAAAGTAGAATCTTGGGTTTTAGATTTTGGTGCCTCTTTTCATGCATCCCCACATAGGGAATTTTTTCATGAGTATGTCCAGGGAGATTTTGGAGAAATTTATGTAGGGGATGGTAAGCCTTGTCATATTGTTGGCAAAGGGAAAGTGAAGCTAAAACTACAGATAGGTAACACATGGGTGTTAAAAGAGGTCATGCACGTCCCAGTTCTGGAGCAAAATTTGATTTTTGTTAGAAGTTTGGGTGATGAGGGTTGCACAGTAACTCTCATAGCGGACTCTTGGAAGGTTACCAAGGGTACACTTATTGTAGCTAGAGGTAAGAAAGTAGGTACGCTTTATCTATCTACTTGTACTACTGATTCTCTTTTTGGGTTATCTATTTCAGCTATAGATTCAGAGATGTGGCTTGATAGGCTTGGTTACATAGACAAGAAAGAGATGCTTGTTCTTGAGTCAAAGGATATGCTTTCGGATTTAGAAGGTATGGATCGTGGTTTCTATATGTAGAAGAAGAAGGTAACATTTCTTGAGGAATTCGATGTTAGTGACAAGAACAAAAAAGCCTTGGTTTTCAAGGAGAAGATGACGGACAGAGTTCAGCACAAGATGCAGAAGAATTCTGAGCAGAGCAAGGGTGATTTGGACAAGGATTTGATCCAAAAAGAGCTCGAAGGAAAAAGTCAGGTCTCACAAGAAAAACACAAAGACCGACGTCAGCAGGAAAATCGGCATCGACGTCCAGATAGGGACCGACGTCAGCTATGTGCAGACCAATGTCAGTGACTCAGGGAAAATATTGACTGGCGTTGGCTAGGGGAAATTGACGTCAGCAAGGTGGCAGTCGCAGGAAACTGACTTCAGTCGTCTACAGACTGAGATGTGACTGGCATTGGTTATTGAGACAAATTTTGGGTGGATAGCAAGCTGTCATGGAGTCTCAAGCACCCATATGGAGGACTGAAGGTGTAAGTAAGTTCTTAAATTCGTTATTTCCCTTCTTTACACTACTTGTTGCTCACTTATGGCATAGGACCAGGAAGTTGTTGAAGAAGCAGAACAGATAGATCCAGGAAACAGTGGGAGCTAGGCATGGATGAGGATGTGATTCCTTGGAGGAGAACGAAACAGGTGTTTTGGGTAGAGTGGCCAGCTGGAAGTAAGCACTGAGAGATGAATGGATGTTGAGGATAAAGAAGAGCGAAAATGGATACGTGAGATGGAAGATCAGGGTATATGGTCTTGTATTAGCTGCAGGGCAATGGAGGTTTGATCATTGTGTTTCTCTTTACCAGATTGGATAGTATTAGCTACACTATCCTATTTCTGTATGATGTGCTTGTTGCAAGGTTACATATACAGGTATTGCTGAACTAAAGGTAAAGCTAGTTCAGGTGTTTATCATGGAGAATCTAGGAGCAGCAAGATTCTTTGGCATGAGTGTGTTCTAGAGACATGGGAGGTCACATGTTGACTTTGTTTTAGGATGATTGTGTGAAACCGGTTAGCACACCGATGGTTGGATAGTTCTATGAACAGGTGTCTTGATTCACATAATGAGGTTGAGTGCATGGTATGTACTAAACTTGAGTTTTCCCAAGCAGTGGGAGTTGTCACACGTTGGAGCCAATCCGAGAGAGAACCATTGGAGGACAGTTCAGTGGATTCTTACAGGGACTAGCATCAGGTGCACATGTTATGCAGGTTCAAGTTATTTTTTACATGGTTTGTAGATGTGGATGTGGCAGGTGATTTGGATGACAGGTTTTGCACTATAGGTTTGTGGTGGTTGGTCTTCAAGAGTGATCTTGAGGAGGGATACAAAGCCAAGGGAACAAACTAGATGAAGTATAGGTACATGTACAGGTTGCAGCTGTTTATCTCCAAGTGGGAGATTGTTGAGTTGTGGAGCTAAAAGCTTCAACTCTTTGCAAATAGAAGGAACAAGAAGGTTGCTGAGATCTAAGAGCACCAGCATCAGCAACAGGACCGACGTTGGTCGTGACCAGTGCAAAAGGCCACCGGTGACGGCAGGGAGTCGGCCGACATCGACAGAACCAGACTAGCAGGGACCGACGTCGGTCACTTGTGTGTTCCAAAACTGCTCGTTACAAAGATAGTTAGTTAAGTGAATGAAGTGTTTGCATGTAAAGGCCAGTTAGAGTCTTTGGTTGCAAGGATAATTGTCTAAATTAAGAGTCTAAGTTAGTGTTTGAGTTAGGGATCTATATATAGACCCGTTGGAATGTATTGTAATTATGGTATGAGATAGAAAGGAAGGCAAGTAAGTTGCTTCCATTGTAAGATCATTGAGTTGCAGGTTGTTGCAAGCTCATAGGAGATCTACATGTGAGTATGGTCTGTTGAATTGCAGGTTACAGGTTCATGGGAGATCAACTTGAAGTACTATTGAGTGCTTGGTGAACTGGTAGGGTTATTACTGACTAGTTAGAGAGGTGAACACCAATTTTGTTTGTGAGTTGGTTGTTGGGACCATTTTTTGTGTAGGAGAGTGTTGTGTGAGAAGAATTACTGTACACTTGAGGTGTGGCAAACCTCTGTAAGGTGAAAGAGTGTGGCGGCTCTTTGTTGTATTCTTTTCTGTAAAGTGTTAATACAAGATAGTGTATTGTCTCTCATATTCTGTGCTATTGGTGAATTCTAGCTACTTGTGTTTCTGGTTATTTCCGCATTTATAATTGCTTATATTTAGTAATCATACTGTGTTCTTTCTGAGGAGCAAGATCCAACAAGAGGAATCAGAATAGGTGTGTTTGTTCTTGGACTTCCCTGACAAAGAGGTCTAACTTGATATCTAAATTTAGATCTCACATGCCTAGGTTCATACACAAATTAGATGAGCCAATTATAAAAAAATCAAGTTAGAGTGGTGTGGTAGTTTGATTGTTTAGGTGGTGCAAAACCTGATCATCGATGGTAAGGCTTGACCATTGATTGTTAGGGTGACCACCAATGGTTGAGGATTAAGGTCTAGTGAGGTTAAAAGGTGGGTTAGCCAGTAGGTCAATCCTAACTTGAGTTAGGTTTGGTTTATGGTCAAAAGGTCAAGGTTGGTCCCTAAGGGGTCTTGAGGTGGTCTAGGGGTATTTCATCACTTAGAACCATAGTGTGTAGTTTTTTAGTGTCTACATTTTGCCCCTTTTTATTATGTAGTTTATATCAACAAGCTGTAAAACAAAAATAGAGTGCAAGTCAAAGGTTAAGTTGCCCTAAGTAGGGGAGGAGGTGTTCCCCCTCAAACTAGGAAGGGATGAGGTGAAATAGAATCAAGTGCTAGTTTGATAAGTGGTTAAAGTAGTGGTTGATAGGTTGGGTACTAAATTGCAAACATGTACATAAAGTGTGACTAAGTGTGATATCCAAATTTATGCATTGACTAGTTTACCATTGTTGGTAAAATTTAAGGTTAGTAATATAAAGACAAGTAGACCATGTGACCATATATGATGGTTGGGAACACTCATAAACACAAGTATCCTAGATAAGTTAGTGTTGTCATGGGTATCCAAGGTAGGAAGTACTCCTATGAAAACATAAATTGGTTGGGTGTGCATAAGGTAGTACAAGTTCAAAAAACTATTTAACTTGGTACGTAGTTAGTGTGATCAAACGGACCAAGGTAAGGTCATCACAAAATATGTACTAGTTTGGTTCAGAATGGCTAGTAGCAAGATGACATGGTTGGTAGTCAAGATAGGCAGAGAAGGTAATCTCTATGGGTGGGCACTGAGTTAGGTATGTGCCAAAATTTTCAAAAGTTGTTGGTTTGGTGGGAAAACCCAATATGTTGACTGTTGATGATCAAGGGTCTTGGGGTTGGCTGTTAGTGGTCACCCTAACCATCAATGGTCAGGTGGAAACCTTAAAAGGGAAGAAATAAAAAGCACCACCAAGAGTCATTTTCATTTATTTGAAGATTTTGACTTTGGCCTTTTGTGAGAGAGTGTTGATAACATTTGTTGAGTAGGTTAGTGGTTGAGTTAGATTAAATTGATCAAGCTTAGAAAGGTGGACCTAGCTAGGATGTAGGGTTGATGAGGATGTGGTCAGGCAATGGGTCCTAGGATTCCTCCTTGATAATGATTTAAGAATAAGGTAGGGGTTTATTTTAATTGATAGCATTGTTTTGATTTTACAAATGCATTATAAGTTGAATTTGGCTATTTTTTCATTATTTGGTGGATGTAGATTGGGTTTGACCTATTTTTTAGGGTTTTTATTTATTTAGGTGAAATTTATGGATAAAATTTTAAATTAGGAGGGTATGGTAAGATTAGGAGAGGGTAGAATAGGCATTAGGTAAATTTGTGGTATAGTTATGGTATTTAGGTGTGTTTTACGGTGGGTAAGGTTAGGCATATTCTATCGATGATCATGCAAAATGACTGTTGATGGTCATACCCAACCATCGATGGTTGATGATCATCATGGACTGGTCACTTAACTATTGATAGTCACCATGACTATTGGTGGCCGACTAGGGTGGAAATATGTTTGTATGGTTGAATGTTTTAAATTTTGATGGTAATTTAGGTATGTTTAATGTTTTAAAGTTTGGTCAATGGGATGTTAAGGGTAAAATTTAGGTATTAGTTTAAGGTTATAGCAATGGATGAGGTCAAAGGTAGATTTTTAAGATAATAAGTAATGGTCAAATGGGAAAATTAGGGTAGCGTAATATAGTTCATAGTTAAAGTGTGGTAGTGAACTAAGTTTATTTTCTAATTAACCTTATAGGCATGGGAGTGGATCCAGATGTGAGATTGGATGCCTTGAATATTTAATGAGATCCATTAAGGTATGACTATTACTAATTGGGGTCACATGGAGGAGGTGGGCCTTAATTCTATGATACATTACCAAAATGTGTTAGGAGACATGGAGATGATAGTGACCCTCATCGAGAGATGGGATCTAGCCACTAACACTTTCATTCTAGCTACTGGTGAGATGAAAATCTTACCAGAGGATGTTCACATGATTACTTGATTACCCATATGAGGTGATCCAATTTATCACATTGAGAGGGAAGAGAGAGATGAGTTCATAGAGCTATTGTATGGAGATGACCATGACTTAGTGAGGTGGAACATAAGATGTTTTAGCTACACTCTGTTATACCAGAGGGATAGAGGTAAGAGGAGGCTTCTCATGATGATGATGGTATCATGTTTTGCCTTACTAGATTCAAATAATGAGAGGTTTCCCTATTTATTGATAAGGGTATTAGTTGAGATGTTATTGGGCCACATAGTGTTTGATTGGGTACCTATGCTACTAGTCCAAATGTACAAGGAGTAGTGGGGATTTAGAGCTCATAGGAGGTATGGTGTCAACATCATATTTTTTATACATTACTGGGGTTATCATGGGAGGGGTATGCATAGATGGAGTTTAGAGTCAGGTTTATGAGGTGGATAGATGATTTTTCCCTCTTAGGACTAGGTGGAGGGGTTCATGACATTAATTGGTTTAGAGGTGTCTTGGATTCCTTGGTTCTTAAAGAAATAATCTAGAGACCCTATGTCAAGTTTTCAAAATGGGATCACTCTAGGAGACAAATGATATCCCTAAAAATCTATAAATGGTTTTTTGGTAGGAACAGGGTGAGACAGAGCTCATTCCTTTTGATAGGGTGTGGCAATAATTTGGTCTGGTATATAGTATTCTAGGTCCATTCCTAAAATATAGTTGGTAGGATGTAGAGCTATTACTTCTTGAGCCATAACTAGTTTATATATTCATTGATCATGAGGAGCTATCAACTAGGGCTAAGATAGATGATGCAAGTTTTTTAGATGCACACTCTACATGGTACTAGGAACTATATGTTACAACTAATATTGGTGGCAATGATGGTGGTTGATAGGATATGGATGTTGACCTAGTTGGTGGATATGGTTAGTCAATGCTGACATAGGGAGTTGCTCTAGATTTACAAGTAATGACTATAGAGAGGGATCAGGCATAAGTAGTATTACCCATGACATAAGATTCCATTACAACATTATAGGGTTAGTTGATAGTGAAATAGGGACATGTAGCTATGATTATAGGTGAGAGGAAATAGGATAGAGCTATGTTAGCCTTGGTTACCTAGGAGATAGATTCCCTGAGATAGGTTGAAGGAGGAGTTGGAGCACTTATAGGACCATTGAGCACTATTCCCATGTAGAGGTACATAGCTATAGTGAAGGAGCTCCACTATTATGAGGCCATAGTCTTGAGATGTTGTCCCACTAAGCCTTTATGGGGTGAGTATAAAAATATTATGGTTAGAAGTGTTAGCATGGTGACACTAGGTCAGTGGGATGAATCTGTGGGATAAGTAGGTACCTCAAGAGGATAGGCACCAGGAGGCAGTAGTGGCCCAGGAGCATATTTCAATTATGAGACATTACACATGTTGATGTATATGATTTTGATACCGGCCTATGATTTGATGTGATGAGATGTATATTTTGAGAGAGATATGTATATTTGTATACATGATGTTGATTATGGTATTTGATCCTCATTTATTGCTTATGATTCATGGTTGTGATGCTCATGCTAAGTACTGATGATGTGATTATTGATTATGGGTATGCTCATGATAATGTGGATGTGGACTCACCTAGCTAGGCATGTGATGATATGTCTTTGTATTCATTTTTATGATAATGTTAAGTTATGGATATAATATTATCTCATGTGACTATAATGAAAATGTGATGTTTGTTGATGACTAAGATGATGTTTATGACATTTGTGATTATGGTTCTTGATGATGTTGTGTATGGATGTTATGTTTTAATTTCTTGTCATTTTTATGATATTTGATATGATTATGGTGTTCATGTTGAAATAAAATGAGTATATGCTTCCTCTTTTAGATTTAAACATGTGATTAAAAGGGGTTTATGGCTGTTTGTTCATGGATGCTATGATTTGGATGGTTATGATTATGTTTATGTATATGGTTTATGTTAATGATTTCTATTTTGTTCATGATATAATGATGATGTTTTAATGTTGACATTATGATTTTTTTGTGGATTTTGATGATGATAATATGTGATGTGGTTATGATTATGATCATCTTATTTAAAGTGAAGCACATAAAGTAAGTTAGATAACAAAACTAGATATAAAAAAGAGAAGATAATGAAGAGATAAATGTCTAAGTTAATATATCAACCAATATGAGAGGCTAAGAACAGGGCACAATGCTTATTATTTGGGAAGGACTAATACAAAACAAAGTTGGATTGGCTTAAAGAACATAATCCCTTTGAATGCCTTGCATTATCATTCGTTAGTTGGATAAAAAGGTGTATTGATAACATGTCAAGTGAGCTCAAAAATCCCTTACTTATAGTGTATAAAGGGGAGATGGATGAAAATGAGACCTTCTTATAAGACTAGCATGCCTCTTTAGGAGGTTACCAAAGAGTTAGACTAAATAAGTCTATGTCATATAAGGTGTATATTGATCGATGTGGGAAGTCTACCTATGAGAGATAAATATAACTTTCAAAATTATCTTACTTATGAGAGCTGATTATGGCTTTGCTTTTTTTTATGCTTGATAATGGGTCTTTTGCTTATTTTATTTTTTCTTGGGAGGGTTGGGGAAGTTTATTGATGTAGGAATATTTCAAAAAAATTCTATGCTTTGACAAATGGTTTTCTCAACCATCCTTTAAAGGAGTGGTCTAAGTTTGTTTGCTTTTTTCAAGGTTTATTGATAACTATCTTTCAAGGGAGTAGTTTACCTTATTTTGAGAAAATTTTGATATATTTTCAAAAACTATCCTTCAAGGGAGTAGTTTATGAATGTTAAGAATAACACATGATCTATTTTTAGTTATGAATGTGCTTTTGATTTTTTATTGTTTCTTGACATAGACTTGCTTATATATAGGCTTAAAGGTTCACCTTTATGAAGGCAAAACTAAAAAGGACAAGAAGTTTGATTAGGTGTAAAGAGGTTTAAGTGAAAATGACCATGGGAATACATCATAGGAAAACTTCAAAAAGTATCATGAGAATCATGTCATGGGTAAAGTCATGGTACCCATTGTTTAAGAGTAGGCTATGATTGTGATGGATAATCACAAGATTTAGTTTTAATTGATTGCCCCCTAAAATAGGGAGATGAATGTGGTTTGAAAGTAAAGGATGAGATTAAGTTAGACAAAATGTGAGTTTGATCTATTTTAACAAAAAAAGGATGAAAATTTGAAGTATTGAGGGGTTTAGGCTCTAGGTTTCCCTCAAGAGAGGATAATTGGTAAGCTCATGATTCCTACTTGTGCATTATGATATAAGGTATACTTGATTTATTTTCTCCATATTGGTGACATGTTGGTTTTACCTTATGATGAGGTATTTTATATTGAATTCTTGCACCTTAAGGTGTTTTTTATAAGCTTGTTTGATGCACTCTTGATAGACATGAAGATGGTTGAGGGCAGCTAATGACATTCATCAAGTAGCTCAAGTTGGGTTAAATGTTTTTGATGATAATCATCCTCAGAGACAAGATCTTTCAAGGATATTCAAAAAGAAGGGATTTAGACTTTGAGAGGCAAAATAACCTCTGCTCAAAAAAAAATAGGGTAGCACCCGTAGGGGTTTGAATGCTAGTGTAATATACCCATAAGGCAAAGAGGATATGCAAATGATAATCCCATCAAAATGTATTAACTATTTTAGTTAGCATGTTATTGAGAGTTTTGTTAGAGGCTTACACCTATCCATTAGCTTGAGGGTGATAGGGTGATGAGAAACTTGAATTGATATCGAATGCATCACAAAGACCTTAGACTTGTTTGTTTTTGAAATATTTGCCATTCCTGGTGATGATTTTGTGAGGAACACTAAAATGATAAATAATGTGATGAGTAATAAAGTCGATAATCTTTTCATCCTTGGTCAAGATAAGAGGAATAGCCTCTACCCATTTGGTAAAATATTTATTTACAATGATGATAGAATGGTATCACTATGAAGAATGGGGGTTAATTTCGCCAATAAGGTCTAGACCCCATTGTGATAAGGGCTAAAAATATATGGATACACGAAGACTATGCCTAGGTGCATGATGTAAATTGGCATGTTTTTGACACTTAACACACTTTTTCACATAATAATAGTAGTCCTAGCTAAGTGTAGGCTAGTAATAGCCAAGTCAAAGGATATATTTAGCAATGATGAGGCCACTAAAGTGTCCCCCATAGATCCCATCATGTGTTTCCCTGATAACATGAGAGGCTTCATGATTGCATAAGTAGCATACGAGAAGACCATCAAAGCCATGTTTATAAATAATTCCCCCCATAATGGTGTAGCATGAGGTACTATAGATAAATTCTCTTTGAGTATTCTTGGAAAGACTAGAAAGAATGATGGCAAGGTTAAGATAGTCAAAGGTTTGTTGATACCAAAGATCATGTTGGGTCTCTTCCACATTAAAGATGGTGGGAAAATCTAGTTTGACATAAGAGGGATAGATAAGCTTATGGATAATGATATATATCTTATATTTAGATGGTGTAGATGGGATCTGAGAGGTGAGGGAAGCCATTGTATTAACAAACTTATTCATAGATTGTGGGGTGGTTTGGATATGGAAGTGTTAAAATGATGCTAAGAGTACATTAGTTAATTATTTTTATTATTGAAAAGCATCATTATTACACTAGTAAGAGACATTTTTTTGATTAACCACAGCTTGAGAGTCACGAAAAATATTGATCATTTTGAATCCCAAGGCTAATGTAATTTGAAGGCCTATTACTAAGGCTTCATAGTTAACCATGTTATTAGTGCATTAAAAATCCAGCTTGAAGGATAAAGGAATAGGTTCACCATGAAGGGTGATAAGGATGATTCTAATGTCCCCACCACATTGACATTTTGATCAATCGAAGAACATGGTTACTTGATAGGTGAAGTATGATTGAGAGAGGGTCATGATGATTCATCAAGAAACTCAAGAAGAGGAGGTCGATTATCTACTAATGGTGCATTGAACAATTGGTCAAAAATGACTTTACCTTTAATTAAATTCTACTAAAGGAACTCAAAGTCAAACTTAGATAAAATCATGACACACTTGGTCATACATGGTTTTGGTATGGCTTGGAGTGCATATACTTGAGTGGGTTAGTATTAATTATGACATAGGTCTTGTGGTTGAGAAGGTAGTGGAAAATTTTGATGGCCACAAAGACCAAGGCTAAGCAAATATTTTTGGTATGGGTGTACTAACTTTCATATTATACAAGCATGAAATTGATGTAGTAGATGACTTGATCTTTGTGTTTTTCATCCTTCTGAGCAAGTATTATTCCTAGGGATTAGTTGGTGGTGCCAACCATAAAGGTAGAAAGGTTGATCATCCTTGGGAGGAGTGAAGATATGTGGAAACAAGAGGTAATTTTTAAGTGAATCAAAGGCCTTTTGATAGTCATTATTCCATTTAATAAGATACATCCTTCTTTAGAAGGTGATGGAAGGTTGGCATCAGTCTAAGAGATGGGAGATAAAGCAATGAATGGATTGGATCTTCCCCTACAAACTATAGAGTCACTTGAGGTTAATTTGAGCAATCATGTTGAGGATTGTTTTTATTTTGATAGGATCAACTTCGATTACCAAAAGGAAAATGATAAAGCTAAGGATCTTTCCTAATAAGACCTCAAAAATGCACTTCTTAGGGTTAAGACAGACATGGTAATGGATGAGTCACTAAAAGATAATCTAGAGAATGACCAAATGATCCTTATGATATTTAAATTTCCCAAGAAGGTCATCCACATATTCCTTGACAATTTTGTGGATAAGGTCATTGAATATGTAGGTCATAGTGCATTGGTAGGTTGCACTAGCGTTCTTTAGTCTGAAAGGCATGACCCTATATCAATAGGTCATCCTTAGGGTGATAAAGGTGGTTTTGTGTTGATATTTAAGAGCAATTAGGATTTTATTATATCTTGAGAATCCATCTATGAGGGATAACACCTCATGGCTAATTATAAGATCAATTAGCTAGTCAATTCTTGGTAGAGGAAAATCTTCTTTTGGGTAAGAAAGGTTGAGGTCATGAAAGTCCACACAAATGCATAGTCCCCCTATGGATTTAGTGATAGGATGATGTTTGAGACCCATTGGGGGTAGTAAATGGGTTGAATGAAATTAATAGAGAGAATGCATTGAATCTCTTTTTTGATGAGAAGGGCTATGCAAGGGTGCATTCACTAAAGTTTCTATCTAACGGGATTGGTATCATAGTTGGTGACTATGTTATGGGTAGTGATAGATGGTAAATTTTTGGCATGTCACTATAAGACCAAGAAAATACTATGTTGTAGTCTTGAAATAAGGAGAGGAAGTCTTGAATCTTTTTTAAATTCAGTGATTGGCCAATTTTGACAATGCAAGGGTTGTTCAAAATTCCCAAGTTGATATCTCTGGTGGATTCATTCAAAATGGTTGAAGTCTTTAGAGGTAGGGATTTATGGATAAAGGAATATAATACAAAGGTAGGTGAGAATATAATCATCATCCTGACACTAAATGGTATTAATGGTAGGAGATTCATCTCCTATAATCTTAGGATGGGTCATAGGGATGGTTACGGTCATCCCATCCTTTTGATAAGTTAGGGGTTTGAGGCTGATCATGTCGATGAAAAAAATCTAAGGGGGATGATATTGGAATCCTTAATTGTCGATGGTGGAGTGGATGGTGAGGATGGGATGTCTTCATCAATGATAGTAAAGGGAGGTGGGTTGGTTTATTGTTTACATGGTGTAAAACTAAGGCCAAGCTTTTTATGATGTTTTTGGGTTTTGGTTGGAAAAACATTATGCAACCCATGTTCATACTAACCTAGGCTAAATCCCTTCCAAGCACACTTCTAGAGGTATGTTTTGGCAAATTTTGGTTTATCTAGATAGGAAAAGCTAGAGGTGAATGGTCAAGGTGAAAAAGAGGTAGCAAAAGTGCCAAGGGTTTATCAAGTTCCCCAAATATGAATTTTTTTTGACAAGTTGAGGGTCTAAAAGGAATAATAGTTCTGATATTGGGGTCATAACTAGGTTGGTGGTCAAGTTTCCCATACTCTTGAGGAGTAGGGAAAGCATCAAGGGTGATAAGGTGATACTCTCCTAATGAAAGATGTTAGAAAGTTGATTCCAAAGTGTCCATTATGGGTATTTATATGGAAAGGATGGAAGAGCTAGTGGATGCTTCATTAGTAGAATAAGATGGGGTTTCATCTTTTACTAATGAGGGCTGACCGGATAGGGGAAGGAAAACATCATTGGGTTGATACGTCATGTTGCATGATGTGAAGAGGCTTGGGTGAGGCTTGTATGATGCACCAATGTAGGATAGATGGTACACAACCCATGGAACAAATCTAGTGGCATCCCATTAAGATGTTATACTAGAATTCACCTTCCACAACAAAGAAGAGCTTAGGAAATGTGTGAGGTCCTAGGTGAATGTGAAGGACAAAATTTTTAAGAGTTCTAGCTATAATATAGTTGAATGATCAAAGGATTATGGAGGTTTTTGACATGATGTTCTCAGGTAATTAGGGTTGGTTGTAGGAGTAAGAGGAGATGATGTTGATACTAGCTCCTCCATCAATCATAACCCTCTTGATGTGGGTTTGGTTGATATAGGTAGTAATGAAGAGGGGAGGATCTGGATCATCTGGATGGATGGAAAGTATTTTTGAATCCTTAAAGGTAACAAGGTTGGAAATATGAAGGTCTATGACAAATGCTACTAAAGGTTGAGGGTCTTTTAGTATAACCTCTATAGATTACAATGCTTATATCATTACTTGGTGATGGTGTGGTGAGGTGTTGATCAATTCATACAAACTCATTTTTATTAGGGTTTGGTGAAGTTATTTCAAAACTTCTCATTAGATTGATTTAGATGGATTGGGGTGAGAAAATCCCAAGATAAATACTTTGGGGTTTGTTATAGGTGAAGGTGCTTGATTTCGGCTAGGTGGTTGGGTGGTCGAGAAGGGATATGTCCATGAAATGGAAACTTTTGCCTTTCCTTTATCTTTTGGTTGAGCCTATGATCATGTGACCACATAAAGGTATGGATTAGGGGAGGAGTTAGAATAGGTGATTGATTTGGTTCCTCTTTAATCACAGATGAGATTGGTAGAGTAGGTAGGTGTTGGTCTATGGTTTTTAGTTCTTAGATTAGTGATGGGCTTAGAGGAGGCTCATTAGATAATAAGTCATCCTCATGATAAAATTATGGACTAAGACTTGGAGATACTTGTATTTCTCTGTATCATGCCATGGTGTCCTATGATATGAACATACTAGCTTGTCATTTTATCAAGATGGTTTAAGACTCTGTGGGTTGAATGGTTTGATGGGTGGTAAGGTTAAGGAAGATGCTTATAATAACCTATGAAAGATGGTTGAGTAGGATTCTAGTATGGGAATCTTAGGTTTAGTGGTTAGGGTAGGATCCCTTTTAGGAGTAGGCTTGACTATGGGAGTCATGTGTGAGGGAGGTTTCTTGGTGGGTGCTTTGGGTTTTGATAGCTTGGAGGTGGATAACTTAGAGGTAGAAGGTATTGGGGTAGATATCTAAGGGATAACTTTTTAGGTTATAAGAGGTGTGGTAAAAATGGGTGAGGATGAAAGTAGGAATGATGGTATAACCAAGAGTGGTGGTCAGGTTTGATCTTTGTTTGAGGTGTCTAGATTTTTTATTAAGGTGGAGGGGTGAGGTCCTAAAATAAAAGGCAAAGTGGAAAAGGGAGGTGAAGTTTTGGTTTGTGGGATCTTAGGTGGTTTGTCTCTCTTGGTTGATTTAGTTAGGTGTTTTTTGTGTGGGTTTAGTAGGTTTAAATCCATATTTATTGATGAATGAGTAAGGTTTTGAGTAGGAAAAATGCTAAGATTCATGGTAGGCTTGGTTGGAATGATGAGAGGTGATTTGGTGACTTCAAGTAGGATAGGTTGAGATGATTTGGTGATGTTTTGGTTAGTAGATATGTTTAATGGCTTGGGTGTGATGGTGGTAGGTTTGCTAATAGAGGTGATAGGTTGGTTTGATAATGGTGTGGTTAAGGGTTCTTGATTGGTTAGGTAAGGAAGTCTGAGGTAGTGCCAAAATGTGGCACTATCTATGTTAGGTTGGGATAGGTATCCTAAGTTTTGGACCAGCTGATAAAAAGGTTTGTAGATAGATTCAATCCCCTTAGCATTGGTCTTAAAAGATAATCTTGAGGGTGGAGAAAGGGGAGTAGGTAGCTCATCCTTCACCTCAATCAAAGGTTCTAAGACTTGGTAAGGTAGTTCCTCGATGAGAGGAATAGGTAAAATTATTTCTTCCTTAGGGATGCTTTCCAAAGGGAGAGTAGATTATTATATGATGGAATAAAAGAGTATAGTGGGAATGGTTGTCTCCTCTAGTATGTTCTCCAAAGGGGTTGGTTGATCCACTATCTCAATAAATAGAGGAAGGTAAAAATTTATCTCATTTGTTTCATTTTTCAAAGGAAAGGTTGGTAGCTCCACTACCTAAATAAGTGGAGGGGATGGTAGGGTAGGTTGGGTAGTGATCTCCCCAATAGTGAGTTCACTAATTAGCATGTTAACAGTGTGTACCTCATGGTAGGATTTTCCTTTATTTTCATTTTTGGTATATGGAGCATGGTTAGGAAATGGTTGTCTAAAGATGTCAAGTGATTGGTTTAGGGGTGCATTGGGTTTATCCAACACAAGATCCCCATTATCAATGAGGGTTTAGACAATGTTATTTAAGGTGTTACATCTATTGACATCGTGTCTAATGACTCAATGGAAGGTGTACAAATCACTCTCCTTATACCAACCAGGTGTAAAATGATAAAAATTAAATTGCTATGGGGGTTTGATGGGGAAAGTTGTATGATATTGGATTTTGATGATTTTTTCAAGATCAAAGTGTATGACTCCCTAAGTAGAGTAAATTATTTTTGGGTGTTGTGGTTTGGGTTCCTATAATTTTGATTGGAGGAATTGGAAGAGTTAGATTGGTTAAAAATGGGTGGATGGGTGGTTTTAAGTATAAATGCATTTGTGGTTCCCTTGTTCTTGGAATTAGTAGTGGTTTGGTTATTGGGTTTGGAGGGGGAAGCTTCATTTGATTTGAAGGTGGAATTCACGTTCCTCAATGTCGATTTTCCCTTATCAATGGCCTTGTTCTTTAGTTTTCATGCCATGGTGAAAGATTCATCAAAGGTCCTAAATCTTTGAACTCGTAAGGTAAAGGAGATGTGTTTGGCACAAGCTTAGGAAAAGAATTCAATCAGCTCAGGTTGGGCTGGAGAGAAGGAAACTTGGTTTATGAGATTTCTCCAATGGGCCACAAAATCAATAATGGATTCATCATCAAATTGTCAAATGGATTAAATATCAGTAATGGAGACTTTCTTAGAGATGTTTATGGAAAAGTGGTCTAAGAAAATATGGGCTAGTTGGGCAAAAAAAAAGAGGGAGTACTTTATAAGAACTATACCAATCTAGTATTAGACCTGATAGAGACATGGGGAAGGTATGAAGAAGAAAAACATCATCATAGGCAATCATATAGCATGAATGTCTAAATGCTCTTAGGTGTTGTTGAGGGTCCTCCTTGCTCTGAAACTTTGAAAACTTTAGAAGTTCCTATTAAGGAGGGCATGGTTGAATGGGGATGGATGGGTGAATTGGTTCATTATAGATTTGGTCATATGACAAAATATTATGAGCTCTAGAAATAGATGACTCTAAAGTAGTCATTTTGTTCATTAACATCTTGACAAGGTCAGTTTGGCTTGTGCACCCTCGTAGTTGTAAGGTAGGCTATGTTGGGTTTAGGTAGGTGTAACATATGGGTAGATGGTGGGGGGTTAAGAATCTGCCACATATTGGTATGTGGTCATGGGTGGTTGAGATGATGCCACATATGAGTATGTGGAGATAGGGGGTTGGGTAGAAGGTAGAGGTATATACCCTTATGGGTTAGGGACATAGCTAAGGTTTGGTGCAATGGGCACTTGTTGAGATATTAGTATAGGTTGGGTAGGAGGTATGGTTAGGTTAGTAAATAGAGGGTAGGTGGTAAATTTGGTGTTTATGGGTGGAAGGGAGAAATGTATGAGAACCACCAGGTTCTAAAATAGAGTGGAGGTAGGTAAGTTGGAAACAAGAGGAATGGTGGTGGCACTAACTAATGGTAGTCCTATAGTAAGGGAGGTACCGGTGCCCAAAGGTTGGGTTAATCCTATACTAGGATGGTTATTAATTGGGGAAGGATTTACTTTAGTGCTACTTGGCTGAGTGGGTTGGTTCTAAATGGTGGTGTCAGTGGGGTTATTGGTAGAGGATGATACCTAGGTGACTAGAGGTTGGGTGGATATGGTGGATAAAAAAATGTCACCCATAAGGTGGGATGGCATGCCATAGGGATGGTCAATAAGTGGAATTGAATATGGGTATGATGGGGTATAGTGTTAAGGTAATGCTAGAGGGCTATTAATCTGGGCAATATTTTAGGTGACAGTTCAGGTGATGGTTCTACCCCAATTGGTGGTAGAACTTTTGGGAGCCATAAATTTTGCACCATAGCTCCATTTGACTCTGCATTTAAACTATTGAAAAGATAAGAATGAGGGGAACATCATGAGATGGCATGAGCTCCAATTAGTGGGTTTTGACCCTTGAAAACCAAATGGAAGTGTCCCAAATTTCAATTTTAGTAGTGTAGTCTAAAAATAGTAAGTTTCTAAAAATAGGAATTCCTTGAATTCTATATTGGTGACCTTCCACATCCTCCTCCTACCTTAAAAATGTGTATAAATGAAGATGTAATCTAGAATGGAAATTAGACATCTCTTCGTAGAGATAGGAATTTATTGTATCTAAAATTTTGAGCAATAAAACATCTCTTCTTAGAGATAGCATTATTACAATTCTGTTGTTCTTATTTCTTGAATTATCTTTCAACCAAAGCTTTTGAGTTTTGGATCAACTATGGGGTTGTTATCTAGAAAGGTGGTTAAGTCTGCATCACCTTGGGAAACTATTCAAGGGATGATGGGACTCTCAGAAGGATGAAGATAAATATCTGCATCTGAGACATACTCCATGGATGAGGGAGAAGAAGAAGGTGGATGATTAAGAGGTGGGTCCTGATTTATTTAGTTCCTTAGTTATTGCCTAGTTAAAACCATGTAAGGGAAATAAGAAGATATAAATAATATCACAACTCAAACAAAGAGAAAATAAGAAAAAGTTAAAGAAATAAAACACACACTAAAGCACATTAAATCCTAAGATTCTTTGTAGTCTCTCTTGTGGCTTATGCCTTAAGATTTAAGAATTATGTGATCCAAATTGGATTATAGAGTGGGTACTAAAAAATAAGTCTATGGTTGGTTTTAGGTTGTGTTTAGGATCTCAAAGGGATCTATATTAGAATCAGTACATGGCTTGATATTGGGGCCTACCCCCTCACTTCACACACTATAGTGATAAAAATTTCAGGTGCGTATATAAGATATAGTGATTGCTAGAGATGATACTCAACTAGAGAGCTAAGTTGGCTCTCCCCTTGGTGATGAAATCCAAGTAGGATAGATGGGAAATGTGATTGTTGGGTAATGAAATCCTTGTCGAGCCTTATGTTAATGTTTGATGCTTATTGAGATGTAAGTGGTATGATTTTGGGTGTGTGATAAGGGTGAAATTATGGTTAATTACTTTGCTTTAATTAAACTATGTGAACTAAACTTATAAGCAACCAATGTATGCAATTAATTTTAAGCCTAAAATGAAAGTTTGATTTCATTGTATGAGTAGAGAGATAAGAAGAAGAAAGCATTTAGATACACCTATGAACCCAAAAAAATACTCAAGGGTCCCACCGAGTGTGCCAAAATATTTCAAATAATTCTCACTTATATTCTTGAAAGGAAGAGGAAAAAACTTGAGAAGAAAATGGTAGTAAAACTTGATATTTTGTGCATGTGTTGATCTAGATGAGTGTAGATACTCTTCTTTGGCTTGAGGGAATGACCTAAAGATAAAAAATAACTCAAATAAATGGATTAATTAGTTATATATTTAAATAGATTACCTAATAAGCTAGATCCAAGAAGCATGAGCTTCTTTGGAGGCTGTTAATCTACACTTTTAAACAATCAAGTTATAAAAGATAAAGTACTTGCATAAACAAAATAAGATACTAAAATTAAGTACAAGAAGTGATTTTTAAAATAGTAGATGAAATTGAATAATTATATAAATAAGTGGATCAATAGTAATGTTAAATAGGTTAGGTATGGTTTAGAAGATAGGGTAGGACTCTATGTTTAGGTAAAGGGTCTAGAAATTAGATTTGGTTGAGGTTTGATAGGTGGAAATCACTTGTTATTATTTTATCACATAGTGACCATCAGTGGTTAGGGTAACCATCAGAAGTTAAGATGACCACCAGTTGTTGGGATAGACCATCGATGATTAGAGTGACTATCGATGGTTACTGTGGGTTGGGTTTCGTCAAGAAGAAAGATTGTTTAGATGAGGTCATAGAATGGGGTTCTGAGAGATGGGGTTAGGTTGGGCTGATTGTGAAATAAAAGCAAAGTAACTGAGTGATCAAGAAATAGATACTTAGATTACCAGTTTTTGGTTTGATGAATGGTTGAGGTGGTGGAACCCAGAGCAATTCTGATAGAGTAATGGTACTTGGTTATTAGTTGATGGATGGTATCACTTTGGATATCCATCACATTTGCTATTTTTTTGGATAATTAGAACACTTGAAAAATAAAACATTGATGCAAAAATCTCTAGCTCTGGATGATTGATTTATTCTAGATCTGATTCACCCTCTCCTCCTTTCTCTTTATAGGAAAGAAGGAGAGGTGCAATAATATGTTAACAAGAGGTCTAACTTGTCTAATGCATGGGCTTGCACATGAATTAGATGAGCTAATTTAAAAAAAATAAATTTAGATTAATGTGATAGTTTAATTGTTTAGGTAATGCAAAACCTGACCGTCAGCAGTTAGGCTTGACCATCGATTGTTAGGGTGATCATTGATGGTCAAGGGTCAAGGTCAAGTTGGCTTAAAAGGTATGTTAGATAGTAGATCAATCTTGATGTGAGCTAGGTTTAGTTTATTGTCAAAAGGTCAAGGTTTGTCCCTAGGGGGTCTTAAGGTGGTCTAGGGGTGTTTTATCACTTGGAACCATAGTGTATAATTTTCTAGTGTCTACAGTTTAGGCTCATGAATTTGGTCAATGTGTGCAAATAGTTGAAGCTTTTCCATTGAAATTTTTGCATAATATGTTTGCATGAATTAAGCTTAAAGATGATGGTCTTGGACCTCTTATTTATAATTTTTTGGAAATATTTAAAATAAACCATGACCATCCATCTTGAGATCAAGATGGGTGGCCATAAATCAATTCAATTTTATAGAGATAATCCATAAATATCCCCATTAATATTTGGAAGAATGGGGCATTAACAAGGCATTGGATGGCTTAAACCTAATATTTTTTTTATTAATATATTGTGGATACCACCCCACTCATGATGCCACAAGGTGATGCAGAATTGAAGAATGAATTTCCAATTAATATATTTTCAATAACTTCTATGGATTTTTCACTTAAACTCTTGATTTGGTTTAATTTTATTAAGTGGGTTTGATTAAGTTTATACAATTCTTTGGAAAATGGTTGTTCACTTAATCAAATTGGTTGAAATGTCAATTTACTAAGTTGTAATTTGACTGGAGTATAATTAGAAGATGGTGTCAATTGTGTATGAAGCAATTCCCCATTTAGAGCATTGTGGATATGAAATAAAACATGCACATGATGTGTGCTTATTACTTAGAAGAATTCAATGGTCTATATCATCTTTTTATGTGGTCACAATTTGAATCAAAGTGATTTGAAAATAGATAATAATCACATGAAATGCATTACCACATTTAGGGATACATTAGCCTAAATTAGAACATGTATATGACAAGTTCAAACCTTTTAGCATGTTTTAGTGATTGTAGACCAGATTGTACATTTTCATACAATGTTGCCTAGATTGACAATTTTAGCACAATCATGATAGGAATTAGATATCTACAGTTTCCCCCTATTTGAGAAGGCATGGTGAGACATTAGATCGAAGCAACCTATTTTCAAAATATGAAATAATTGTTAAGAAGAATTTGGAAGGTAATGATTGAATAAATGATCCATGATGCCCCATCGAGAGGACTTGGAAGGATGAAAGAGAGGGATGGACTCTTGAAAAAGAGAACACGAATGAAATTAACCCATAAATGAGAGTATATTCATATGAGCTAATGGTTGCATGCATTGATTCCCAATTATCAAAAATAAAATGTAATATAATGGGCCCCAAGGTGGGGGGAAATGGGAAGAATACAATCCTAAACTATAAGTGGCACACTTTGACATACCCAAAAGAGGGAAAAAAAATTTAGGCTTAAAGAATGATCTATCCTGAGACAAGTTTCATACTTTGAAATTACCAGAATGAGGTCAAAACTATAGAGCTTGAAATTAGAATAAAACTAAGAGCATTGCTCTAGAGAAAGGAGGTCAATGAATTAATAATGTGCCCAAGTAGACCATATTTGATCGGTTGATAAATTTATTTTACCCCAGTAGAGCTGATTTTGACCACTAATAATTATTTTTTCCCTAATAGGGCTGATTGAATTTATGATTGGTCTAAATATTATGCCCTAGTAGGGTAAATTGGAAATCATAGCTCAAGGATATAACCTAATGCATAGATTAAATATGAGTGGGCATAAATGTAGATGCAAGGGTCTAATGACTGAAAATTCCATAAAACACTAGGCATATGAGGACACATAAAGTGATGAAGGAGATGATTAGAAGAATGAGGGTGGCCAAGCTATCCTAAGATACATCAGGCATCCAAGCATTGCCTACATAGTCTAGATTAACCTTAGTCTAATGTAGTTCTCCTATAATTAGGATAAAATGGGATGAGTAATGAAGAATAGAAGAAAAATGGATAACCAGTCAAATATAAAATCATGTGAGGTGGCAGATATGCAGGATAGTGCCTTCACTAGATGATAAAATATAATTTAGGAGATGCACATCCTAAACTAATTATATAAATATTCAATTAGAATCATAGTTTATGCCAAGAGATGACATTTTTCATAGAGCTCTTGTTAGGTATGGTGCATTTGGAAATGATCTTCAGAGCCACATTGACTTTTGGACTTGGATCCCTTGGTGTTTACTTTATCAAAATAAAATTATGCATTATAATCATGAATAACCTATAATAACATAGTATTTATATTGAAATTGGTTGGTTTAAATGTGAATATTTATAACTAAGGATAATGATAAAAACTACCAATACCAAAGTTATAACTATTGACATTTACAAAAAAAACAATGATAAAAAATAATACACAAATATAACCTAACTTAAAATAAAAATATGAATAATCAAGGTTTATGTAGGAGAAAAAATGTATAAAATCAAAGAAAGAACAAATTAGTAAACAACATGAAATCAAGATATGAATAATCAAGAGCCATTTGTACTAACAAGATGTACTTGAAAAAAAAATCCAAAGAACAAGCTAAATATAAGTTTAAAAAAATCAAGCCAAACTAAAAATTAGAACAAAAGTGGTTATATAATGTATTTGAAGTTAAAAGAACAAAACAATAAAATACAAAATAGCAACACAAAATACCAAAATAACAAAACACTAAGAATAAACAACAAAGGAATAAAAATGAACAAAAACACTAATAAAACAAATGGAGAGATAATAAAGCAACATAAAATGATAATAAAAATCAAATAAACACACATAAACAAGAGTTAGTCACAATGTTGGTACAATAAAAAGAAAAGGTGAATGGTTCATGTAAGTGTAATAGAGGCATTACTCTCTATGATAGGGTGACCCCTAATCTAAGAAATAATGAGACTATCACAATAGAATAAGGACAAAAGAGACAAAGTTGCCCCAAGTGGTATGGAACCAACAATCAAAATGGGGAAAGAGAAGAAAAGGGGTGGCTGAGCTGACTTTAGATGTATGAGACAAGTGGATGCTACCTACATAGTTCCATGAATGCAAGATCTAACATAAACTTTAGGCCAAATGTAATTCTCTTGGAAAATGGGATAGAAGAAAAATGATGATAAGAAAACATGATTAATTTTGTATAGGAACTAAGGAAATGGGCTCAAAAAATGGTGAGATCATTCAAATGAGTGCTTGGAAAATGATGAAAGCATAGGATAAGAATGATCAATAGTGCAAGATAATGTTTTTGTATATTTTGTTTTATCGATCAGTTTATAATGTTTGTGTTTTTGGGATAAGCAAAAGAAATGAAATATTAAAAAAGGCTTAGGGAACTACCTAGCTGAAGAGATGTACTTCTATAGGTAAGTGTTTAATCAATAACTAAACCGATTGTAATGGGGATCATGAATATAAATAATGGCACAGGGAACCAACTAATCAAGGACATGCACATCCAAGAGTATAAGTTCTTATAACAAATAAACCTAACTGTAATGGCCCCTATGATCCTATGAAGGCAATAATTCCTACCAAACAAAATTAAAATAATAATAGAACAACATGCAGTGTTTAATAAAATATAAAGAACCATAGAGTAGATAAAATCATATGCTGATGTATCTATGTTCACTTGTCTATAAGAGGAATCTATAAAATACTATTTAGGCTTAACTATTTTGTAGAACTAGCACCAAGTGTGGGCTTAGTTTCCCTGTAAATGGAGAGAGCATATTAAAAAAGGGGGACTGAGCTAACCTCAACATGAATCAAGCACAGTCTACATAATCCCATTAGGACCTCAAGTCATAATAATTCTAACAACACAAAAGGTGGTGAGATCTGACTAGGTAAAAATAATTTCATGAATTAATACAAATGGTAAGGTAAATGATAATAGTAATGGCAAAATGATACAACATTGCATGATAAAAGTTGTTCTTAATTTTCCCATAGGTGGGTATAATTAGTAATACAAGGTGAAACATTGATTTGCCCAAAGGCAGTTATAACTAGTAACACCAGTCAAATGTAATAAAAGATAACTTTCTAGATCCACTATCACACTACTTTCATAGACTACAAATTAAACACAACATTTTAAAAATGTTGAAACTAGATTGGAATCCCCTCACAAAAAGTGCAAGAAGAACTAAAGGAAGCAAGATCAA
Source organism: Torreya grandis (assembly GCA_037957365.1). Lineage (NCBI taxonomy): Eukaryota > Viridiplantae > Streptophyta > Pinopsida > Cupressales > Taxaceae > Torreya > Torreya grandis. The sequence goes on along the minus strand of JARHVA010005913.1, from coordinate 12,987 downwards.
ATGGGTTAGGTAGGATGACTAAAAATAGGCTTTGGTCAATAAGAAAGGAATGGTAAAATGACATATGGTATGTCATTGTTCAAGAATGGTGATTTTATGAGAATTAGATATAAGGGTAATAGGGTTTCCTCTAAGTGATAAGGTAATGTAAATGGAAAATGATTTTGTTGTTCCTACTGATGTGCAGATGCATGTCCTAGTCAACGTATAAGAAAACCATAATAATCAATATTAAAAAATGCTAGCCCACACCTTTTTTGAATAGTTTTTCTATCAATAACCTATTACATATTTGGACTCCAATAATGTTGTTATGATCTTCATTGGTCATTTATTGTGTTTCCTCTGACCTTGTAGATAAGATGTCTTTATAACCTCTATAAAGTAAAGTGCAGTCAGGGATGATAAATAATGTTAGGCATCAGATAAATGGTATAAGTTGGCAATGAAATATTGTTTCATAATGAAATGTATAATGATTTGGAAACAAGTGAAGATTGGGATTTTTAGGCACACACAATATTATAGAATCTAAATTTGACATAATTTTGGTTATTTTGGGGTTGAAGACTTCTAAATATGCTCTTGATAGGACCACTAGATTGTTCTATTTTTTGGTCCTAAGAGTATCTACCATCTGACTATGTTGTAGATTGGAAGCTATACTAATTTTATCATTGATAATGTCTTCATCAAGAAGTGAAGAACTATTGTGTTCAACTATTGGTGCTTCAAGGAGGTTTTCACCAATGAAGTTATCTTTATTGTCCCATAGCACCTCTAAAAATATTCCACTAAGGAATGTTGACTTTTTAATTTTATTGTCTTATACCACCTCTAAGATTTATTCTTATTTTGCATGAGTGTGTTTTTGGTCCACCTAATATTATGCACTTGATATATCTCCATGGATGTAGTTCAATAAGGTATGATTTTGTCGATCCTAATTGACACTTGTGGGAGGTGGAATGTCAATATAATGGCTATGTTGGGTGGTGGTAATGGAATAATAAAAGGCATCATAATCCTCATAGAAAATACTATGAAAAATTGTGTTGATGTTGAAGTAATCATCCTCAAAAACCACACAAGGATTATAAATATATTCAAATTGATTTACAAGGTAAGTGTAACCAATATTGTAAAAACCATGAACATATTTTGATTCTAAAGTTGATTTTGAATCAAAGGACTCTGAATATAATGTTGAGACTAACATTTATTCTACTTTTGATGCTAAATCTGATGTTAGTTCAAAAATAAAACCTAACATTAATATTGATTCTTCATCTTGTGTGGATGTTATTACAAAGATGTCTTGTTGAACATTTGGTATTGGACAAGTAATGGCCTATGATGGCATAATGGGCTCTGTTAAAATATATTCATCTAGGAAGGGTTCAACATAGACTGGCTCTTCTAGGTGAAGCCCCTTAAAGAGAGTGAATAACTCAAGGGGTTATCCCATATAGACTATCTTATCAAAGGGAGACTCCTTAATGAGGAAAAAAAGGTCAAGAGAAAACTCTATAGAGATTGACTTGTCAAAGGGAGGCTCTTTAAACATAGGACAATGGTCGAGATAATGATTTACCTAAAGGTGGTTATAATCATTAAAAACCAACTCAACAAAGGTTGGATTATCAAAGTGAGACTCCTCGATAATAGGAATAGTATCAAAAGGTGATTCATCACAGGTTGACTTCATAAATAGGTGTTTCAACAACAACATCATGGCCTTAAATTAAAATTGGTTGTAAAATATCAATTTTAAACATATTATGGTCCTTAAAATATGGCTCTTAAAGAGGTAATGGTTGGGTCTATTTTGGCTCAAAGACTCACACATAATTTATAAAGTGAGGAATAGTTATCAATGGATGAATAATGTCTTATGTTTCAATAATGGGCTCTCCAAAAATTAGAATATCGAACAAGGGATCAACAAAGATTGGCTCATCAAATTGACACTCATCAATAATATGTTTATACATACCTACGATGGACCTAGAATGGTAATGATAAGACATTGTGAAGTTTGGTTGATAGTGCAAGCCAAAGGAGGAGGGCCTAAAATTATAACCTTTGAACATTGTGGAGCTTGATTGCTTGGAAAAGATGAAGGAGGATAGCTTAGAATGGTAAACTTCAAACACTCTGGAGCTTGATTTCTCATGCAAGATGGAGGATAACCTATAATGGTACCCTTTGAGAATTATGGAGCTTGGTTGCTTTCCCAAACTGAAGGAGGATAACCTAAAATGATAACCTTTGAGTGTTGCAGAGCTTGGTGGATCATGTAAGTTGAAGGAGGAGAATGGGGTTGGCATATGAAAATTGGCATGGACTAGTTTGATAATTAAAAATTAGACCTAAAGATGACAATATCCTAAAATATGAAGAAGTTCCCTTATCCATCATAACAATTCTCTTCCTTATAACTAGGGCCATAAGAGACCCCACTATGAGTATACCTTTATGTCATGTTTAAAATACTTTTATCTACATTTAATAAGATGTTAAAATGTGTTTTGTAGACATTTAAAATGTTTTCTTTGGATTTATTAAAATAAATTATAGGGTAAGATGAGACAATAATAAAATAAGTGGCATAGTACCACACAATTAGAATAAATTGTTACAAATTTACTCAACTTTGGTGTGTTGAAATCATCATATTGGAAGAGGGTATGATAACTTTGGAACCTAAAGTGCAAGCTAGAACAACAAACTTAGGTCAAAGATATGTCACTATCATAAAATATATATGCAACTACGATGATTTTTTACTATAAAATTAGAAGAGGGTCTTTTTTATTAGGATGATAAATACAAACCAAGAAGCTCAAAATGCGAATTAACACAAGAACTCCTAAGTATAAAGCTAAAACCAAATGGGTATCACAACATCACCACATGATAAATAGGATTTTGAATGGTCCAAAAACTTAGATCATGAGCAAAAAAAAGATAATTTAAGTCCACAATGATAGTAACAATGATGATGAGTCTAGGTAATGGCCTTCAATCAAAATGGGAAATCTCACCCAAGTTTACTCAAACCAAATGCAAATGGTAAACTAGTAGAACCTTGGCCTAGAACATAGAAAGGTGAGATTTCCAATTTAGATTAAAAATGATGGACTTTGAGATTTTTCAAAGTGGGAAAATGGTCTAGACTCAAATGGGTAGCATGACAACATTGTATAGAAGATAGAAACACAATGTTATAAATGTTTATTTGAACAAGGCAAGAAATGATTTTGATTTGACTAGCATAATGCCTCTTTGTTCAAATATAATGGTATATAACAAAGTGTTTATATTTATGACATGTTTTTGTTTTCAATAAGTTTTAGACTCAAAAAAAAGACCAAGCAAGTAAAATATAAAATGACAAAAATACACCTAAGTGTAATGTCCAAAGTCCTAAAACTGGTAAGGTTGCATGGTAATATCAAATTTCATCTATTTACATGATCTTGAGAGGATTTTAAGTGTTAATACAAAAATAAAAGTGCATGAATAAGAAGGGTTTTTAAGTGTTTTAGTGTAAGGAGATTTTATGGTGGCATAGAACTTTGGGCTACTTGCCCTGCATTAATAAAATGTTTGTAACAAGTGAGGTAATTTTAAAACTAAATTTTTGCACGTATATATGGGGGTAGGTACATGGATTTTAAGGACGATTCTATAGACATTTTAGGTAATTTAGTTTCATTAATTAATAATGTGATCACATTATTTAATTAACATGATCATATTATTTGAATTATAGCTCAGTGATTACCGAGTCATAACATGATCATGTTATTATATAATGTGATCATGTTATATTGAAGAATAACATGATCACATTATTAATGTGATCACATTATTGGTATTTTCAATAACACAATCATGTTAATAATGTGATCACATTACCTGTGTATAGAAAAAAATCAAAATCAAAACCTGAATGAAAAATCTTCATTTTACATTCGAGTTTCCTTGTTCTCCTCTAGCTTCCACAATCACATTTTGCATGGAATACACTAGAGAGTGCTAGGAAGCTACCAAATTTATCCCATAAACTTTTTGATCGATGATGCCACCATGTAGAATAGGTAAGTGATTGAAATCTTCCCTATTTAACCCTAATTTTTCATTATTTAACACTAGTTTTTATTTTTAATTTGTTTTTTTTAACAACCCATCTTACTAACCCTCTAAAAAACCCTCGTGTTGCTTCTCCTCCTAACCCTCCACCTATCCCTCCACAAAACCCTCATGTTCCTCCTCTTATCTCTCTACCTAACCCTCCTATAGTTCCCCAAAACCCCCTAGTAGTCAAGAGATTCTAATTGACAACATTATGGGAAATAAACTTGAAATTGAAGAGTTAATTTTTAGAATGAGGGATCCCACTTTGACCATCCCCTACCACACCCAAATAGCCAATTCTTTGGAGACATTATTAGGTCAAATTAACTCTATAATGAGTCAAATTGATAGATAAATCTCATATAGGGATGTTTTTAGGGCATATTATGCTAATAAATTGTCATCACTTCAAGTCAAGAACAAAGAAATTTCAAAAACCTCCATTTATGCCCTATTCATCGACCCATCCACCAATGCCCCATTTCCCATAACCGCTAAACATTTTCCTATCCATCATTGTGTACATAACTTAATCATAGCTAATTTTTAATATTGATGGTGGATGGTATTTAACTATCCACCATGTAACAACCATGAGGTCCCATTATATTTTTTGAGGAAACTCTATTGTGAGTTTGTCCTCAATGAGATTCTAAATTATTTTTATTTTAGTGAGTTTTAGGTCCGAATAAAAGGATCTACACAAAATCGACCAAGTGCACATCATGCACCTAATCAACTTACATAGATCCATATCCAAAATCCTCTTGAGCTTGAGATCCCCTCTACAGTTTAGTAGTTCATGGAGATTGACACTCTCCATGCTCTTAGTTCACTCACTAATACACTCATTCAACATATGAGTAGGCTTTCATAAAGTGATACTATAGATATGCCACTTACTTGACCCTGACCCCACCCTTATAGTTCTTATAATACTATGTTCATAGGACCTTCTAATGATTATAGTGTTGGTAGTTCAGATGGCATAGATAATATTATTATGAGTGATGAGTTTTTGGCATGTATATTTGGTGTGTAGACATCAACCACCACACAAATTTAGGTATATTTTATATAAATGTCATGTTAAATTTAAGTTATATTTGAAAATTTAATTTAGCTAATAATTAATTTACATATAAATTGAATATAATATATATGTCATTTTTATATCGAAGTAGGTGACGGTGCCTTCATCATCATAGTTGACATTTACAACATTTGATTTGTCATGGCCATTGTTTACATATTCGAATCCAGCTACTAGCCCATCCAATACTACATCTGTCTCTATTATGATGACACCATTTAACTATACATAGGTAAAATTTTGAGTTAATATTATGCTCTATGTATATTTAGTCTATGTATATTTTCCTTGTAAGTTTAATTTAAATTTATCTTTCTCTATTTTCATAATTTTTTTTAATGTTCTCTCTATTTATCCTCATTTTGTTCTTTACAATATTATTATGTGTTTTCATATTTCTTCATGCTAATTTGATTTTGTCCTTCCACAATAGTCATAAGAGAATCTACCTATTCAATTACATCTCATTTCATGCATCCAACCATTCTACACAACCCCCAAGCTTCAACTCTTCACTGAACTCTTCTTTCCTCTTTAACACCTTCCTTTTACTATCCCTTTTTTAGGCAAACCTCCTTGTTCTAATTAAACTACAAAGCTCTCAACAAAACCAAACTCAAATTCATATAACCCTTTATATCACATAGCTCATGTAGGGACTTTCATAATTTAATTCTCTTTGGAGAACACCTAACTCAACACCCCTCAAGACTAATTAGATATCCTAGGCCTAATTAAAGGATATTGAATGTGAATCACACCATATGGACTCAAATTGACTTTAAATCTTCAAAATCCTCTTCTTACTATATAAATACATCTATCCACAAATTTTGGAGAAGGGTTGATCATCTTGTGGGTTTCGTGAACCTTTGGAAGTTGTTATGAGGTATCACAAACCATTAAAGAGGAACCACAATAGTTGTAAGCTATGAGAATGGGCTCGACAGTATTTATATAACTACTTTTGGAAAATCCCACAAATATCCCATGAATAATATCATTCAATATTACATACGGTTAGTTCACATGCCATGAGGATACTTATAAAATTAATAAGACTTATCTAGGGGTCCTTCTAGGTAATACTATCTTAAAAATGAAATTGCTAAGCTCAATATAGTCATATTCTCATTTTGACTTATGTCACCATTACCATTATACATAAATCCACATGTTACCCTTAAAAATGAAAGATAATAGCAAGGAAATTTAAGGTAAAAGAGAAGAAATGTGTATCATTAACAATAGACATAACACAACAAACATATATGTTTTCCTCTTTGCATCTAATTTACTTATCTTCTAAAAAATTAATGAAAAAATAACACAATCAAAAACATTAAATTCATGAATGGTCTTATCTTCGACCATGGTTTCTTTGGAGTAACATCCTACAATGCTCTTATAGGGTCACTAATTAAGGATGTAGATGTTGTATTCATATCTTCTACCCATTACCCATATGGTACATTTTCTTTCTATTACCTGAGATCAATAAACTATTTTACAAGGAATATATTACATGCTTCTAGGGACAAGACATTATTTATGAATAAAACATGAAACACATTTTGCCACAAAATATTTGAATCTTTCTTATGAATATACACCCATTTTCCTAGTGGAAGTTAGCTTGAAAGTGATAATATCCTATTAAATGGGAGTCTCATTCACATACCTCTTTCCCAAAGACTTTCCTAATAATTCAAACTAAAATTCCTACGACCATATTGCATCTAAAACCATAAGGACACAACCTTTACATGACTACACATGTAGCATTTACTTCCTCATCTTTGATATGGGTAAACATAAACAAACCCTTTTCTCTCTTTCCCATCTATATTTGTGAACCCAAAATTTGTATTTTATATATATATATATATATATATATATATATATATATATATATATATATATATATATATGTATGTATGTATGTATGTATGGTAGGCATGTGCAATAAATATCCTACACCAATCCACTTGTAATGTTGCCTATATATAATAAACATCCATAGCTTTAGTTGATAGATTGTTTTTTGTCATCATGAACTTTTCGAAAAGTGCTTTGCCATATATATATATATATGGATGGTAGGCATGTGCAATAAATATCCCACACCAATACACTTGCAATGTTTCCTATAGATAATAAACATCCATAGCTTTAGTTGATGGATTGTTCTTTGTCATCATGAACTTTTCCAAAAGTGTTTTTCCATATTTTCATCTATATACATATAGTATGATAAAATTTCCAAAACTTTATGCCTAAATAATAATGTAGGAGGCCTAAATTACTAATCTCAAAATTAGAACATAAATTAGTTTCTGACTGTTGAACTGCAGTGGCCACATTACCTATAATGGAAATATCATCAACATAGATAATGAGTATCACTATGATATCATCATCACTTTTAACATGTAAATTCAGATCATAAATACTTCTTATGATTCCATAATCTTGGAGGTGCTGATATATTTTCTTGTAATAGGTTTATGGAGCATGCCTAAGTTCCTATAATGACTTGGAAAAACCATAAACCCAATGGTCTCTATTTGGGACCATGTATCCTTTTGGATGTACTATGTAAACTTCCTCACCTAAATCCCAATTCAAGGACATGTTATTCACATTTATTTGATACACCTTCCAATTGTAATAAAAGAGAATAATTTAAGGTAATAGATAATTTTGGAGGGAGAGCCACTATTTGTGTTGGTACTAAAATATGTGCTAGCCTCAACAATTACACTTTGTAATTTCTTCTAATGCAACATCCAAACTATTTTCCAATTTTTTTCTCTTGAGACAAAATAAGAAAATATATATTTATATGGCTAAAACTTTATATATTGGACAAGGACCTCCCTTCCTTGACCTATTGGTAGAATGTTATTTACACACACCTTAGTCAAGAGGTGGATTTACCATGGCTCATACTCCTTTCTATTGGTTGGGTGCTTTCCCATAAATCACTTGTGATCCATATATTATAAATGAATGTGATAACAATCCATGTATTATATGTAAAGATACATATGATTGATACCATGTATATAATAGAAGTATGATAGCCATATATGTGTAGCTCAACCTTTCCCTAGTAAATATATAATGGTATTTTACTCTATCTAAAGAGGCTTAACAAGTAAGGATAGAGTTCTTGATACTTTTCTCTCCCTAACTTTGCCTTGTTGAAGTGATACTATTCTTTCCACCTCCTACTCTTCCATCCTACATGTATTACAATTTTTATATTACCTCCAACATGTAAATTGCTTGCTATTCTTAGTCATTACACATTGTATGGAAATTACACTTCTATGATTCTTGGTTTACATTATATTTTCATGATATGCATGTTATATGGTAGTTATGTACTTCCATGATTATCAATTTATAGTGTCTTTTCATGATATGCACATTGTATGGTAGTTACACTTCCATGATTCTTGGTTTACATTTTATTTTCATGATATACATGGTTTCCATATATAATATTTGATATTTTATATAAAAGTGAGACCATGTTTACATGAACAATTGATGGCTGGAGTAGACACTCTTCCCTCTCTATGAGCTGATATAGACATAGGCATTATTGTTGCAATGTCATCTATACAGGTGCTAATAGAGATATATATTAGTTCTTATATTTTTTAATTGTAAAAGTAGAATTATTTTAATAATTTTAATATACATGTACTTGGGGCAAGTATAACTTATGTAAATCCATTGTGTATGAAAGTTTGTCCTATGACATCTAATAGTCCCAGTCAGATGATTAGTAGGGAAAATTCTCATGTTCCTCCCATATTTGATATGCCTATTCAGATAGTTGAGCTTGATATTGACTTGTTTGAGCATGAAAAATAGGTTGAGTAGGATCATGAGCTTTTAGTAAGTGCATGTTTAAATTATTTTTTATTTTATTTTAAAAATAATTTATTAACAATTATTTTAATGTATTTTGTGTTAATTTTTTAATAATTCTTATATTTGAATAGGCTCAATTATAATATAGCTATGAGTGTAGGACCCATAGTTGTACCTTGGAGCAATCCAAGGAATTATAAGGGTCTCCATATACTATCAAGGCATCCCAAAGAGAGTCTTCTTCTAATAAACCAAAGATATGGAGGCTATTTTATGAATAGGATGTCTTACACATGAGATGTACCTTTTTGTATGTCTATATGGTAATTTATGCATTTTTAGCATTGTATATGTGCATATGACAATCACCCAACATTATATACTATGTTGGTAGATGTAAGTTTTTATGTGCCTATCATGGTAATCTTTGTATTATTGACATTGCACATGGGTGCCTATATTGTATGCCTATCATGGTAATCTATCAAATTTATATTTAGTTTTTATTTCATTGTGTGTTATTATACAATGTTGTTTTAATATTATAAACTATTATCTATTAGATCTTGTATTTAATTTTGTACACAAATGAGGATTAAAAAATTATTCTTTTCAATTTTATAAATCTTGTATCTCCCATATTTTTTTTAAATTAAAGTTTTTATTTCATTGTGTGTAGTGGAAATGACTAATGACACTCTTATCACTTAGGATTAATGGAATTATTCTCTTTGTACCTACTTATTGTAAACTTTTGAGACACTTATTTGTGTCATTAGACCTCTTAAAAACCTCTCACATTCATTATCTAACTCATTTCATACATTCCATTCACAAACTTCCTCTCACTCTTTTACTATCTTCTCACTAGGTAGTCCTCTTAGGTTTTAAGTACCAAAACTTGATACAGGTCTCAATGAATTAGTATTCTATCATATATGTTTTATATGTTCAAATAAAACCTTCCTTAACCTCTTACAAGTTCTCAAACACATTTCAAGATTCAATTTCACATATAGGGCTCACAATGGTCTCCTTAGGCTTGTAGCCTTTTTTTTGTGCAAATTTTCTTGGTTTGAGAAATATATAAACTATTATGGATATTTAAAACCTTTTATAGCCACCCTCTATCTCCTCATAGGTTTTAACCAAATTTTATGACCTAAATCCACTCCTAGACCACACTTCCTTTGTAAACCACCCTTCAATTAGAGCTAATTAACCCTATCTTAAATGCATAGTCACCAAATCCATACTTTATGGCCTTAAACCACATAAAAACCACTTTATTACTTTTCCATACATAAAAAAATGTCATATTATTAAGTTTCATTGATTTCTAAGGGTTAAACCACTTTCTATGGGGTTTTTGCTCTTGAAACCCTAGTCAGGTTTCTACATAAGCTGAGGGGCTATATAATTAAATATCTTGAGTTATACAAAGTTTCAAAGAAAAAAATTCAACATTCTAGGTCTATTTTCACCCCAAACACCTTATAAAATAGGTGATACATATCATTTCTCTTTAGTCTCTCTTGTAACCATCAAAGTACAAGTTTTTAAGTCTTATTTAAGACTATGACAACAAGGTTTATGTATCAATGAGTGTTAAGGACTCTCTTAAGGGATTTTTCAATTCTCACTACCTTATTTATACCTATCACCAACCATACAAACCATTATAGCCATTATCATACACATTTATACAAGAAAAGTCTCTCCTCTCTATCTTGACTGTGCACAACAAGACACCTTATGGGCCTGTGATAGTAACATAGAGTATTAGTTCAATTTAAAATATCTCATTCATATTATAAGAGATTAAAAACCTAATTTTATAATCTAGGACCATATTTCAAGTCCATATATTCAATGGCATACTTGACAAGATTAAGAAATAACTCTTACTTCCCTTTGCAATGTGACTGTTAACCCAAAACAGGGTATAGACAAGGTTTCTTTTGTTCTAGAGGACTATATGTTGATTTTTTACCATTATATTTTGTATAAAAAACAACTAAACTTCCATCTCAATGATAATTCTCAATATATATATATATATATATATATATATAATATGTATGTATAATATATATATATTATATATATGTATATATATGTATATATATGTATATATGTATATGTATGTATATATATATATATATATGTATACATATATATGTATTTATATATATATGTATATATATATATGTATATATTATGTATATATATATATATATATATATATATATATGTATATATATATGTATATGTATATATATATATATGTATGTATATATATATATATGTATGTATATATATATATATATATGTATGTATATATATATATATGTATGTATATATATATATATATATATATATATTTGTATGTATATATATATATGTATGTATATATATATATATATATATATATATATGTATATATATATATATGTATATATGTATATATATATATATATCATTATCTACACCAAATTCATATTTCCTTCATGAGAAATAACCATTTACCTTCATATTGGACTGTGATAGGCAAAACAAGGTAAATGGGTAGAGGTAACCCTTTTTTGTTGAGTTCTCCATGTAGAAATGTCTTACTCATTTATATATAGGTTTTTATAGGTTCAAAATATTCAAAACCAATAACATGATGAATCTTAACTTACCAACCTAGTGGAATCACTCCAAGCTCCCTTCCTTGATTATGACCTACAATCACATCTTTGTTACCACCTATACTCATTCATCCACCTGCAACCTTACGCAAATTATAACATAATCATTGCCTCAATGACCTTCAAGGATAATATGAAACTAATTCAATCACACACACTAAATGGAAAATCCACAACAAGTCACTTTCTAGGTCAATAGGTCAATTTATCAATACCACCTATTATGTCAATAGGTAAATAGGTCAATTACCACCTAATAGGTCAATTAAGTTTTTACCACCACCTAATATGTCAATAGGTTAATTACTCAATAAGTTTCTAGGTCTCTAGTTTAAGTTGTCAAAATTGTCGAATTTATCAAAGTTATCAAAGTTGTTAAAGTTTTCAATAGGTCAATTATTAATAAAGTTTTTTAGGTCTCTAGTTTAATTTTTCAAAGTTTTTCAATAGGTCAATTAGTCATTAAGTTTTTAGGTCTCTAGTTTAAGTTGTCAAAGTTGTCAAAGTTTAAGTTGTAATTACAGGAAATATAGTTATGATGCTTCATGAGTTAAAATTGATACTTCCAACACATCTGATGGGGTGGATAATATATATGACTAGGTTCTTTGGCCTCCCATCAGGCCTGATCAACAAACCCACCACCCATTCTGGTCTCAAGAACACCTTTCCTAATACAAGAAAAATGCAAATGTTTAGACTAAGTTTAAACACATGTAAAACAAAAATTGCAAGTCATTTTTATGAACCATAATATCCTTACCATACCTTTTTAATCCCTCTATTTACACCCCATATCACTCAAGTGGAAGCTTTGATATCAATCCATTAGACAAGTTACAGTGACAGGTCCAAAAAAGAAACTTTTTAGCTATGAACAAACAAATTTTTGAACTCCAACTAGTATTTATATCTCTTAAGACTTCCACCTATGAATCTATCACTTTGATCACATCCAAACAAGGAAAATTACATGATATCAAACTACCACAACTCTTAACTCAGATCACTTAGGTGGAAGATCCTTCCCCTACCTATTTTAATCCCTCTACTCTTAACTCAGATCACTTAGGTGGAAGATTTAAGATCAATTTATTACACAAGTTACAGTGACAGGTCTAAAAATATAACTTTTTATTAATGAACAAGCAACTTTTTGAGCTCCAATTG